>JAAIIK010000136.1:132289-148205 GCA_014706435.1 Silurus glanis | reverse complement strand
GTATTGAATGATCATCAGTAAGTAGTCGGTACTGAATGATCATTAGTAAGTAATCAGTGCTGAATGATCATTAGTAAGTAATCAGTGCTGAATGATCATTAGTAAGTAGTCGGTACGGAATGATTATTAGTAAGTCATCAGTACAAAGTTATCATTAGTAGGTAGTCAGTAGTGACTGATCAGGAGTAAGCAATCAATAGTTTGTTATCATTAGTGAGTAATCAGTGATGAGTGGTCAGTAGTAAATAATCAGTAGTCATGGGGCTGCAGGAGCCGGTGATCACATGCTGTCAGCACAAGATCTCGCGATATATTACGTCATAGCGGTATCCTGGCGTGAGCGCCTGAACTCGCGAGACCTTCTGTTACATACCGAGAACGCCACATTACAGTGTAGGACGGAGAGAAGGAAGATGGCGGCGCAGGAGACCGAAGCAGCACAGCAGTCCACCGTAAGCAACGGCGAGGTAAGAGCGGCAGAAATAACACTCATAGACATAAAACGCCTGTATACACGTTCCAGGTCGGGCTGGTCGTTTGACACGTTGCTGATTTCAAGACAATCGAAGCCGGTCAAATTGAACGATTCACCGTGCGCTTAGTCGCGTTGCATCAATCCACCTGTATTCCGAAAAGAAAGTCCCGCCTCCTGTGAGCGGATTGGTCAGGATCTTTGCTCTGTGTGTGACGCGTATGTCTCTTAGCTGACGCTCGGAAGCGGTCAGCCAATCAAAGTAGATGAGTCAGAGAAACTGACCAATCCGTGATTAGTAGGCGAGATTTGCAGAATGCCGGTAGTAAAAAATATATTGAAATTGTTGCTAAACCGGCCTATAGGTTGATTATCGTTTAACTCACATGGATTGTATTGACACGACTCAGGATGTATTTTTTTTTTTACAATGTCCTCTCGCCTATCTGAGGCGCTGGATTTGATTTGATTAGATTAGATTAGATTAGATTAGATTAATGATCTGTCATGCAGTCAGGAAGATGGTTTGTAGCCGACCTGCCAGTGTGAGCACGTTCCCGACGTGTTCAGTCAGCAGGTTTTTCTTCACTGCTTTGTCCGATTGGCATGGTGGCTCCTTATCATTATAAAACTGCAGCTAGTTTCCAGGCCCATCTTATTACCACTGGTTATATACTTCTATAAGAGCAGCCAGTGTGGCTGTGAGGCATCTTCTCCCTCACTGGGATCTAAACACCATGATGAGTTGACTTTCAGTTTTACACTCTGTAATAATCTTTTACCACGTACGACTTTAACCCTGTGGACCCTTAAAGCATCAGGTTTAATCCTCAATTGGTTATATGTTCATATTTACACTTCCCACATTACCCAAATGCCCCAGATCTTCTGCTTTCCACCTCAAGGTTCTAGGTTCCATCCCTGAATCAGGAACAAACTCCCTCAATATGATCTTCCTCCCCGTCAGTCCGAGTTAGTCCTCTGTACTACGAGTCTCCTCCGATTTTACAGCTTGACGTCATTCAACAAAGCAGTGCTTCGTACCCTTTTTTTTTTTTTTTTTTTAACCGTGGATACAAAAATTTTATTTGCTTCTCGATCACAATCCGAACATATCCTCTCGTGACGTCCGTATCGGCACCTAGAACACTGAAGAGGATCAGTTTGTGAATAGCTTGGATTTTGTCAAGGTCAGAAATGACATCGTTCCCTTTCGAGCCTATAGACTGCGTTGCGTTCCGGTACTTTGACATTTGCTGTTTTCACAATTTGTCCACTTTCCATTAAGTTTCATTCATGGCATTTGGCAGACACCCGGTTATACAGAGCGACTTGCAATGATCTCATTCATACACCTGAGCTGAGAAGCTTGGAAGCCCAGCAGCTCAGTCATGGACTCAAAACTGAGTTTTGTTTGCTTTGTCAGCATGTGAGTAGCCTACTGATGCTGTTCTACTACAATGCTCTCTAGTTTACTGATCGTCGTATCAGGGGTTCAATCCTCAGCACTGCCAAGCTGTCTTTGTTTGGCCCTTGAGCAAGGCCCTTAGCCGTCTATGTTTCAGGGGTACTGTTTCATGGATGACTTTGCACTCTGACTCCAGGTTCTTCTCAAGCTAGAATATGTGAAGAAAGAATTCTTTAGAATGTTAGCCTGCTACACTGACTCAGGACTACAGTTTGTATCTGATCACCATCACTGCACACTTCAACATCGTTTATCTGTAATAAATGGACATTCGGTGCAACCCAGATGAGGATGGTTCCTCTCATGGTTTCTTCCTTATGCCATCTCGGGGAGTTTTTCCTTGCCACATTCGCCACCGGCTCACTCATCAGGGGCAAACTTACACTTATAAAGAACATCTAATTCATTCTTTATCACCGCAGTATCTGTGTAAAGCTGCTTTGAGACAATGTTTGTTGTTAAAAGCGCTATACAAATAAAAATGAATTGAATTACAAAAATGCTGTAATGTAAATGTGACGAATAAATAAAAGTTTCTCCCTTTTAGTATTTACGTAGATGGCATTTGGCAAAAGCCCTTAACCAAAGCAACTTACTTCTCTCAGTTCTAATGGATCTAATGGAGGGCTTTGCTCAAGGGCCCAGCAGTGGTAGCTTAGTGGTTGAAGGATTTAAACTTATGGCATTCAGAAGTCCAACATCTTAGTCACTGAGGTACCACTTCGCAGTATTATAGATTGTGTAGTACCGTGTCTATATGAACTGATCTCAAATTCACAGTGTGAGTAGCCATGTTAACGGGATGTCGCTCATTTAACATGAAAAGAACTACTTTTTTCTGAAGACCCAAAGTTGAAATTTCTAAATTTTGGTTGGTTCCTACATAATTGTCAGCTTTAAATGGGAGTGGAAGCTCAGTGGTTAAGGTGCTGGGTTAGTGATTGGAAGGTCGGGGGATCAAGCCCCTGGTATCGCCAAGTTGCCGCTATTGGGCCCTTGAGCAAGGCCCTTAACCCTCTGTGCTCCAGGGGTGCTGTACCATGGCTGACCCCAGCTTTTTTCAGAATTTCACTGTGCTGTAATGTATATGTCACAAAGGCTATTCTTCTGTTCTAAATGACAAGTTTCACCTTCTCCCATAAGGCAGCATCAGTCAAGGGTCTTTCAGTGCCAGTTTGGTGTTGCTGGGATTTGAACTTCCAACCAAGGAAGTCCTACCACTAATGTTTCTTTCTCCTTAACAGTAACTATGCCAGTAATTGCCCTAATCCCCCCTGTGACCTCAGAATCGCAGGCAAACACAGACATCTGGGAATAACGGAAATATCACACATACCCAACACATTAGCACGTGAAAAATAGTACTAGTTTTAGTATAAGTCTATCAAATATGTCTTTTAACACTAAATTGAACTACGTTAAAAATACGATAAATGATGACTGATAAATCTTTGGCTGTGACTCCAGTGTTTTAACCTTCACATTAGGACTGCAAGCAAAAACATAGTGTTCCTCTGCTCTGCTTCGAGGCGAATGAATAATCATTCTGTTACAGCAACCAAAACCCATTAACATTACAGGCATCATTCTGGATTTCAATCATATAGACATGTTGCCTCATCAGTACGTTTTAAGGCACATTATTCAGGCTCAAATAGAAACGGAAATGGCATTCTGAGCTTTTTATTCTCGCTTTGTCTCTGGTCTCGTTTTTTATCATTACACTAGAACATGACGCATCCTTGCGTTTATAATCAGTCCCGCTTTAAAATAGATATCAGATTTCGAGCTTGTTGGGAAACATCATTACACGAGTGCAGCAGAAACGGTGCCACAACAAAGTACCCACGATTAACGCAGGTATAGAACTCGATGCGCTCTTGCGTTTGGATGACGCATGGATCGTTAAAAAAAAAAAAAAAAAAGGCTTACGTTATTTGACGTTACATAATTCGGATTATTTGCAGCTCCAGCTCTCACACTGTGATGCAGATATTAGATATGAAACACTCTTACCCTCGTTGTTTGGGCCACCCGGGGTAATGATTAAGCATTGTGGTTTATTTTTCAGCTCGCTGCAGTCATGTGGGCACAAGGCCCAAAGCAACTCGTGTTTAATCATTTACACTCTGATTCACTTCCTTCTTTTTATTTTACACACTGGTGTGGAGGGTGTAATATACAGAAAGTAACCACTGAAGTTATACAGTTGCTGGAATTGTACGCTGCCTTTTTGTTTCTGTAAGTCTCATCAATGTGCCGCTTGCATCACCAATTTATTTATTTATTTATTTTTTTATTTATTTTTTTTTTTTTATGAGCATTAATAAATGTTTTTAGGTTTGAACTAGGACCTTAAAGCATCAAATGAAAACTCCAAAGGTGAAAGTATTGCATGGCAGTACATTGTTGGGTATTGTGAAATCAGCCTTGCATTATTTTAAACATTTGACAAACTTTCTTTTTTTTTTTTTTTTTTTCTTTTTCCCAATCATTGGTTCAAGTTCCCAAAACCCCTTGCAGATGATCTCATCTGCAGCAGCCGAGGTTGGTGAGGGTGTCGCAGCACACAATAAAGCGTTTATTGTTTTTGTCAGAGGCTCCATTTACATATTGTGCCTTTCAGAGCTATCAGCATTGTCTGCACAGTGCATCATGTAGTGCTAATCTGGCAAATCCACGATTTGTTAATATTGTGTGGGCTGTAATTAGAGATTGCTGAACTGGATTATAGACTACATGGAGAAAAGTTTGTGGACACAAGATTTGATTTTCAAACATCCCGTTCCACATTGAGCACCATTTTTCCTTTTATAATAACCTTCACTCTTCTGGGAAGATGTTCCACTAGATTTTTGGCTTGTAGTTGTGGAAATTTCTGCTCATTCAGCCACAAGTATGTTAGTTAAGACCGGTTTTGATGTAGGTGAGGTGAGGATGCCTGGGGTGCAGTCAGTGTTCCAATTCATGCCAAAGATATTCATTAAGGAGCCGGAGGTAGCAGAGCTGAAGATCTTGAGGTTTTCGTTAGGAGTGACGAGGATGGACAGGATTAGAAATGAGTTTATTAGAGGGAGATTGAGATGGTTAAGAGGAGAGATGGAGAGGTAAAGATCAGGTGGATTTGGACGTTGTTCCAGATGATGGCATAGCAATTGAATAAAGGCATTCACCTGTCTAAAGTTCGGAAACACCTAGTCCTTTATGGTTTTTGAGAGACGCATGCATGTTCCTTGTGTTTATATGCAACAGATTTAACTTTGACCAAACAAATATATAAATGTACCTCCGCCTCCATGTTTGACTGTGGGCGTGAGGCAGTCTGCTAACATCTTCTCTCTGATCTCCTTCTTACATAAAATCTTCTGTCGGAGACAAAAATGTCAAATTTGGACTCCTCCTGTCTAGAAACCTTTCTTCGGCATTCACTGTTCGATTATTGTTTGTCATCTAAACAAAGGAAGCATGCATGTGTCACCAAACCCATAAGACTGGGTGTTTTCTCAATTCTTGACCGGCTCTCTACACTGTATTCATCCGCTTTATAATACAGAGCATGACACAATGGAATAATTTCGATGGTGAGTGGTAATTAATGAACTGGCATTGTGTTTTTCTGTGTAGGTGAGCAGTAATGGCGCGGCTGCTTCTGGCCAGGTTGCACAGACGGGTGCGACTGCGCAGGACCCACAGCAACAGCAGCAGCAGCAGCAGCCTAACGCCTGGCAAGTCATTAAGGGCGTCCTTTTCAGGTGAGTTCAATCGCTAGACAGCTGGATTCTACCAAGTGTAAAGCGACCTTCTTTTTAGCAAATTGGACTTCTAATAATTCAATTAAAAAGCCCATGAGCATTTGCGACTGCAGCGAGGGAAAAACTCCTTGAGGGGGAAACATTGAGAGGAACCAGACTCAAAAGGAAACCCGTCCTCATTTGGGTGCCACCAAATGTCAATTCATTGCAGTCCCATTGTTGAGGTGTGCAGTAATAGGTGCATAAATCCTGAACTGTTCATACAACCTGTGGTCCTGAGCCATTGTAGTAGACTGTTGATATGAATTACAGTCCAAAACAATCCTCAAAGTTCCTGAGTTGCTCAGCGGCTTCATAGATCTTTAGGCTGTAGGTGTGGAACCATCACCAGCTAAGGACTCGATCCAGAGGTAGGACATCGGGATAAACCAGGCAGATCCGCTGCAGTCTGTGCAGTGTAACAGTGTTCGGTTATATCACCACCACTTCTGGTTACGTAATCATAGCCCTTAGCCATAAGCCTTCACTTGTAATATTGAAAATAGAGTTCTTTCTGCAGGCTCCCATCCCCCCCTGCTCTCGTCTCGGCGAGACGGGAGGACACTCCGAAAATGAGTGCTGTAATTCATAACAGTTAATTATAGCAGTGCTTGTAATAGTGGACTGCACTGAGGATTCTTGTTAGGCGTAGTCGGCGTAAATTTCGAGATGAAGACCTTCAGTCTCAAGTCCTACTTGAGCATGATCAAAAGGAACAGATTCACATACCTTGAAAATATTATGGTGCTGCAGAATAAAAAGAAAACGGAAAGGTTTCCAAAGTTTGGGATCATTTCAAACTTTAGTATTGCTCTTTAATAAAATGGCATGAAATTCACCAGAGCTGCACAGGTTGTTGCTGGGATCCTCTTCCACTCCCTCATAATGACATCACGGAGCTGCCGGATGTTAGATACATGGCGCTTCTCCACCATCCCCTTGAGGATGCCCCTAATCCTCAAATGCCCAAATCCTATATGAGGTGCTCAATAGGGATCAGGTCTGGAGACATACTTGGCCACTTCATCATTTTCACCTTCAGCTTCCTCAGCAAGGCAGGTGTCATCTTGGTGGTGTTTAGGGTTGTTATCATGTTGGAAAACTGAAAGTATCTGAAGGGAGGGCCTCGTGTTCTGCTTCAGAATGTCCAGGTACATGTTGGAATCCATGTTTCCCTCAATAAACTGTAGCTCCCCAGTACCAGCAGCACTGATGCAGCCCCAGATCATGATGCTACCACCACCATGCTGGTATGTAGGCAAGACACCAATTTTCTTGCTGCTCCTCACCAGGGCGTCACCACACACCGCATCTGAGCAAACAAATTTATCTTAGTCTCATCAGACCACAGGACATGGTTCCACTAATTCATGATCTTGTATCGGTCGTCTTCAGCAAACTGTGTAAAGCCTGTGTAAAGTTTAATAGTTTCAATGTAGCCTGCGGCTTATAGACAGGTGCGGCTTATTTATGTTCAAAATAAAAATCTTTGTAAAATTCAGTGGGTGCGGCTTACATTTGGGTGCGTTCAATAGTCCGGAAATTACGGTATTTCACCTTGTGCACTGCTGTGATCTTTTTCCAGGATCTTCATTATATGGGCCATTAGCAGCTGGTTTCGCAGAGGACCATCGACCCCTGACCCCAGCACCCCAGCAGGCGCTCCCCGGGTGCCCAGCCGCAACCTCTTCCCAAAGGACACCCTTATGGTACTGTGCTTTAATAATTTATATAATTTATGTCCCATGCCAGGATGTGTTGGATGAATAGAAATGCAAACGTCTGTACAGGACCGCACTTTGCCTCGGCTGCTGTTGTTTTTTCCATGCAGGCTTGATTACTGTGTTGTATTTGTTATAACACATGGACATGTTTTTATGATGACACACATAACACCAGATGTTCTCTTCATTTTCTAGGATCTTTATGTGTATATATCTGAAAACGAGGCATTTTCAGAATTCAACAGCTCAGAAGCACAGATTTGGTTCCAGCAGGATCTGATCTACGGAGACTGGTCCACAGGAGAAGCCGGGGACGGCTGTTATGAGCATTACCTGGAACTGGACACACCTGAGGTAAAGTTTTAAGCAGAAATGCTTAGATCAACTAAAGTTTGAAGGGCTGTTTTGTGTGTGTAGATTATTTCTAATAATAATCATACACATGGTAACACACAATACATGTCTCAGAGAAGGGATTTAAGAAGAAAAAAGTTTTTATTTTTTTTTTAATTTTTTTTTTATCCTATAAATCTACCTTTTTTTTTTTTTTTTTTTTTTTTTCCCCCTGACCAAGTCTGTGTAAAGTATAAACATGCCCTGAATGCTGATTATGTTTAACAATTGTTAATTAACTTCCTCTTTTATACTCCTGAGCTGAATCTCATGTTTCAAACCACCACTATATGTGGGTAGAGCAGGGAGTGGGTTTTTAAACGAAATACTCACCTCATGTCATGTGGTGCTTTTTTTTTTTTTTTTTTTTTTTTTTTCTTCTTTTTTTTTTCTTTTTTTTTTAACCTCAGCGCTGTTGGAATTTCGGAGCTATTTGGGCACCGGTGGTGGTGATTTTTTATTTTCTATCTCTGACCGGAGTCCCAGCTGTGAGGCAAATAACAAGTTTATATTATTGCACTCATCCCACTATGTTATCGTTTCTATGGTTACCGTTTCTCTTCAAATTGTAGAAGTCAGGTCTCTGACCGAAAGATGTACAGATGAAGGAACTGAGGTTTATAGCGTTTCTAACGTAAGGGAAGTTGTAGCTTGGACGTTCTGCAACATTAAATATAACTGTGAACGACAAACATGTATTGCGCAACTATTTAATTAATAAAAAAACAAAAGTGTGCATTGGTGGAATGTTGCAAGTTGGCGATTATTAAAAATTAAACAGATTTGGTGCTTTGAGTGGTACATGGCCTCATTAATTATTTTTCTTATAGCAGCATCACACAAATGTTTCCTTTTCATGATCGTATCTGTCCTGCCTATAAAGGTATATAGTTTTTTTAAATATACAGGGATTTCGATGTTAATCTTTTGGCTGCTATTATATGTGGTGCATGTGAGTTGGATTTCAACTGAGATGAAACACAGATTTTCTAACCCGAAATAACATTTAAGTACAAGTTTCGGTCGGACAGCAAGTTTCTCGTCCCGATTAACAATAAATCGCGCTTCTGGCATGTGTGTAAATGTTCTCACGAATAATTAGCTCAAATTGAAAACAGCAGCACATGTACACATGGACCACTGTGATTTCCTCAACAACAACAAAAAAATGTCTAATGTATTAAAGCAGTATTAATGTGCATGGATAATTTGGAGCGTGACCGGTGCGGATGCCAATAATGAGTTTTCTCACGCAGAGTGTGCAGCAGAACGGCTCGTTATACATCCACGTGTACTTGACCAAGAGCGGCTTCCATCCAGATCCGAAACGCAAAGGCCAGTATCGCAGGCTGGCCACTGTCCATACTTCACGAAGTGAGTAAGCTCAACTAAACCAGTGTCTACATTCAGTTCTTAAGCTCAGGTAATAACTGCTTGTTCCTTTTTTACCTCCAAACCAGTGTTAAACAAGTTCAAGCGTCGGAAGTTTCTGAAGACGAAGAACCTGCTGACGGGAGAGACAGAAGCTGATCCTGAGATGATTAAGGTCAGTGTGATAATGGACATCTTGGCTAAAAACTGCATGGGTAATTGAATGCAAAATAGTTGGCTCAGTGCAACCATTAAATGCTTTACGCCACTTAGTCCTGATGATGAAAGAATATGAATATAAAAAGTGTGTTTGTGTGGGTGTCTATAGCGGGCAGAAAGTCATGGTCCAGTAGAAATCATATCTCACTGGCATCCAAACCTAACTATCAACATGGTGGACGATCACACAGCGTGGGTGAAAGGCTCGGTTCCCCCGCCCCTCGATCAGCGTAAGTGCCCTCATCCTCAGCAGGCTGTATATCTGCGCTATGCCGACTTCCAACATATTCATTGCCCTCGCTCTCTCTCTCTCAGATGTAAAATTTGATGCAGTGAGCGGTGACTATTACCCCATCGTTTACTTTAACGATTACTGGAACCTGCAGAAAGACTACTACCCCATAAACGAGACTCTAAAGAAACTGCCCCTGCGTCTCACCTACTGCCCACTCTCTCTGTGGCGCTGGCAGCTGTATGCGGCTCAGAACGCCCGCTCGCCGTGGAACTTCCTGAGCGACGACACGTACGAGCAATCCGACGAGGACCAGGACTCTGTTAAGGTCTGATTTCCATCCACAATCCTGTTCACAATGCCTGGATGATGAAGAAAGTATTGTAATCTAAATTTCGCTCAATAGGTGGCACTGCTGGAGACTAATCCCTACCTACTGGGGCTGACTATCGTCGTCTCGATCGTGCACAGCATCTTTGAGTTCTTGGCATTTAAGAATGGTGAGTTTAATGTTTTCGATTTCCATAATGTATCCAAATTTACACAATAGTAATAGACTGGGATCAGTCAGAACACCTTCAGTGAATCAGAAACATTTTAATCTGCATTTACATTGACATGTATTAGAATAAATGATTTTTTTTTTTAGGTGTTACACTTCTATAGATTAGGTTCCCTGGTGGTCTATTGGTTAGGATGCGGCGCTCTCACCGCTGCGGCCCAGGTTCGATCCCTGGTGAGGGAACCAACCCCAGCCACTTTCAGTGCCGGTCCCAAGCCCAGATAAATTGGGGAGGGTTGCGTTAGGAAGGGCATCCAGCGTAAAAACGTGCCAAATCAAACGTCAAAGGATCCGCTGTGGCGACCCCTAACGGGAGAAGCCGAATGAAAGTTTTTTTTTTTTTTTACACTTCTATAGATTAGAGGCTCATGTTGGGATATGAACGAGCAGATAGGGCCGCAGAAAAACCAATAAACCTGGAAGTAGAAGGTGGTCAATTGTCCCTCAGACTAGAGCAGCACAGGACGGATTTTGTAGTCTCGGTCCCGCCCTCTGCCGCAAATGTTATTTTCTCTCGCTCCCACCCGCAGGTAAAATGTATAAATAATCTTATTTTCACTTGCTTTCCTTTTGAATATGATTTAAAAAATAATAATAATAAACGAAAAATAAACAAATGTTTCCTTTGGTGTAAATGATGAACACGGACATGTTGTATCTCTTTTCTTTAATAATAAAGTAATATCCGTAGCACTCAGCGATTCTCCTCCGTCTCACGCTTAGGACGTTGTGCCTCGGTGTGCTCTAGTAGTCCACCGCACACAC
Organism: Silurus glanis; assembly: GCA_014706435.1. Lineage (NCBI taxonomy): Eukaryota > Metazoa > Chordata > Actinopteri > Siluriformes > Siluridae > Silurus > Silurus glanis. Next base: position 137,208 of record JAAIIK010000136.1, on the reverse strand, counting down.
GCGCACACCGCACACGCACACACGCGCACGCGCGAGTATTTTACCGCCCGCACCCACATTCACCCATCAAATCTTGTCCCGCGCCGCACTCGTTTGCGTCTGGTCCCGCGAGTACAGGTCTCTACCTCAGACCTCGAACCTACAGTCAATCTTAATATATTAAATAAGTGATAAGAAGACTGTGAAACATTATGCAAAGAAGTTCTATAAAATTCACCCTCAAAACTCCAACACATGTTCAATCTCTTTTAAAGCAAGACCAAACAGAGGCCATTCAAAGCTGACTCATTTCTGCTCAAAGGCGCAATCCTACGTGTTCCACAAGACGGTGCTTTCTATAAAAACATTTTAATGAACGGTCCTGCTTTTAATGTATATAGACAACAGTTATGGAGTAAACTCATTTAAGGACTTTATTAAGTTTAATAAGATATTACCAGGAGAAATTGTATATATCATATGTGAACATAAAATGATCTGATATAACCTCGAATGCTTCTGTTTGATTTTAATGTGTAGCTCTCAGTTTCCAAAAAGGTGGTGACCCCTGGTGTAGAGTTTAGGACCGCATGCTGTTCCACTGAAATACTTGAGAAATAAGAGCTGTGAAGTGTCCTACTGTAATTGGTTAGAATTTTGTAGAACATAATTCTCAAAATGTCTAATTTAAATAAAAAAAAAAATAAAAGATCACATGTACTTAAGTATTCAGGCCCTTTACTCAGTACCTCTTAAGATCAGTCAGGTTGGGTGGGGACCTTTGGTGGACAGCCATTTTCAGGTCTCTCCAGTCCAAAAGTTATTTATTTGTAGTAGCAAAAGATTGTAGTAGGTTCTTGCAGAAATCATGTGAAAGCTCACACTGTTAATCTGTGACCTATTTTTGGACCCTGTTATTCTTCCCTTTTTTCACTGTTGCAGATATCCAGTTCTGGAACAGTCGTCAGTCTTTGGAGGGGCTGTCTGTGCGCTCAATCATATTTGGCGTCTTCCAGTCCCTGGTGGTGCTCCTCTACATCCTGGACAACGAGACCAACTTTGTTGTGCAGGTCAGCGTCTTCATCGGGCTGCTCATCGATTTCTGGAAGATCACCAAAGTCATGGATGTCAAAGTGAGCAGCAATGGCCTCTATTTATTTATTTATTTATGTAATTATTATATAGTTAGATAAGAACTGTTTTAAGTCTAATCCCCTTTCTGGTCTTTTCAGTTGGACCGAGAGAACAAGATTGCAGGAGTACTTCCACGATTGGTATTCAAAGACAAGTCCACATATGTTGAATCTTCAACTAAAATCTATGATGATGTAAGTGTGCGCTCCAGTCGAGCCATTTGGCATGATTTTTTATTTATTTTTTTATAGATTTTCTTTTTTTAATAACTGAAATTTTCTTTTTGATCTAGATGGCTTTTAAGTACCTGTCCTGGCTCCTGTACCCGCTCTTCGGGTGCTATGCTATTTACAGCTTACTCTATGTAGAGCACAAAGGCTGGTACTCGTGGGTGCTCAGCATGCTCTATGGATTCTTGTTAACATTCGGTGAGTGCAGCTTGACACACGGCATCATTCTCTATACCGATCCCTGCACAAATAGTGTTCAAGTCTCATGTTCAAGACAAATTACAAATACAGTGTATTCCATTCGGAGCTTCAGGTCTGACTGACAAATGCTTTAAAAGGTTCTGTAAAATGGGCTAAACTATATGATGTGGACAAACATTACAAAATAAAACACTCTCTCTCTCTCTCTCTCTCTCTCTCTCTCTCTCTCTCTCTCTCTTTCTCCCCCCCCCTTCTCCCTCAAATATGTGCGCGTGTGTGTGTGTGTGTATATATATATGTGTATGTATATGTATATATATATATGTGTATATATGTATATGTATATATATATATATATATGTATATATATATGTGTGTGTATGTGTATATATATGTATGTGTGTGTGTATGTATAGATAGATAGATAGATAGATATAATATATACATACATACATATACATACACGTGTATGAAGAATGTTAACAGGTCAATAGGCCATTAGTGGGTCTTTGTGCGTTCTATTTAATTTTTCTTTCTTCCACTAACCTCCAACACCCCCCCCCCCCCCACCCCCTTGCCACCCATTCAGTTTCCCTTTCCCTTCTCCTTTTCAAAAACCAAAAACCACTTCCTTTTCACGATCCCATGCAAATTACCTTGTACACCTTACTACAAGACAGCAATCGAACCAGAACACTTGGCGAAAACAAGTAAATGTTTTTACTCATGTTAGATTAAAATACAACCTCTAACAAATACAGTTTCAAATTGGTGTTTAATTCAAAACAAATGTCCTGGACTAAACACAGGCTTTTGCTTCATTCATTCATTCCCATTTCTTCCTTAATTATGTTGTTCTGTTTATATTTCCTGGTACTCTGCTCAGCTCATTGTTTTTTACAGTTTAATAACTAACAGTAGCAGTGTTTTGACTGTACACATGAGCATGTTTTTGGTCTGTGCTCTTCCTCTGTAATATGTGCTTATACACACACACACACACACACACACACACACAAACACACGATTGTAAATCAAGAAGCTTTGCCACTATTTGTGGGTAAAGCAGTTTTATGGGGGTTTTATTACCACCTTTTGAGTGACTCACATTATGATAAAAAAAAAAATATATGATAAATATATATAAAATATAAGATAATACTAGACGCCAACACTAGCAATCAGATTTCCAGGTCTCCAATGTGTAGAGTATCTGCATGAATAGGGCCACTGGCAGGGACCCTGGCTCACTACACGTTGACACACTGATGACTCGATTGTGGTGACACGACTATGTGCACACGTTGTGTAACTTAATTTAACTTCGTTAGCTGACACGTGCTTCTGTCGTGAATCGTAGGACAATCAAGCAGGATAAAAGAGTGTTTAGTGCCTATAAGCAATTGTAAGTTTGTCCCTAATGCGCATGCTAATGGTGACTGTGGCAAGGAAAAACTCTCTGAGATGGCATGAGGTTGAGACCTGGAGAGGAACCAGACTCCAAAAGGGAACCCATCCTCATCTGGGTGGCACCAAATGTCCATTTATTACAATTTTATCATTGTTGAGGTGTGCAGTGATCTCAAATCACTCAAATGCAAAGCTTTTCATGCAACCTGTGATCCTGAGCCAGTGTAGTAGACTGTTTATATTAATTACAGTCCAAATCCATCCTCAAAGTTCTTGTTCCTCACTAACTTCATAGATCTAGGGAGCAGATTGAGACTCATTCCTCGTTCAGCTGAACATGGTTATACCAGACATCTCCTGGCTGAGTTAGAAATGCATGTGATTTAACCCTCTACTTGCTTTACATCACAAATAGTCTTGAGGTGATCTATTGTACCAGGTTCTCATGGTTCTTTCTTTCCAAACAAAACTCATTTAATTATTTTTTTCTTAATGCAGGTTTCATCACAATGACGCCGCAGCTCTTCATCAACTACAAGATGAAGTCCGTGGCACATCTTCCATGGAGGATGCTCACGTATAAGGCACTAAACACCTTCATAGATGACCTGTTTGCCTTCGTGATCAAAATGCCCATGATGTACAGAATAGGTTGTCTTCGAGATGGTATGTCGCTACGATTTCCTTTCGAGCAAGCGATAATGTCTTAAAAGAAAGAAAGAGAAAATAAAAATCAATCATTTTGCTGTTGAAGTTTTCTTGCATTAAAACCGGATTTCGTTCTTCGACAGACGTCGTGTTTTTCATCTACCTGTACCAGAGGTGGATCTACAGAGTGGATCCCAACCGCGTCAATGAGTTTGGAACGAGTGGATTGGAGCAAAAGAAGGAAAATTCAGCTCAGGCATCCGCAGGGGAGACGGACGCCGCTAACGCAGCAGCCATCACAGATAAACCAGAGGAGGAGAAGAAAAAGGATTAATGTTGATCAATTTTTTTTCACTCTCCTGTCTACCGAAGGTGTCTTGGACATCTTCAGAGCTGAGTTTATGTCTAATCGTCAGGAAAGTGAACTGGAATATCGGTATTCTATAAAGGACACTGCGTGAGAATTTCAGTTCATCTTTCCTGGTTTTTTTTGTTTGTTTGTTTGTTTTTTGTATGAGATCTGCAACAAAAAAAAAATCTCATTTAATGTAGAATTCCTTTCAATTTCTCACATTCTGCAGTTAAGGTGAAGTAAATGTGATGTACTGTATTGTATATTTTTGCGCTGGTTAACACTACCATTATGAAGATTAATAAGCAAGTCCCATTAGTGCAGATGGGCTTTTTGCAGTACATATTGTAACGTATAAGGAGAAGACAAAAAAAGAAGCCAAGTGCAAGCTCTTTTAGTCCCCTCTCCCTGTGGATTCCTTGTCATTTTCTTTGCTCATTCCATGCGTCAGTGCTGTGTACCAGGGTAGGGCTGAGTAGTCGGAAAGGAAGCGGCACAATTTTTTTTTTTCGAAGCTGCTAAAGCTGTATCCTACTCAATGGATAGAGACTGTGAAATTTTATTTTATTTTTTTTAGGGGTTGAAAGCTCGGGAAAACAAAAATTGCAGCCGTGTAGGTATTAAAGTAATTGTTAACATTATTAATACGTTTACGAATAACGCTGATTCATCACTTTTTTTTTTTTTTTCCTTCAGCCGTCAGTTTTCTTTTGTATTAGTTCTAAGCCTGTACGGTCAGCTTGTGAAATCTAATTGTGCTGATGTCAAACCATCACAGAGACTTTGGTCTTCTGCCTGAGCAAGTCAGATTATTGATTTTTTTTTTTTTTTTTTTACATTCACACACTCCAACGCAGGACCACTGCATTCGCAGGCATTGACGCACGCAAGACGACACAGGTGGCGTAATCTGAAAGTTTTTGGGACGAAATGGATTCATTGTCTTGCTTTTTTTTTTTTTTTCT
>JAAIIK010000136.1:90554-132189 GCA_014706435.1 Silurus glanis | reverse complement strand
CCCCCCCCCCCCCCCCCCCCCCCCTTTTTCCAAGATTGCAATTGTTGGCCTTTTATTTTGGTACATTAAAGATTGATCATTCGTGTTTTTAGTAAAGCCTAAGTGCAGTTTAAAGATGATGGCAAAACCTTTTTTTGTTTCAGAGGTGTAAAATGGATTATTTTGGGTCTAATACGAATTTCATCTTAAATTGGAAAGTCATTAATGTGTCCGTTACAGAAACACTGACTCCATATTAAAATAAAACATCTGGCCAGAGGACTGAAGTTATGAAAGGCAGTAGATCTCTGCCTTTGTGAAGACCAACAGACCTGCTCCAATTGACTTGATTAGATGGATGAGGTGTTTGCATGGCAATACCCCTCTTCCACACCACACAAGCACCTGGAGAAGCTCCACCAATCACAAGAGAGCATAGACAGAAAAATAGTTTTAATCAAATCCAAATGTAAAACATTTACACATTATTTATACATCTTACTTATTTACAGAAAAAAAAAAAAAAAAAAGACATTGCAAATAATATTTTAAGATCATTAAAATGATATAATGGTCCACAGTATTAAACTACGTACACATCGCAAAGCAAGATAGAAAATAAACCGGATTAAATAAAACCGGATTAAACAGAGTGTGAACGGAACAGTTGTGTTTATTTCAGACCTACTGTTTGTTTTTAGATAATGAAGTAGGTTTTGAAGTTTGATAAGGATCATGGTGGGAGCTCTGAGAGCTCTGTAAGCAGCTGCTCTGCACTCGGTCTTTGGTTCGGTTCCGCGCTCCAGCACCGACTGATAAGGTCCTTAATTGGGCCGGACGGGTTGAACACCGGCTTGTTCAGATCAGGGCGCAGGTTGAAAGCGACCACGGCGTACAGAACGTGCTGTCGCTCTCCTTCATAGGGCGGCTCACGTGTGAACAGCTGCCACAGTGTGACGCCGAACGAGTAGACGTCCGCGCTGGGGGTCACCTCCTCTCCACGGAGGAGTTCGGGCGCTCGGTGCGTGTATGTGCCGCCGATCTCCATCCGGCGTGGCGAGGCGTCGCGATCGCGCGCGATCTCCAGCTTTAAGGAGCACCCGAAATCCGCCAGCTTGCACACACCCGCGTGGGACACGAGCACGTTGGCGGGTTTGAGGTCCAGATGCACGACGCCGTGGGCGTGCAGGTGGCGGAGGGCGCGCGCCACGTCGGTCGCGTGGCGCACGCAGGACTCGCGGCGCAGCGGCTCGGCGGCGCTGTAGATCAGCTGCTGCAGGTTGAGGTCGCCCGCGTACTCCATGATGATGGTGCCGATCACGCCGTCGTCGTCGTCGGCGTTGGACTGCGTGCTGGCGGCGATCACCCGCACCAGGTTCTCGTGGCGCAGGTGCGCCGCGTTCAGCTCGGCCCAGAAGCTCTGCCGCGACGCCAGCTTGTTCTTGGCGCACCTGACGCGCTTCATCGCCACCGTCTCGCCCAAGTACGTGGCTCTGGACACCAAACCAAACCCGCCGGAGCCGATGGGCTCCAGGTCGCGGAGCTCGCGCCAATGGATCACGGAAGACCAGAGTCTGCACGCGAGCTTCCCGTGAAACGCGATGACCGGCACACGGAGAGTCGTGTCTCCTGACTGTTTTGTGAGCGGGCTGCTGCAGACGCCCAGCTCGAGACCGAAGTCTCTCGGGAGAAGGCGTGTGACCGGGATCGGGGACGGCATGGCGGAGAGGAGCACGCGCTGCACCGTGAGGTTACAAGCACTTTGGATTTGCCTCGCTTACCGAGTTGCCAAATTGATCGGGATCGTCTTCTACTTGCATTCTTTTAAATCCTCTTCTTTTAATAGTAATTATTTCAAATGCATTATTAGTTCCCTTTTCGCTCGACTCCATTTTCTTTTAAGGCTTTAGAATCGTCCATAGTCAAAGAAGCTCGCTTTCAAACAGTGGGATTAATATTGTATAGATTTACACCGATCTGGCAACCTTGTTATGACCAGGTGACCTTGTTTGACCGCATCACATGACTCGCTGCTGCGCGGACATTGGTCACCGGCCGCGTGCGCATCATACAACTTATCCGCAACTTATTTGGGATCACGAGCATCACGCGCTACATATTATATGATTTAATTATTGTTTTAATTATTGCATATATATAAAATCAAACAATTAACTCGACTCACCATACCGGATAATCAGTGGGAGGTTCATTTATTAGTGTATGAAAAAAAACTGCGTCTGAAACAAGTGAGAGAAATATATATATATTATATATATATATATATATATGTGTGTGTGTGTGTGTGTGTGTGTGTGTGTGTGTGTTATATAAATAAATAAATAAATAAATAAAACTCCGCAGACCGTAAAAGTAAACAAAATCAAAAACTGTTTATTCTTTTTGTGCGGTACCAAATGATCCACGGTCCAGTACCGGAACCACCTGATAAATATTTTTAGCTTTACATTTTTTAAAATAGTATTATTATTATTATTATTATTATTATTATTATTATTATTATTAAGTCAGAACTTCAGAAACTGAAGGATGAAATCAGACTAAATGACCCACTTATTACCCTCCATATTAGCTAAACCTATTACTTAGGCCAAGTGACGTCACGACCCTCCTGACAAACAAGTCGTACGACTGTAAGATTTTCGATTCGGTCGTGTTTTGCGTGTCAAACCGCAGCAGAGATCTTTACCTGATGTCGATGCGTTACCCAGGCGACGGTTTTATGGGGTTTCCCCAGCGGTGACGTAAGGGGATTTCCATAAAGTCGAACGTGATTGTAAAGTGAAAGATTTGCAGATCCATTTCGAACCGCACGAGGTGTGAGTGAGTGAGTGAGAGAGTGAGTGTGAGGGAGTGAGGGTGTGAGGGTGTGTGAAAGAAGCAGAAGCAGAAGATATTTTGAAGCGAACACACACACACACACACACACACACACACAGATCGGCTTGAACAGCCAGCGTCGGTGAATAAAGCAGTACCAGTCGAGCAGGCGGAAATGAGGGTGTAGAGTCTGGTTCTTCTCTCCAGAACGAAGCAGGAGGTGAACCTTTCAAGAAACCAAACAATTTTTTTCTTCTTCAACTGACTTCACTTTGCCATGAAAATAATGAACGGATCAATTCTCAACGGCGCGCCTGGGACCAAAGGTAAGTTTGTTTTTTGTAACTTCTTGATTTATTCATCTTGATCTATTCCCAGGCCAAACTGCGACATTAGTCTATTATTAAAAACAAGTTGGAAAGTGATCGCGGTCCCTGAATGTTCATTTCCTCTCCGAATCACTGGATATAGAAGACTGTAAACATGTAAACAGTAAACATCATCATTACACACGAGCCGCCATTTTATCACACGGATCTCTGTGTAGCCAAAGTCTGGATAAAAGGTGTCATTTTCATGCCGGACACGTGTAAAAAAAAAAAAAATACACACCCAGGCTCATTCTGTCTGTACAATCCGTTACTGACGTGATCCTGGTCGTGTTTTTTGTTGACATGGGCATGAAATGCGTTTCCATATATAGGAAGGACATGACACTGCAGCTATAGCATGTACAAATTTCACTTTCACTTCATTCCCTGTGCACATCCAGGCTCTAAGCATGCTTGTTTTTGTGTCTTCTTTCTCAGAAATGGATCTGGGTGAGTCCTGTCATAAAGTCTCAGTTCTTTATAGTGTTGAAGTATAGCCATTTTCAGGTAAAGTGCCTCGTTATGTTGTAGCACTAAAGAAAAACAAGGTCTTTCCTGATTTCAATATGTAAAGTTAAAGAGTAGTTTCTTATCAGTGTGTACAATTGATCCATCTTTGCATTACAAACCTTGGTATTTGTATCTCTGAATGTCTTTCTTTCTCTCTGTCTCTCCGTCTGTCTGTCTGTCTCTCCATCTGTCTGTCTGTCTCTCCGTCTGTTTGTCTGTCTGTCTCTCCGTCTGTCTGTCTGTCTGTCTGTGTCTGTCGGTTGCCATGCAGAAATCCTAGAGGAATTCCTAAGAGGTCAACCTGATAATCTCCCAGGTCCTCCTCCTCCACCCACAGACTCTGATGATCAGACTTACGCCACCACGACAGTAACAGCTAGACGCAGTTCTTCTACAGTGCTTGTCCCCAGATGCACGTCCTCCAAGGTCAGTAGCAACACTGTACTTGATTTTTTTTTTTTTTGATTCGCTCATGGCTATTGTGCCCTTAGTGAATTCTTTAGTTATGTTATGTTATGTTATATTATATTATATTAATTGGATTTTTTTTTTTGACCATTTCTATTAATTTTATCCAAACCCAATTCAAAAATGCATAGGTCTAGAAATGACTAATAAATAAACAAAATGTTAATATCTAAATGTTAGAAAAAATGTCCCATAAATAATTCTACCTTCAGGGGTCCATTAAAAGGTTCTCATGTTGCGCAGAGTTTAAAAACCCGTGACCTAATAGGTTTGAGAACTGATTACCTAATATTTACACACGATATGATGAACTGATACCAACACCTTTTGTTTTGGTACTGGACTGGATGTCTGCACTTTTTTGAGGAGGCTCCTTTTTTTTTTTTTTTTTTTACTTTTTACTTTTGCTTTCTGTATATTGAAAACGATAATCTTTTTACAAGATGACCTATCAAATCTATTCTAAATTAAAGATTTGAAAAGACTGACAGTTTGGCACATGCTTAAAAGGGAGGCGGATTACAATCAAACCACAGAGTGAGAAAAAGAAAAAAAAGTTTCCATTTGACTATAAAGCTTTGTAGTGTGACGATACAGACGCTTTATTTTCGTGCTAGGTTCATGAGAGGTGATGGCTGCTCAGAATGAAGACAAATCTATAACCCAATAATAATGAGGAGCATTTTAGGAGAGCCGTCTGGAGTAGTAATCTGACGCCTTGTTTCAGTTGATGATCTATGCCTCGTGCGCGCCTCTCCTGGCAAAAAGAGCATGCATGTAGCAACTCCTCCTCTCTTCATTCTCATTGGCTACTTCTCCTTCTGCATGAGTTTCCTGTTTCTTCACTGTGCTCCTCCTGGCTCTTGTTAGCTGCTCTTTGTGTAGGCCATCTGCGTTCTTCCTCAGGCATGTTCAGACCTTTTCTCTTTTTCTCATGCTGAACCGTTGCTCTCTCAGTCGCCCAGCCCTGATTAACTGTTGCTTTCGCTTTTCTCGCTTCTGGTTTTTGAACTTTGCTGCTACACCATTGATTTGCGACTTTGCAATGGCGAGCTAAACAGGCCGTTGGAAGACTTGTTTATTTTTTTCCCCTTTGACTTACATTCCTCCTCTTCGTTCCTCCTCGTCTACCTCTTCAACAGAAAAGAAAAAAAAAAACCTCTCTCTCGGTTCATACTGCTTTATGTTTTATTGCTGTAGACCAAAAAAAAGTGACATGTAATTTATACATTATCCATTATATTGTGTTTATTTAAGAGCATGCAATGTGCCAGGGCATGATGGGATAAAATCTATATTTCAGAATGGGTTGCTTTGCAAATCATTGGTACTTGTTTATTGAAAACTGACAAGACCTTTGGATATAAAAGCACAGCCTTTTAATGAACGTGATTCTTTTTTTGCGCTTGTTCACCTATTAAACCTCGATAACACATAAAATATGTGGCGATATTTGACGTTAATGTTGGATATCTATCGTTTTCTAGCCTCGTCCTAACATCTCTGTCTTGTTTCGTCTCCATCGTTAGAACTACAACATGCAGCCTTCAAACAACATATCGGCTTTGCCATCATCTCGTAGCTCTAGAGGCCAGCGGCGTGGTACGTCTTCAGCAGGGGCTCATTATGTGCGCCCTCATCACACGGGCACTGAACAGCTGGAGCAGCTGCTGGAAAAACCAGAGCTGGTGGTGGTGGAACAGCCCAAGGAACGCGGCATGAGGTTCCGCTATGAGTGCGAGGGCCGATCGGCTGGTAGCATTCTGGGAGCCTCGAGCACTGAGGTCAACAAGACACTTCCTGCCATCGAGGTGGGTGTTGGAACATACCACAAAGAGTTTGAAAAACCCCTGACCAAATATGTTTTGCGAACTCACATTATTTACACATTAGATATGATGAACTGATACCAACACTGTTTGTTTTTGCCACTGGACAGGATGTTTGCACTTATGTGAGGTGCTATACACTTTTTTTTACTTTTGCTTTCCTTTATTATTTATTATTTCCTTCGTTATTGATAACAATAAGTTTTTCATAAGAAAGAAGAGAGCTACCAAAACTTTATAGTGCAGTTTTCCATGTGTGTTCCAGCTGTGCAAACCAATGACAAATGTGACAGGTTGGAACATACCAGTGTGCATGCGTATGTTTATGTTTTTTTTTTTTTCTTTTTTTTTTCTCTTTTCTCTAAACTAACTATACATCTATAGCTACATCTGTAACCCTAAAACTGTATAAGATGTATGAGATATGTGTACGGTCCATAAAGAAATGAAGATACAATAGGAAGGCTTTCATTGAAAGGTGCATACATTTGGAATATTTTCAGGGATCGTAGCTGAAATTGTAAATTATACATCAAATCCTTTTTTTTTATTCTTATTTATTTTTTCTATAAATAAATGTCATGAATTTAAATGTCATGAAATATAAACACTACTCGTCAAGCATCTTATTTTCAGAAGTAAAGATACATTTGAGAAGTGAAAGTTTGCTTACCTCACGACAGGTAAATATATGTTCTGACTTTTGGCCTTTCGCCAGGTGTTTTTTTTTTTTCTTTCTTTTTTTTTTCTTTTTATGAGTAAGCACGGTCTCGAAATGCCGAGAATCAGTCTTTCTCTGTGCTTTCTATTGGTCTGTGTGAGCTTTCCATTTGAATTTGTGCATTTGCACAACGAACGGGACGCAATTGCACAAATGGCTTGCAATAAACACGCAAATCGCGTTTGAGACCGTTGCTGTAGCTGTTTCTGTTTCTGGAATGTACCAGCTAGCCCAGACCGAAAGGGGATTGTCCCTGTTTTGGTTTGAATGAATGGTTGTTGCTCTCTATGTGCTAACTCTAAAGTGTGAAGAAAAAAAAAGCCCCGTTGTAAGAGGCGTTGGATTGGTGTGGTCTGAAGGTGGGAAGTACCACACAAAAAACAAACAGAACATTTGTTTTCCACTTTGAACATCTAGCATTCCTTTTATGGCATTAAGGATGGGAATATTACATCATCGTTTACTCATAGTAACCTTATAGGTATACTTTTGTGGTTTTTTTTTTTTTTTCTTTCCGAATAGCTTCAAGGCCCGATTGATAGGATAAAAAATGTGACTGTCACAGTGTCTCTTGTGACAAAGGACATCCCTCATCGCCCACACCCACACTGCTTGGTTGGAAAAGACTGCTCAGATGGTGTTTGTGTGGTCAGCTTTAACCCCCACAACACACGACGCCACAGGTACACCTACAGTCAGAAATGTATGCAATTACTGCTTGGTATTGTGACTTAAAGCTGAATTCAGCAGAATTTTTAAGTTTTACGTAACTTAAATTTTCTTTTTAACTTACTTAACTTTTTAACTTTTATCTTTTTAAAACTAAGCGGGAATCCACTAAGGTTTAATTTAAAATTCATTTAAAATGCACGATTATTTTAAAGTGATTTACTATAAAGTTTTTCATACATGTCTGACTAACTTTTTACTGTCACTTGAATATACAGTTGGATAAACTTTGACAGGGAGGATTATACTTTGAATTATGACAGTGTTCTGCAAAAAAGTACTGATGCAACATATTATTATTATTATTATTATTATTATTATTACTATTATTACCATTATTATTATTACTATTATTGTTATTATTATTATTATTATTATTATTATTATTATTATTATTATTATTTGGAGGTTAAAAAAAGTTTCACATTTTGAATTCTTTTTCCAGTTTTGTGAATTTAGGTATCCAGTGTGTTCGGAGGAAGGAATTAGATGCCTCACTGATGAGGAGGAAGAAGAAAAATATTGATCCATTCAGCAGTACGTTTTATTTATTTATTTTTTTTTTTCTTCTTCAGCAATCTATAGTTTTATTAAATATGTGACTATATTTCTTGTTCTTGCCATATTGGCAACAGAGTTACTTTTGGTTTTGATTAAATTTTTTTTTAAAGATACATGTTTAATTTCTCTTTCTCTCTTCCCCCCCTTTTACTGATAGCTGGCCACTCGAAGAGTATTGAGGACATGGACATGAATGTGGTTAGATTATGCTTTCAGTGTGAGTTGGAGAGAAATGATGGGGAGAAAACCCATCTCTACCCTGTGGTGTCTAACCCCATTTATGACAAAAGTAAGTTTAATAAAATGCCTTTATTGTCCTGATCAATTCAGACATTCTTGTCGAGTTAAATTTAATAATAAGATAAAAATAGGCTTCAACTTGTCTAGCGACGGTAAGAAAAGTTAGCGATGTGATGCATCAGTTTCTAAAAGCGATGCTTCGTTTTTTAACATATTTACATCGGTAAAAAGCGATTTATTTATACTTATTAGTAGATGCACTATTCTTTTATTATTTCGAAAGTAAACAATAATTTGTTACCAATATTTGATATGTAGATTGATTTCTCCTCGCTATAATGTTTCTCCAGTGCGTCCTGAAAATCACATAAAATATAGATTAACATGGCAGAGGTAGAGCTGCATCTTCCTGGGGACAGAACAGGAAAACATTTGGGTTTATTTCATCTATTTCGTTTTTTTTGTACTACAAAGACAAAAAGTTTGTGAAAGGGCAATGCGTTAGAAGTCAGAAGGCACTTATGTAAATTTATGACTTGCTGTCTGTCTGAACCAAAGAAATAAAAGGGAACTATCTGTACCATATCGTTAAGCATTGAATCGCATCATGTTGAATCAAATCGAAATCGGTTCGCCCTGCATCGTAATGGGGCTGAATCGCATCCGGTGGCTGCTTCATATGTATTTTTAATGTATCACGTCGTTGGCTATGCATCACGTTGCGAATCGCATCGGCCTCACTTATGGAGATGCACATCCCTACCGTATACAGCTAGTTATAAACCTGGATTCATAGTGCAGGGTTAGCTATAATTCAGCACCCCTGCAGCAAAGAGGGTTAAGGGCCTTGCATAAGGGCCCGACATTGTCAGCTTTGTGGTGCCCGAGCTCGAACCCCTGATCTTTTCTAGATTCTTAACCCCTGAGCAACCACTTTCCATACAGTCAATGAACGATGTAATATATACCAATTAATTAATATTCAAAATTTGCAATACAGCAAAGTTTACACAAATGAAGTAAAAGTATCGTTTAACGATGTGTAAACATGTCACTAATTATAATCAGTTTAGCCACTTTATTGTTCAATAAAGCAACATGAATACTGAAACATTAATATCACGTTGTGCCTCTAAACAGAAGCTACTACAACCGCAGAGCTGAAAATCAACAGGCTGAACATTGTGCAAGGTCCCTGTACAGGCAAGACAGAGATCTACATGCTCTGCGACAAAGTGCAAAAAGGTGAGCGCAACTCCAATCTTGAACTAGGAACCAAAAGTGATTTCCTTTTTTTTTTTTTTTTTTTTTCTTTTTTCTCTCTTCAATTTTCAGTAGTCTCACCCGTTTTAGCATGTGCCCACCGTGGCTTCTGATTCCTGTTCTTTGCGGACAGAAGTGAAACTTGATATGGTCTTTTTCTTTTGTAGGTTTTGCTCTTCCGTCTTCCTTAAGGTTGTGTATTCTGAGATTCTTTTCTGTTTACCATGAGAATAAATTGTAGTTGAGTCACTGTAAATGTCTTGTAAGCACTTTTCTGACCACTCATCATTGAGGCATTTCCAAAAGTAGAATTACCACTGACTGGATTTTTTTTTTTTTTACATAATTCTATATATATAAACTTGGGACTTGTGTATTTAAAATCTAAGCAGAATGAACATTTTCTAAAACTCTGGGCTAACCCCCTATTTGATATTTGATCTAGAAAAAACCTGATTTATATCTACATGATTTATATGCTTTGTGCTGCTGGCACATGAGTGGATGTTCACACAAATAAACACGGGTGTGTGCGTTCCCATTACTATTGAATACCCTAGTCATTTAATTTAGTTGAATATGGGATAAACCTGCGTACTTGTACTTGCTTTCCTGCCAGTTTGAGTTCCTTTTAAGCACATCTTGCTTTACCTAAACATGCTACAGTAAAAAAACAATAATAGTAGTAGTTACACTATCAAACAAACAATTGGCACTAGGTAATATCGCACAGTTAAAATTGCAATTGCACAAAAATTGTAATTAGTTATTGCACAGTTAAACAAAATCCATTCTGTATTATATTATATTCTGCGCTCTAGTTCAAATATGTAGTTTGAACATATTATAATATACAGTAATTCCACGCTTTACCGCGGTTTGAATCTGGCGCCCCCGGTTTATCCCGGAATTGCATTTGCCACATAACTAATTAGTTCGTCTGATTTTCCCGGTCTCTCACGGATATCACGATAGACCAAAAAACGTATAGGGAATTTTTTTTTAATGGAGTTTTCTGTTGAAATAATGAAATTTATTAATAAAAATATAATTGTTAATTATAAAATGAAGTAAAATTTTAACACCGTACTGTACAGAAAGAATGCGGTGACGTGTATCTTTAATCTTTACCCTCTTTTTTGAGATCATGGGACACTTCAACCGATAAACACACAGAAAACTACGCAAAGGCTACTACAAAACTGTATACTGTACAGTACAAGTACTCGCTATAAATATGATAGTGTACTGTATTTCTACGAATTTACACAAAATTTATCTCGCTACATTCTTGCAAATGTTTTGCTGTACTATAATATATGATAGTAAATAATTAAATAGAAGACTTTCTGTTGAGTGATTGCTGTTGTCAGTAACTCCTGCATATCACATGAAACTAAAAGTTATTTGGTTTCCTAGCAACAATGTTGCTTGGTTCTGCATTAGCAAGTGAGGAATCTAGCCCCAAAAAAATTGGATTTGATTCGACCTTGAAGTGCAGTATGGGTTTTTCCACCGTATACAAACCGGAAAAATTTGCCTATTTAATTCAATTCATTTTCAGTTTCACTTAATCAAAGTTGCATGTTAAGAAGGGTTTAAAGATGATCATATAATCTGTATTGTAGTTAAAACAGATGACTGCTAATTTCCAATTGATATCATCAAGCATGATGACCCATGGATGGGAAACTTTAGTCATAGTGCAATGTTGGTTTCTTTTGTATTTTTGATGAACCGCAATAGGAATTGGTTTGGACTGTTCTACAATCCTAACTAATTATAAATAATTGCAGTATTGTCTTGTTATAATCAGAATTGTTATGCTTAATAAACAATTCCATGCCTTTGTGTGTGTGTTCCACAGATGACATCGAGATCATCTTCAGTTTGGGCAACTGGGAGGCTAAGGCCGAGTTCGCCCAGACCGACGTGCACCGGCAGATCGCCATTGTCTTCAAGTCACCGCCGTATCAGGAACAGGACGTTGCCGAAGAGGTCGAGGTGAACGTGTCTCTCCGTCGCATTTCAGACCGCATGTACAGCGAGCCGGTGAAGTTCACTTACCTGTCGCACAATCCAGGTCAGCACGTGACTCATTTGTTCCTGTAGCATGAAACATCACGGGGGACTGTTTTATTCTAAAACTGTGGTGACTGTAACCAGCTAAACATTTTTTATATCCAGATCCTTAAAAGTTTTTTTTTTTTTTTTTTCTTTTTCTGTCGAGTCCAACAGAGGAAACGATTAATCATGATACTCGAGTCATTTATTAGTCACATCAGTCACTGTGTGCTTTTCACTAATGACACTGAGAAGTTGAAACAGGTGGAAACAAAGTTCCTCTGGTCAAAGGCTTCCAGTGCAGTTTTTTCAGTTCTGAACTGCGATCACCTTCACAGGGTTTCCGAGATGTAACGCCAGCCAGCTGTAACATTTGAAGGTTACAGATCAATAGATAAAATTAGACACCATTCTGTCACCTCATGCAATGTTATGTTTCATGGCTTTTTCTTGTTGTTGTTGTGCAGATCCATACGAGGTCAAACGGAAGCGGAAACTAAAATCCAATAAGGACTGCAGTGCCAGCCGAGGTAGAGCGTTTCGGCAAATACTTACGCACGCGGTGTTTCCTTGACGATACACTGATTGATCCATCTTTTTTTTTTGTGTGTTACAGATACGATGATAAGCACACCAGGTCCAGCGCCCCAGTTTGATCCGTCGTTCCCAGTCGAAGTGCCTGATTGCGCTTTTCCGGCCCAGGAGGAGAGTCAGGCCACCTTCTCTCAGACCTTGGACGAGATTCACTATGAAGACGATTCAGATCCGTGCGTCAGCCTGGACCAAGATACAATAAACAGCCTGCTGTTCAGCATTAATGAATGCTTGGGCCCTCAGAACTTTCTCCATCTTTTGAACGGCCAAGAGCCCAATCCCAACAACGCAGACCCCAACCTGAATCACCTGGAAGCCGAACAGCCTCCTTTATTCGTCGACCCACATTACAACCAGGAACTTCCACAAGACCTCCGGGACATTTTCTTATGTCAGGTCAAAACCGAAGACGATTCCTGAAGATCTTGTTGGACTCCTATAAAAGTAGAGCTGTACGAAGAGCTCCTCGTTTTCATTAGTAGAAAATTAGGATTGGGGTCTCCTGTTTAGATTGACACTGCATGTCCAACCCCTGAGGCTGCTCAAAGGTATTTGAGATATTTGTATATCCATGCCATAAATTCATGGCTGCTCAGGCTTTGGTTTGTTTCTCCTCTTTGGAGTGTGTGTGTGTAGTGTGTAGTAAGCTTGAGCTTGATACCCTTCGGTGTGGTAATGCAAGGTCTGGAAAATGGATACGACCTTAAGGGAAGTCTCTCTTTGTTCAAACAAAAAGAGAAGAGATACTGTTTGTGGAGAAACTGTCAAATAGGTCAGTAGTTGATGGCACAGGCATATCTTCAATCAGGACCAGAACTCAATATTCCAGACTACCTTCATTCTTATATACTCATATATAATTAATGTTTCTGGATTCACATTCCTGTTGGAGTGTTTAACAACAACAAAAAAGGATGTCAAGTAATAGCATTAAACCGAATGATGCACAAATGTTAAGATGGTTGACATTTTAGAATTAATTTGACATCCCGTGAACTATTTTGTACATTTTGTAAACGACGTAGCAACAGGTGAAGGATTGTCATATACATCTATATACAGAATTCCGCTTGTAAAAGATCCGACCGAAACGCCCTCCATGTACGCATCCGTGTGTCACGTATTAAAGGCTTCATTTAGATCCTTTGCTTTTTTTTTTTTTTTTTTTTTGGGATAAGTGATGTCACATACCAGCTATTGCTACATATGGATAAAGCCAGACATTGTGAAATTTCATTATATCCTCATTCTTTAGAAAAGTAGCTTTGTACAATATATTTCGTAACGTGTCGTGTGTCATTGATTCAGTAGAAGCGGGTTTCCATCACGTGGTATTTGTTCAATCATTCACATGGAATGGAAACTGTTCAGGTTTTAAAGGTTCGCTAACCTTCCCCTTCTTGCTGCATGCAAATCGATGGACAGAAGAAATGCTGCAAAGTCAGATTCCATCATGTCATTGTCGAATGCTTGGGTCAGCGCCAGTGGGGAAACTCCGACATTGTGTAATTCTCCCGATTTTGTTTATACCATTTTATTTCTTTTCATGATGGGTCCATTTTGTGTATGGATTTTAGTCTAATGAACTTGTAGCAATAGGTGCAGTATAGGATCAGCCCATATACGAGTTGTATTTAGATCTAAATGGGAAGTAAAAACACTGTTATTTAAATAATGTGATACACTGTGGTTGGCCTTGGAACCGCAATGCATGCTGGAACAGTGCTCATTTTGAATTGTAATGTTATTTGCTTCACTATTTAAATTCACTGTCTTCAAAACAATATGGATACAATCTTGTGTAATTTAATAGAAAAATAAAACAGATATTGTTACCTTTGTGATATGTAAGTACTGGTTTCAGGACAACATGTGCAAAATACAAACTTGTAAAAGCTGTGGTTTTAAATGAGAGTTCTGCAAAAAAAACAAGCGTCTTGCTGAATTCATGTAGGGTTTAGGTTCGTGTGTGTTGGTTGTGGTTTGAGAATTGGCCTTGTATCAGTTTTTTTTCCTCAGATGAGAAATCAAAATAGTGCCACCTGCTGGCAGAATAGTATAAAAAGAATAGAAGAGTCGGTGATCAAAGTAAAAAAAAAAAAAAGGAAAGAAAAGCATCCAACACATACTTTGTCTGACAGACGTGTATTAGATGACAAATTTCTTTATTGGTTGACTAGAAGTTAGATATTTACAGAAAACCGGCATGTGCCATCAGTAGAAAAGAAAAAACGCAGCGCAAACAGAACCCCAAATAAATACATTTTTTTTCATTTACTCTCATTTCACTGACTGCAATCAGTCTTTCTTTTCCACAACCTGAGGTTCAGCGAGTTTCTGCAGGGCCAGTTCCTTCACCAGGTTCTCCACGCAGCTCTTGTAAAGCGGCTCAGGATCCTGCGCGACAATAAAGATGAGTTGAGCAAACAACTGAATGATCTAATTTTCCTGATTGAACCAACTGTTTTTTTTAGCAATGATACTATAAAGATACGTTTTACATAACATGCAGTAGAACACCGTCGTTGACTCTGGTATTTGGTTTCCTGTTTTTCTTGTACATATGTTTTTTTTTTCCTTTTTTAATCTGTTGTGCTGAAACAATAGCATTAGTCATAGTTTACAGATTCAGAATACAAAAATAAATCATCCATATCGGTGTTCAGTAAAAAAAAAAGTTCAGTTCTTTTTTTTTTTTGAAGAATAATATATGTAATGTAAAGTAAATGTTATTAACTACATCTTCCTCTGGAATGGGCACAGCTTACTGTTTCTGCTCTACTGAACTAGCACATGATCCAAACAAAGTCATGCCAGATGGTAGATCATCAGCTGTAAATACAGATATTATATCGGCTAATATTTTGATTAGATTAGGTTAGATTGTCATTGTGCAAGGTACATGTACAGAGCCAATGAAATGCAGTTAGTATCTAACCAGACATGCATAAGTGGCTTATTCGCAATAAATTAACAGCAGCGTGATAAATAATCACACTGGGGTATGGGGATCATACAGCGGGGAAAATAAGTATGACAACATCAGCATTTTTATCAGTAAGGGGATTTCTAAGTGGGCTATTGACACAGAATTTCCACCAGATGTAGCCATCAAGCCAAATATTGAATTCATAAAAAAATCAGAACATTTAAGTATACAAGTTGAGTCATAATAAATAAAGTGAAATGACACAGGGAATAAGTATTGAACACATGAAGATAACAAGGTGCAAAATGGGATAGAAAGCCAGGAGATCACCTGAAATCTGTCAGTATTGAGAGAGAAACCCTGTCCCCTACCAGTACTAATTGATATCAGCTGCTTTAGTCCTAATTGATGGCCTATAAAGGCTTCTCATTACCCAGGAGGCACACAGGAAAGACTTCATGATGGGTAAAAGCAAAGAACTCTCTCAAGATCTTCGTAATCTTATCATTGAAAAGCATTTTGATGGGAATGGTTATCGACGCATTGCCAGAATGCTGAATGTTCCTGTGAGCACTGTGGGGGCTATTATCCGGAAATGGAAAGAGCATCAGTTCACCATAAGCCGGCCACGATCAGGTGCGCCACCTAAGATCCCTGTCCGAGGAGTCCAAAGAATAATCAGGAGAGTTCGCCAAGAGCCAAGAACCACTCGGGCAGAACTTCAGGAAGACCTTGCATCAGCAGGTACTGTTGTTTCAAAGAAAACTATAAGCAATGCACTGAACCACCATGGCATCCATGCACGCTCACCAAGCAAGACTCCATTGCTGAACAAAAAGCATGTTGAGGCTCGGTTAAAGTTTGCGAAAGAGCATTTGGAGAAGCCTGTGGATTATTAGGAGACTATAGTAAGGTCAGATGAAAGCAAAATTGAACTTTTTGGGCAGTCATTCTACACACCATGTTTGGAGAAGAAATGGCACTGCCCACCACCCCAAGAACACCATACCAACAGTTACGTTTGGGGGTGGAAGCATCATTGTTTGGGGCTGCTTTTCAGCAAGGGGTACTGGCAGACTTCATATTATTGAAGGCAGAATGAATGGAGAAATGTACCGGGACATTCTGGATAAAAATCTGCTGCCATCTACCAGAAAGCTAAAAAGGAAAAGAGGGTGGACATTTCAGCAAGACAATGATCCCAAACACAAGGCCAAGGAAACAATGAAGTGGTTTCAAAGAAAGAAAATCAAGTTGCTTGAATGGCCCAGTCAATCACCTGACCTAGATCCCATAGAAAATCTATGGAGAGAACTGAAGATCAAAGTTCATAAAAGAGGCCCAAGGAACCTTCAAGATTTAAAGACCATTTGTGTGGAAGAATGGGCCAGAATCACTCCTGAGCAATGCAGACGACTGGTCTCTCCATACAAGAGGCGTCTAGAAGCTGTAATCACCAACAAAGGCTTTTCTACAACGTATTAAATAAAGTGTGTTCAATACATCTGGTGGAAATTCTGTGTCAATAGCCCACTTAGAAACCCCCTTACTGATAAAAATGCTGATGTTGTCATACTTATTTTCCCTGCTGTATCTAAAGGGTTGAGGGTGAATAATGTACAGAAGGTGCAGTAGGTAATATGTATTTACAGTAATCCCTCGCCTCCTTTCAAGGTCTCGCTGAACGGCGGGTTTTTACATGGAACATATCTAATTTTGCGATATATAGGAAGTATTATTTTATTTTTGCGGTAAAATAAGCATTTTCTAGCCTAAAAAAATAAAGCTTTCAGGAGAGCTGTAATGCTTTTCTCGGGTATGCAAATGAAGTACAGTAAAACCCCGTTGGACGAGCGTAATTCGTTCTTGAAAATTGCTCGTAGGTCCATTTGCTCGTACCTTCAAACTAATTTTCCCCATAAGAATGAATGTAAAAGTGATTTAATCTGTTCTGAGACCTCATTCCATCGCTTATTTCTGCACTTAAAAAGTATTTGTAGCCTATTTTAACAAATACACCGCAAATTACCGTACGGTAAACATAATTTAACACTCATGTGGTAGTGGTTGATTGCGAGTGTGAGACGTGCACCACGCTCGTACTTTCCCACCATTTCCTTCTTCCTTTCAATGGTAATTCTATTTACTTTCGTTTTCCCACACCATCACTGGTTTTCTTGGGAGACATTTGTCAAGATTTCTAGTGAAATAATAATAACACTAAAAAAAAAGTTACGTTTTTGCTGCACTGAACAACGAGAGCGACACGAGATCAACTAAGCGACTGATGCTACCCTCGGCCGAAAGCGGGGAACGGATTTCGTGCCTTCGAAATTTGCTCGGTAAGATTTTGCGAGCGAGGTCGCTCGTATCTTCGTTTGCTCGTACAATAGGGTTTTGCTGTACGTTTATTTCATCGTCATCACCTTCATCGTTAGTACCGCACACTTAATTCATCATCGTCTTCACCATTCGTCTTCACTGGTGAGTACCCATATAGAATTTAAGTTAAAATGACGTAGGTTTAAGAATACTGAAGGTGTTTAAGAGCAGAGGAAAGGTTTATAAGAGTGTCGTGTTTACATATTAGGTTGCCAGTTTGCGGATTTTTGCCTTCCGGAACCCGAAAATCCGCAAAGTGGCAACCTAATATGCGAGGGATTACTGTATAGTAATATACTGTGCGAAGATTGTGCATAGATGTCGGGAGATACCATGCTCAAATGACTTATGTACAAGCATGAATGTTGTATGATCCAGAATTAATATGGGTGGAATATATAGTAATGCGCTGATATGTTATGGATGGTGTAAAAATGCATAGTGAATAACCAGTGCAAAAGAAATGTATAAAATAAAATGACAAGCAATAGAATAATTCGTTTAACTTGAACTTTTTTGTATTAACAACATTTCTATTACTGTAATTTCCGGACTATAAAGCGCACCCATATATAAGCCGCACCCACTGAATTTGACAAATATTTTTATTTTGAACATAAATAAGCCGCACCTGTCTATAAGCCTACACTGTCTACACTGAAACTAATAAACTTTACACAGGCTTTAATGAAAGACAGTGTCTGTTACACGGTGTAACGGGTGAAATATGTTGTGGCTCCTTTAAGAGCAGAGCGGCATTTTGGGAATAGCCTGCCACCGCATTTTTCCGGTATTACTGCATGTGTGCAAGACCGAGGAATATGTCCTTATTATTTTCTGATGCTCATTTCTAAGTTTCTTTGACTAACCCGTAACGCTGTTGCCAAGAAAAATAAAAAAGCACGAGTTTTGGAAACCTGTCTGTGCTCATATGATTTCTGTTGCAACTGGAGTTAGCGAGCTCTCCCATGACCCAGACTCAACGCGTTACAACGGCTTGTATCTAAACAGTAGCCTACCAAGAATGTCATTGTTCACTGTCTTTCTCCTTCCGTGGAAGTTTTTTCTCCCGATGCCGTGCAGCTCAGAACACAGGTGAGGTGCGTTTTTTGTTTCCGTTCGGAAATTTCATTGGTCTAATGTTATGTCGCTCAGTTTTTTGGCTTGAAGTTTGTGAAACCGGGAAAAACCCAGGAAAAATCCATAAATTAGCCGCTTCGTTGTTTAAGCCACGGGGTTCAAAACGTGGGAAAAAAAGTAGCGGCTTATAGTCCGAAAAATACGGTACTTTGGTTAGGAATTCTGAAGTGTCTATTACCATATATAAGTATATGGACACCACACCATAATATTTGTATTGGCTTTTTGAACATCCCATTCCACATGCAGCCTCCATTTGCTCTTATAATTACCTCCACTCTTCTGGGAAGATGTTCCACTACATTTTGGAGTGTGCTTGTGGACATTTGTACTCATGAAGCCACAAGAACGTTATTGAAGTCAGGTACTGATGTAGAGTTCGGAGGCTCGGCGTGCAGTCAGTGTTCAATTCGTCCCAAAAGGTTTGAGCGCTATACCCATGTGGAGGCTTTAATAACAGCAAATGAAGAACAAATGTGGAATGGGATGTTCAAAAAGCACAAGTGAATCTTATGTGCACAAAATATGGTGTACGAGATTCAACAAATTTAGATGAGTATATTTAATATTTAAGTAATAAATGTTTAGTTTTCCTACCCATCAATCCCTCTGGTTATTGTCTTTACTGGCTGATTATGCACTGAACAGACGCTCTGAGACATAGAGATGTGTGTAGTGTGCATGGCTTGGACACGAGCATTAATGTTCTTGCTTCACAATCACAATCAAGTCACCTTGTGTTCCAGGAGTCTTTGTTTCTCGACCGCTTCCTCGATACTCAGACCAACCCACTCCGCCTCCTCGGCAGGAACCTCGAACTGCTGTCTCACCACCACGCGCAAGCCAACGCACAGAAAAACATCGATTGAGCATCTGAGATTTAACTACATTACATTCAACAGAACTTAATCATAAATGGAGTTTTTTTTTTTTTTTAACTGCATACCTTGTATTTGTTGTAGATCTTCTCCTTTCGAGATGGATCGTCTGGGTAGAGCTCAGTGTCTCTGCGTGCTAACCGCAAGAGCATGGCACGCTTCAGGTCCATGCCAAATTTGGAGTTTAAGTCCTGCTTTGGTGTCTGATATAAAAAAAAAAATCGATTTAAGTTAGTCATGAATTCCATAAGCTTTGGTTCTATTCTTATTAGCTCAATAAATAATTAAATAATTATATAATTAATAATCGCTCATCGCTAGAAGATACTTGAATCTTTCAAGGGATCCTGGAAAACCTTTTACTTTCCCCGAAAGTCTATCAATCAATCAATCAGTCAAATTCAAATACACGTACATTTACAACGTCATCCTTATTCCTAATAAACAAGCCAGTGGTGACAGTGGGGATGGAAAAACTCCCTGAGATGACATGAGGAAGAAACCCAGAGGAACCAGACTTAAAAGGGAACCTCTCTTCATCTGAGTGACATGGGATAGTGCAATAATAAACACTTTCCCCATCATGACTGTCTACCATAATGTCAGAAAGCGCAATTGTGCAAACAGGAACTTATGCCCTTATGATCAACTTGTGAATTATGAGCATCGTGAGCAAGCTCTCACACAGCGGTCAAACAATGTTCAAATTTGTGAAAGACAGTGAAAGCAGAGATTAGCTACAGAACCTCAGTTTGAAATTCTGAAGCTGAAGGACTTTTTTGCTCTTTATTAAACCAAAGAGTATTGGTTAAGAAATTAGACATCTGATCGAAGGGTTGTGAATAGAGGTGGACCGATAGTGGATTGATTTTTTTTTAAAACAAACATACATAACACTCCATGTAAAGTAGTACTGAATTTTATTAAAAACAAAAAAAGCAACAAAAAAACAGTACCGAATCATGAATATGTGCTAAATGAAACAAATATGAATATATTAATTAATAAATATAATTCTATAAATAATAAACATAATATAGCTATCTCAGTGCTGGGCAGAATCTCGCGGGTCAAAACAAGCAACATTTCGCACCAGCGATTGGCCTCTAGAGGCTGCTCTCGTAACAACAGTGCAACGGAACCCGGAAAAACTATCCATATGGATTTTTGTCGATAGTTCCAGCAATCAATCAGTTGACCTCTATTCATGAGTTCAACTTGGTGGTTAAATTCATGACACAAAATTTGCCATGGTGGGCCCCTTGAGCAAGACCCTTAACCCTCAAGTGCTTATCTGAATAAATAAAATAGCTAAGTCTCTCTAGATAAAAGGCCAAATGCCATACATATTGTGTTTTTGGTACAGAGGAAAGCTGATCAGCATCAGAATTAAACATTACAGTACATTTTGCTGTATCACATTACAACTACTCATGTGATGCAACAAAAAAAACAAGATTTAAGGCTTACATCCAGTATCACAGACTGCATTTCCCACAAATGACTGCACTTGTTACGAGTTTTTTTTTCCTTCACCTGTTTCACATTTCACGGATAATTGGTACTTAAGCACACCGTTCACAGCACTTTTTTTTGTTCACGTTCGGTTTTCTACGGTGTCTGCTTTGCCGAAAACTGGGTTTTGGCTATTATGCTCATGTTTAGAGTTGTTTTGTGTTTCAATTCATGTGTATAGTATGGTGTCATTTGTTTTAGTTTCTGTGTTTAAGGTTTGTATGTTAGAAGTAAATGATCCGGACTCGCATTCAGTTACTGTTTCATTTAATGCCACAGAGACTGTAAGGTGTACAAGTGTGTGTATGATTGCACAGAAATATTCATTTGCACTAATGTTCTAATTGCTCTTCACTACAAATCTATATTGTTAATATATACTGCTTATTATTATATATACATACACATCTATATATATATATATATATATATATATATATATATATATATATATATATATATATATATATATATATATAAAATATATAAATATGATTAATGATTAGCTGATTGGCATGTCACCATATTCTAATTTGTTGAAATAGTGAATTGGTCTGTTTTTGTTAAATGTGAGCCAAAACCTCACAATTAATAGAACCAGGGACTTAAACTACTTCAGTCTGTGTGTATTGAATTTATTTAATACGCGAGTTTCACAATTTAAGTTGAAATACTGTAATAAATAAACCTGTCCACAACATTCTAACTAAATAAGATGCACCTGTGTGTGTGTGAGATAGATAGATGGCTAGCTAGCTAGATAGATCTTTTTCTCAGCACCACTGCTGCAACATGAATATGATGCATCACAACACTACAGAGACTGAGACGTGTCCTACTGCTACTATAATGGAAATCACAACATGGGCTCAGGAATACTTCCAGAAAACATTGTCGGTAAACACAATCCACCGTGCCATTCACCGTTGCCGGCTAAAACTCTATAGGTCAAAAAAGAAGCCATATCTAAACATGATCCAGAAGCGCAGGCGTTTTCTCTGGGCCAAGGCTCATTTAAAATGGACTGTGGCAAAGTAGAAAACTGTTCTGTGGTCAGACGAATCAAAATTTTAAGTTCTTTTTGGAAAACTGGGACGCCATGTCATCCGGACTAAAGAGGACAAGGACAACCCAAGTTGTTATCAGCGCTCAGTTCAGAAGCCTGCATCTCTGATGGTATGGGGTTGCATGAGTGCATGTGGCATGGGCAGCTTACACATCTGGAAAGGCACCATCAATCCTGAAAGTTATATCCAAGTTCTAGAACAACATATGCTCCCATCCAGACGTCGTCTCTTTCAGGGAAGACCTTGCATTTTCCAACATGACAATGCCAGACCACATACTGCATCAATTACAACATCATGGCTGTGTAGAAGAAGGATCCGGGTACTGAAATGGCCAGCTTGCAGTCCAGATCTTTCACCCATAGAAAACATTTGGCGCATCATAAAGAGGAAGATGCAAAGAAGACCTAAGAGTGTTGAGCAACTAGAAGCCTGTATTAGACAAGAATGGGACAACATTCCTATTCCTAAACTTGAGTAACTTGTCTCCTCAGTCCCCAGACATTTGCAGACTGTTATAAAAAGAAGAGGGGATGCCACACAGTAGTAAACATGGCCTTGTCCCAAACTTTTTTGAGATGTGTTGATGCCATAATTTAAAAACTTATTTTTCCCTTAAAATTATACATTTTCTCAGTTTAAACATTTGATATGTCATCTATGTTGTATTCCGAATAAAATATTGAAATTTGAAACTTCCACATCATTGCATTCTGTTTTTCTGAATTCTGCATTCTAGTCACAATTTGTACAGTGTCCCAACTTTTTTGGAATCGGGTTTGTGTGTATATATATATATATATATATATGAGAGTTGCTTTATTCACAGCGAGGCCCTGTATACAAATGTAGCTTTGACCATAAATCTTATGATACTATATTCAAAAAAAGAGTAATCAGGTTTACCTTTAGAATGTAGAAGTCGAAGCCGTAAGCGGCATCGATGAGATCCAGGGTGTGAGCCGTGACCGTGATGTTGAACTTTTGGTCCAGGATTTCGCTGTACAGCTCCCTCTTGAAGAGCTGAGGCTTCCAAGTCTTCTTCACTCTTGGAGAGAGCTGCAGATGAATTATCATGACATTATTATTAAGATCGAGGTACACATTTTAGACACAGCAACTAAATAGTTAGGAACGAGGCAATGTTCTGACAAAACTCTGTCCAGTTTCCGCAATACTACCCTCACAAGCCAGACTGCAACATTTGTTACAGAGTCTGCAGAAAAAAACACAGGACTAAGAACCAAAACAAAACAAAACAAAAAAAGAGGCCAACTCACAGACATGGCAGATGAACAAATTTGGGGTAAAGGGGCTTTTTTTCCCCCCACTTATGTACATTACAGCACAGTGAGATTGTGGGAAGCTGGGGTCAGAGCACAGGGTCAGCCATGATACAGAGAGTTAAGGGCTTTGCTCAAAGGCCCAAGAGTGGCAGCTTGGTGATAATGGACTTAATACAGACAAACACTACAGATTATCAGCATGTGCACTGAACTGACACAATCACGAACTGCTTCTTATGAAACATACAATAACTTTTAAAGTGTTCAGCACAGATACAATAATGTGCTCCAAAAAGCTCATCATGCTGCAGGTTGGTTTCCTGCTTTAAACCTGTAGATGGAAATATGAAGAAAATTGTAAAATAAATGTTAAATATCAGAGATGCTCTACATTAGACTGTGAATCAGATGAGGGACAAAACAGAGGACAGTTTGGGGTCCATGAATAAAGGTCGATGAAGTTACTTTGGAAGGTTAAACTTGAACCATAATGATGGTTTTGGACGGTAATTAATATAAACTAAAATGAGTTAGGACTACGATCAGCAGAAACAATTTTACACTTGAGTCTCCATCAATGAACAGTTGAGAACCTTTAACAATGATGAACTGTAATGAATGGCCGAGTTTCCCTTTTGAGTCTGGTTTCTCTCAAGGTTTCTTCTTCATACCATCTCAGGGAGTTTTTCACTACCAGTGTAACTTATTAGGGATAACTTTAGAGACACTTTTTTACATGTAAACATGTATATTTGCAATCTATTCATTTCTGTAAAGTTGCTTTGGGACAATGTCCATTGTTAAAAATGCTTTAATAAAATAGAATTGAAAACCAAATGTCTACTTTGCAAATTCAATTCATCTCAATTTTTATTTCCAGGTTCAGTCTCAGCTTTAGGTATACTCATTTTAAAGGCAACCCTGTAATGTTTACTCTCTTTACTGGAATCTAACAATCCAAGCACATAATCATAAACACAGTCATATCCAGAACCTCACTTTATCATTATTGGTGTATCTGTAGCCACAAATCCAGCCCTCTCCACCCCACAGACCGTCCTGTGACTCGGGAGGGTAATAAACAGGAATGGGTACATCCTGAACCCTCTCTCTGTGGCCTGTTTTGGGGTTTGCCCTGTATTTCACACCCAGGGGTCTCCAATGCAACGGAATAGGGAGTGATGTGTCCTGAAGGGATTTCAGGTAATGCTGTGGCAGACGAGCGTAAATCCCTTTCGTTAACTTCATGGCTTCCCACAGGCGTGGCGGGTATTTGTGTAACGGCATCCTGCTTTGTGGAAAAAGAAAAAAAAAAAAAAAAACCAAGGTTAAGAAGATGACTTTTTTTTTTTTAATAATGAACGTACCTTTATGTGTTTAATATCTTTTAATATGATTTATATAAGAATAGATTATGTCACAAAGCAGATTTATTGGAATCTTTATACAGATTTAGATCCCCAATCAAATGCACAACAGGGAAAACAGATAAGTGGCACAACCCTGTAGCATCTAATTCTACTTTCTGTGTTAGCTTTTCATCCTCATCCTCATCATCAGTATATAAAGTGCTACTCCTTCTTCGTCTAGTTTAATATTAAAAACTAGGTCTAGATTTGCACCTAAACCTTCGCTTTGCCACAGTGTGCTCCTACAGCTGCTGAGTGTAAACATTCTCTGCTCATGTCTGAGCAGCTAGGAAGCTTAGCAAACTAATAGGCAATGCAAATTAAATTGTGTGATTTTATCTGCAATAATTACACATTATACCAACATACCTGATGGGGGGGGAAAAAGGTGAAGATCAGATAGCTGGAGTTAAATTTTCAGACCCGCTCTCTGTACATCCCCCCCCACATGTCTGTCAAGGGCAACAAGCGTCCACTTTTGATGACGTAGGACGGACACGCCATTGCGATTGGTTGTTAAAATATCCTCATCCGGGTGAAGTGCATTCATTGGAAATTATTTGGGGAAAAAATATTTTTAGACGAATAAATGATTTACTGTAAAACTGAATACTATACAATTAAATGTATGCGATTTTTGCTAATATTTCTTCGAGTATCTCATTCTAAATGTTTTATAAAACAATGAAGATCTCATCTATCTTAAAGTGAGATCTAATCCGAGATTCCTTGACAGTTTAGAAACTTTAAGTAAAAATTGTAAATCTCTTAAATTCGCCCGAAAGGTGGAATTGAACCACTCTGCCGCTAAGCAGCTACAGGTTTGAAGCCTGCACCCCGGACCACCGAGGTTCATCCGGGCAATCGAAAGAGCCAGCAACACGGAAATATATACCACAACAATCTAACAAATGTTGCACTGATGGTAAGTAACTAGACATTCGGTACATTATCTTGCCTAAGACATGAATATAAATCATGTATACCATTCTGTAAAAAAGGATAACATAATACGTTTTATATAAAAGCAGAAAATTGTGTTTAAGAGTTACCGCATTGCATGATGGTTTGTAGATGCAAATTACTAAACTTTCATTGGCCCACATTTAGGTGGCGTATATAAGGGTGTTTTACTCATTAAAGGACATTATTTCCTACTAAAAGTCATTGTTAACGCATACTTTTCTGTTCAATTCATCAGTTTTCATGTCCAAAATGCACTATAACTTTAAAGCATAATAAAACTTTCAAGCTGTTTATCCATACCTGTTCTATGTGTCTTCTAACAAGAAGACTCGCAGCTAAACTAACCTTGAACACAATGTATATACAGTATCTCACAAAAGTGAGTACACCCCTCGCATTTCAGCAACAATTTTAGCATATCTTCTCAAGGGACAATACTATAGAAATGAAACTTGGATATATTTTAGAGTAGTCAATGTGTATAGCACTACAGATTTACTGTCCTCTGTAAAAAAAATAATAATAAAAATAAAAACTCAACATACAGTTATTATTGTCTAAATAACTGGCAACAAAAGTGAGTTCACCCAAAGTGAACATGTCAAAACTGTGTCCAAAGTGTCAATATTGTGTGTGTGAACCACTGTTTATCCAGCACTACCTTAATCCTCCAGGGCATAGAATTCACCAGAGCTGCACAGGTTGTTGCTGGGATCCTCTTCCACTCCCTCATAATGACATCACGGAGCTGCTGGATGTCAGACACATGCCGCTTCTCCACGCTTCTCCATGTTTCATGTTGGAAAACTGCCGGTTGTCCCAGTTTCTGAAAGGAGGTCATTGTGTTCTGCTTCAGAATGTCACAGTACATGTTGGAATCCATGTTTCCTTCAATGAACCACAGCTCACCAGTACCAGCAGCACTCATGCAGCCCCAGACCATGATGCTACCACCACCATGCTTGACTGTAGGCAAGACACAATTTGTTTTGTGTACTCCTGACCAGGGCGGCGCCACACATGCTGGACATAATCTGAGCCAGGTTTATTATAGTCTCATCGGACCACAGGACATGGTTCCAGTAATTCATACTCTTGGACAGGTTGTCTTCAGCAAACCGTTTGTGGGCTTTCTTTTGAGCCAGCATCAGAAGAGGCTTCCTTCTGGGATGACGGCCATGCAAACTGACTGCAGACAAGTGTGCCCATGCTGATCCTTATCCACCTCTGAAATTGTCTACATTGGGCATGTGAGAATAGTTTCTCCCTCTATACCCACTCTATTGGTGAATTCATGTCCTCACATGGGTTTTTGTACCACTGCTATGCTGATGACACTCAACTCCACAGCTTCCGCTCGGATCTCGGGCATGCTTGGCGGACATATTTTCATGGATTAGTGCTCATCAACTAAAACTCAACCCCAGCAAAACAGAAGTGCTGTTCATCCCAGGTGATTCATCTCCAGGTCAAGATCTCCGAATAACTCTTCATAACTCTCTGCTCTCCCCTTCAGCCACTGCTCTCAACCTTGGGGTGACTATAGACAATCAACTGTCCTTCTCCTCACATCTTGCTAATGTGGCTCGTTCTTGTCGATTTCTTCTCTACAACATCGGAAGGATTCGACCATTTCTCTCCACACAGGCTGCCGAGGTCATTTTGAGACTGGACTACTGCAACTCTCTGCTGGCAGGTTTGCATCTGAACACTATTCGTCCACTGCAAATGATCCAAAACGCAGCTGGGCCACTTGTGTTGAACCTGCCCAAGTTCTCCCACACCACCCCACTGCTGCACTCCCTCCACTGGCTTTCAGCAGCTGCACGTATCAGATTTAAAACACCAATGCTTGCTCACAAGGCAAAAAATAGACCAGCACCATCTTACCTCAGAGACCTCATCTACACCACGCTGTCTGAGATCCTCCAGTACTGCTCATATGTACCACCTTTTTTCAGGATAATTCAATTCAATTCAATTCAATTCAATTCAATTCATTTTTATTTGTATAGCACTTTTAACAATGAACATTGTCTCAAAGCAGCTTTACACAGATAATGTGGTGATTAAAAGTGAATATGTTCTTTATAAGTGTAAGTTTGTCCCTGATGAGTGAGCCGGTGGTGCCTGTGGCAAGGAAAAACTCCCCGAGATGGCATAAGGAAGAAACCTTGAGAGGAACCAGACTCAAGAGGGAACCCATCCTCATCTGGGTTGCACCGAATGTCCATTTATAGCAGATATATGATGTTGCGGGGTACAGTGATGATGATCAGAAGCGAAAAGTAGTCTTGAGTCAGTGTAGGAGACTGTTGACATTAACTACAGTCCAAATCCATCCTCAAAACGCCCGTTCTTACTCCGGAATTTCATGGAAACACCCAAGGTGTTGATGAGAAACCGTCCCAAGCTGCACAGAGTGGCCTCCAGTCGAAGAGAACACTACAGAGGCAGGCCTGGACGGAGTGGGAAGATCCACGGAGGGGAGAGGAGCAGGAACAGTGGTCACTGGAACCTCATGAGCGTGTTTAACTCGACCGAGAGAGAGAGAGAGAGAGAGAGAGAGAGAGAAAGAGAGAGAGAGAGGTAAGTATACTTCAAGGTTCTTCTCTGTTCTGGCAACAAGGTGGTGGAATGAACTTCCACTAGATGTCTATACAGAGTCCCTGTCTATCTTCATGCGTCGGGTGAAGACCTACCTCTTCCTGAAACACTTAAATTAGCACTTTCCAAGTTTGCTTTGTTAAAAAAGAAAAACTCTCAGAGTTGTAGGCTGATAATCCAGCGTACCAGTGTAGATTACATCAGTTCAACCATAGACAGTACTACTCAGAAACAGATCATCACATACCCAAATCAGAAGCCATGGATGAACAAGGAGGTGCGCCTCCTGCTGAAGGCACAAACTACTGCCTTCAGGTCAGGCGACGCGCAGGCCTACAGCACATCCAGAGCTAACCTGAAGAGGGGCATCAAAGAGGCCAAGCACTGCTACAAGCAAAAGATAGAGGAGCATTTTTCCAACTCAATTCAATTCAATTCATTTTTATTTGTATAGCGCTTTTAACAATGAACATTGTCTCAAAGCAGCTTTACACAGATAATGTGGTGATTAAAAATGAATATGTTCTTTATAAGTAAGTTTGTCCCTGATGAGCAAGCCGGTGGCGACTGTGGCAAGGAAAAACTCCCCAACTCTGACCCTCGACGCATGTGGCAAGGCATCCAGGCCATCAGTGATTACAAATCCTCACACTCCACCCCCGCTGTCACTGATGTCCTCTTTTTGAATGAGCTTAATGACTTTTATGCTCGCTTTGAGAGAGACAACAAAGAAACTGCCACAAAGCTCAAACTCTCGGCTGATCACTCTCCAATCGCACTCTCCTCCACAGATGTCTGCAATGCACTGAGCCGGATCAGCGCACACAAAGCCGCTGGACCAGACAACATCCCTGGCGCGTACTCAGGGCATGTGCTGTGCAGCTCGCTGGTATCTTTACTGACATCTTCAACCTGTCTCTTGCCCAAGCAGCTGTTCCCACTTGCTTTAAATGTACCTCCATTGTGCCAGTGCCAAAACACTCCAACCCAACGTGCCTGAACGACTACCGCCCTGTAGCACTGACACCCATTGTCATGAAGTGCTTTGAGCGGCTGGTCCTGGCACACCTGAAGGACTCTCTGCCATCCACATTAGACTCTCACCAGTTTGCCTACCGCAGCAATAGGAGCAGAGAAGATGCAGTTTCCATGGCACTGCAATCTGTGCTCACACACTTGGACAATAAGAACACTTATGCACGTATGCTGTTTGTTGACTTCAGCTCAGCATTCAATACCATCATTCCATCCAAGTTAATAGCCAAACTTGTAGATCTGGGCATTAACACCTCCACCTGCAACTGGGTCATGTACTTTCTGACCAACAGACCCCAGCAGGTTCGATCTGGCTCCATCTGCTCCAACACCATCACACTCAACACTGGTGTACCACAGGGCTATGTGTTGAGCCCCTTCCTCTACTCCCTCTTCACCTCCGACTGCAAGCCTGTGTATGGATTTAACTCCATCATCAAGTTTGCAGATGACACTACCGTGATCGGTCTCATAACCAACAATGATGAGACTGCCTACAGGGAGGAGATCCAGCACCTAGCCACATGGTGCAACAACAATAACCTGCTCCTTAACACCTCCAAGACAAAGGAGCTTATTGTGGACTTCAGGAAGGAGACAAGAGGCACACATGACACCACCCACATCAATGGGATGGCTGTTGAGCGTGTCTCCAGTTTCAAGTTCCTGGGGATCCACATCTCGGCGGACCTGTCCTGGGCTATCAACACCTCCAGCCTGGTCAAGAAGGCTCACCAGCGCCTCTTTTTCCTGAGGACACTTAAGAAAAATCAGCTCTCCTCGGATATCCTGGTGAACTTCTACCGCTGCGCAATAGAAAGCATCCTGACCAGCTGTGTCACAGTCTGGTATGGGAGCTGCTCTGTTGCAGAGCGCAAGGCACTGCAGCGGGTGGTGAAAACTGCCCAGCGCATCACAGGGACTTCACTCCCAGCCATGGAGGACATCCAAAAGAAACGCTGTCTGCGTCGAGCTCGCAGCATTCTTACTCCTCTCATCCCGCCCATAGACTGTTCTCTCTTCTGCCCCCTGGCAGGCATTTCAGGTGCCTCCGGACCAGGACCAGCCGACTAAAGAACAGCTTTTTTCCTAGAGCTGTCTCTTTACTGAACTCTTCTCCTCACTGATACACTACCACATTTCCCAGCACACCTCACACTTCGTTATCTCGCTAATGAACTGTACACACAAAAACTTATGCTCACTTGGACACTTGATCATTTCTCACCTCACACTTTGTTATTATACTGTTTACACAAAACTATGCTCATTTGCACACTGCTCTTCTTTGGATTGCTGCTCACCATTAACTTATTACCATTGTGTATATATACCCGTTTTCTGTTTAGAATAATAGCAATATATTATGTTCACCGTTCACATCCTTCTGTAAATCTCTGTGTATAGTAATAGGCATCTGTATATCATGTCCACAGTACATATATATTCATCTGTATATTATTGTTCATAGTACATATATATTCATATTCATCTGTAATTATATTCATAGTACATATATATTCATCTGTATATTATGTTCATAGTACATATATATTCATCTGTATACTACATTTATAATACATATACATATTTTAATTACTGTTTATAGTCCTATATTCCTATATTCCTATATATTCCTATATTTAACTAATGTAAATCATGTAAAAACTGTATATCCTGCACCTGCTGATACTGCACTCTGGTTAAACCCAAACTGCATTTCGTTGCCTTGTACTTGTACATGTGTAATGACAATAAAGTTGAATCTAATCTAATCTAATCTAATCTAGATCTATTCATTGCTAGAGACTCAAAGCACGTTTGTACGTTGCTCTGGACAAGGGTGTCTGCTAAATGGTGCAAATGTAAATAATTTCATTACATTCTATCCAGTTTTATTTGTATAGCACTTTTAACAATGGACATTGTCCCATAGCAGCTTCAGAGAGATAAATAGCTTATAAAATATGATTTTTAATGTTAATGTATGTCTTCAAGTTTAGTGTTTATAAGTCCATATATCCTTAATGAGCAAGGCAGTGGTGACAGTGGCTCCCTGAGATGGTATTAGGAGGAAACATTGAGAGGAACCAGTCTCGAAAGGGAACCCATATTTATTTTGGAAGCACCGAACGTCCATGCATTAGTTCCCTCACTGTTTAGGGACATGCACATTCATGCACATTCCAGTTCTAAACCATTGTCGTGGACTATTTATATTAATTACAGTCTCAAATACTCCCTCATAGTTCTTGGGTTGCTCAGTAACATCATACCACCTGGATGCACTATGGGAATAATACAAACCAGCAAAGACAGTGTGATGAAACCTTGGGTCATAGCATTGATGTGGATAATAAGTACCACTTTCCTATGCCCTTAATTTCAAAATTGCATTCCTTTATAGCAGTGGTCTTTTTTAAAAAAAATCAAGATAATGCCCTCTGCCACTTTTCCAAAATTGTTCAGAAGTAGTTTGAGTAACATGACAAAAAGTTCAGTGTGTTTACTTTGCCTTTTCCTCAGATCTCAATCAGATCACGCATCTGTGCGATGTCCTAGACAAACTAATCCACACTTTGAAGGCCTCACCTCATAACTTATAGGATCTGCTGCAAATGCCTTAGTGACAGATACCACAAAACACATTAAAGGGTCAGGACTGTTTTGGTAGCACAAGCAGGATGTTAGGCTGGTGGTTTTAATGCTACGTGTGTCTGATCGGTGTATATTTCAATTATTTTCGATATCTAACAGCTGATTATTTTAAAACCCATCTAAATGTTGAAACACCAGTGCTACATGTGAAACAAACTATAAATATATTATCTATTTTTATTCCTTTGAACACAATTTGCAGTTAAAACGATGTACCGTATCTCTAAACTATATCTCTTTCAAATGCTTTCAAAGATTGTTTGGATAATTACATTCAAATCAACAGGTGATAACCTCAGCAGTGATGGAACTATAATGAATAGACATTTGGTTTCACCCAGATGTGGACGGGTTTCACTATTGAGTCTGGATCCACTCTAGGTTTTACCACTGACTCACTCATTAAGAATAAACTTATGGACTAATTTATGAATTAAAATGTAAGTGTACAATCTTATTATTTTTTATTTTTTTTTATCTCTGTAAGGATGTTTCTAAAAGTTTCATTGTTAAAAGTGCTATAAAAATGATTACAATTGAATATAAGTATGTTTGTTTCAAATACAAGTAATACTCTACATAATGGGTTCAGGATCGGATTAAGGATTTAGTGACATTTTGCATTCTTGTCATTTTACTACTGCGAGAGACAACTTCTGTATATAATATATGTGTATATATTATATATATATATATATATATATATATATATATATATGGTCATGAGCATTCCTCTTAGCTGTTTTAGAACAAAATACTGGCTCAGCAAGTGCTGTTTTTGAAATCATTTATTGTTTATTACAAACAAATGAAGATCCAAATAAGAATAATTACAATATAACGTCGTGTTTATATCAATCTTGTGATGCATCATGTCACAGCACACTTATCTGAGGTATTCTCTCAGGTATCAGGACGTCTTTAACCGAGTCATTTCAATATAATAAATAGACTGATGTGGTTGTTCTTCTGATCGGTTTGATATTTATACGGTATTTCTAGACAATAAAGTGTCATCAAACCCAACGCAAACCTCTTCATCATCGTATATGATATACAGTGTATCGTTGAAATATCTTCAAGTATCTATATGATAGACTTGAACGCGGTCTAGATGTGATTCTGCTGATTTACACAGCAGAAAAGATGCATTGTGTCAGGTTTTTGATGTGATACGCATACTTCTGATCAGTGTGAACTTGTGCTAAAAAAAGATGTAGATGTAGTGTATTAAACCATCATCTGAAGTCAAAGCCGAATCAGCCTCCTTTAAAAGACGTCTTTATTTTGCAAGGAAATAAATTATACAACATAAAAAAAAAAAACTTAAGTGAAGAGAAATAAACATATGGTGTACACCAAACCGGTTCACCCTGACTGCACGATGAACATCCACTCGAGCGCCTCACAGCTCCACTCACTCACTCACATTCACGTGAATTCAGCAGGGGATTAAAAAAAACCCCAAGTCTTTATAGATACAGCTGTCAGGTCTTCGCAACTCAGAGATGTAGATGATCCTAGGCAGTAATGCATGTTTAATAAGTCAATGAATACGTTTCTATTCTTTTGTCACGTTGGTGCCGTTTCACACCAAGTACACATCAATTTCTTGCCATCTTTTTCCTAAAGACAAAACTGTCAAGTGCAGAAAATTACTCACTCACTCACTCGGCACGTAACACTGAAAATTGTTCATTCAACTCGACTCGTAGGACATGAAAGAAAGTGAATACTGATTATATGTTTCACTGCAGCCTTTTCACATGCGGTTGAAGTGGGAGGAGTGTGAAAAGAGAACAAGACACATACAAACACAATCAGCCTCTGAAAGCTCTCATGATGATTTAAAAAAAAAAAAAAAAAGAGTGCTGGAAAACGACGCCAGGATTTCACGGACAAAGATGTTTCTGTGGTCTCAAGTGTTCAACCGAAGCCACTTTAAGGTCTATTGTTGTAGGGTTTAACACACACTGGATAGCGACAACTTTCAACATTCTTCCGCTTTAATCTCAGCGTTCTCCGAATATCCTCTGTCTGCTATGGATTTCACTTAAACAACCAGGAAGTTATTAAAACAAGTTGGAGAATATTCACAATGTGTCTGAATTTACTTTCTTGTATGGTAAAAATAAAAATGCTTCGGGTAATTCTTTGCTTAGTTATTTCTATATTTTAATGCATTTCCATTCAATCTTAATGGCAGAAATTTACTTGTAAAAATAGTGGATTTAATAAACAATTCACCCATTAGGTAGTTCAGAGAAATTGAAATATCATCATAGTGTCGCTCTACTTAGGAAACCCTACTATCATACCATATATGCCAAATTTAACAATTACATAATGCTAAAAAAAAAATTTCCTACACACCAATCACAAGTGGCGTATGGGTTTCTTTGAGGCTCCTCCCACCTCCCAAAAACACACCGCAATCACTATGCTAGCTCTGAATAAGCGAGTGTATGTGCACGTGAGAGTAAAGGTTGTTTTTCCATCTTGCACCCAATGTTCTCAAGAAATAGTTTCCAAACGCAGCGTGACCCCGACCTGAATAAAGTGCATACTGAAGGTGAACGAAAGCATGACGTGTCCATCTGTTGCGTTTACAGACAAAGCAATAGTCTCTGTGTGTCTGTGTTTTTCCTGTCTGCTCTGGGAGACTGGCCATTAAGTTTTCACATTGAAATGATACCATGTTGTATAATCGATAGTGAACAAAGCATGTACAAATTGAACCCTGTACCCAAATTGAAAGTAGTCGCAAAAAAAGATACCGGAACATGCCGATTTGAAATGTATCTTACATGCTTTGTATTGCTTTATGTAATATTTTATTCGATTTTCTTTCTATTATCACAGGCCCAGTGATCTCAGTTGTCAAAAAGATTCTTTAAAGCTCTTTCTAGTGAAGGTCAGTGTATACAACCTAACTAATAACTGGTGTGAAAGGTAACAAAATGGTTTTAAATGATTTAGGTTTTCAATCGAGTTTAGCAATTTGTCTCTGATCACTTATCATCATATAAATCTGGTAAAGAAAAAAAACCAAAACGGTTTGACTGTTACATTTGCTCTTATTCGTTTAAGTGTAAGGATATAGAAAAAAAAGATCATTTAGAAAACAGAGTAATGATATCTGTCAAACGGACCTCATCCTATATAATGGAGTCAAATACGCTAAAAACGTTCCTTATATAATTTCTCCAATGTCGATGGGGCGCTTCGGGAAAATGAAACCGTTCCAATAACACTTATTTATTTATTTTTTTTAAATAACACAGCTGCCCCGAATTAACTCGCTGAGAAGCCGATGTGTCCTTAAAAGGCTTGAAGGTCAACGGAAGAAGAGTAACTGTATCTCCAGGGCGAGTCAAAACAAAACAACTCTGATAACGGAACAGACGCCTACCAAAACCCCACGTGGTACAGAGGAACTGCAGTGTGTATGTAGTATCACACCGTAACTGTATCTGGCGTTGTGCATGAAGGAGAGCAGACAATAATAAGGAATAAAGGGGAAGGTAAAGTGATCGTTTCTGTCATATTAAGATGGATGCCTTTCAGCATAATTCACCATCAACTACTGAAGTTTACCATGTTCTCAAAAAAACAAAACAAAAAAACAAACTGAGCAACACGGAACAGATGACAGGAACGCGGCCATGCTGAATGTGTGGCAGAATGCGTAAAGTGCTAACGATCCAGTTCACCGTCCTGGTGACGGAGCTCCCATGTGGCTGCAGTGTGAGCTTTTGGACCAGGCTGAGAGCTGAGCTGGAGAGGAGAAGAGTGGACACAGCCTGGACCAGACAAGGCCGGACACACACACACACACACACACACACACACACACACACACACACACACACACACACACACACACACACACACAGCAAGTCCTCTGATGATTCCCACCGACAGCATGCTGTTGATGTCGACACTCACAAAAAAGGCAAACCACCCACCATGCATACTGACTACCTGTTGGCAAAAATATAGTTTGTGTTGTTTTTTTTTGTTTGTTTTTTTTTTTGTGTGTTTTTCCATTGAAATCTCCCATCCTCATCTCAGGTTTCTTTACTGTAAGGTAAGGCAGGGATTTTTCTTGAAAACAAGCTATTCTGGTGTGTGACTGTCGTTTAAAACAAGCCCATCACTCCACGAGAAGATCAGCAGCCAGCGTGGTTGCTCCGTTGTGTCAGCACTCCTCTCCCGCCGCTGAGCCACTGCATGTTCACTGTCTTCATCTTGATTGGAACGATAAGCATTTCCAGCATAAAACCTCAGTGCTATGCCATGTAGATGAAGGTGTTAATGTCCGACTCGTCACGCTTGATGTACTTGTGCTCAATCAGCCACTCGATCTGCTCCTTGATCATCTTCTTCTGGGGAAGGAACATGTTTTT
This sequence comes from Silurus glanis, assembly GCA_014706435.1. NCBI lineage: Eukaryota > Metazoa > Chordata > Actinopteri > Siluriformes > Siluridae > Silurus > Silurus glanis. Next base: position 95,738 of record JAAIIK010000136.1, on the reverse strand, counting down.
CAGGATCTCCACCAGCTCGGTCTGCAGCTGGGCATTAGTGATCTTCTTTCGCATCTTCATTATTTGAATAATGGCCTCCTGCAACAACGAAAGTGAGAACTGAGAAAGAAATTGTAACAAAACAAATCTCCCTTTGTGAAAAACCCAGCAGCCCATTGCAGGCGAAATTATCTTATATAACTAAGGCAATGTTTTTTGTATGTAACCCTCTAGAAGTTTGTGTAGCGACAAGAGCTGTAGGCGCTGAACCATGCTCTGCCAGCTGAAGACCCCTGCCCCTGAATATGAATTAACAGCATTATATGTATATGAAACAACTTGCAGCCATTCTGTAAGTTATTCCTCTTAAAATGATTACATACCTGTGTTCTTAATATTCTAAGTTGAACTATTCCTTCATTCTCCTCCTCTCTCATTCTCTCTGTAGTCAACTGTAGGCGGCCAATCAGGTTAATCTTCCCTCTCTTCTGCACCTTGGAGTTTTTTCTGATGAGCCAAACAATGAATACTGTATCACCAGGACTAACCCATTTAACCTGATTAATCAATCAATGTAGACAATAAAAATAAGAAAATTGAATAAACAACAAGAGATACATACATCAAGGAGAATTCCTGATTAACGAAGAACAATGTACTGTCTGTGAAGTCTTTGGGAGAGCTCACTTGAGGTTCGTATGAAAGCACCTGCCGTTTAAGTTTTGGGAAGGCAACAAGAGACTAAAGGGAGAGAGAAACAAACAGCTAAAATAAAAGTCAAAAGTCAACATGGCACTTAAGTTCACCAGCTACATGAATAAGAAGTCGTAGGACAAAAGTTTAAATGTTGGACTTTTTGTTGACCGCACAACCCTCAACTTCTTAGCTGTATAAATGAGATAACAGTAAATCACTCTCGATAAGGGCATCTGGCAAATGCCAACCATGGAAATGTACTTAAGAACGACATAACAGTTGGTGTGGATCCCAACAGGAGGTTGACCGATTAATCAGTTTTGCTGATCAACCGGCACCAATAGTTGATTGCTGGTACTAACTGCAATAAAAACCATACCAATAGTTTTTCCTGTGTAGCCTCTGTTGCTGGAGCGGCTGAGAAGGTCCGCTGTCATTACAAGAGCGGCCTCTAGAGGCGAATCGCTGAAACCACGTGTGGTTTGTTTTCACACGCCAGAATTTGGAAGCTGCATTGAGGAAGCTATATGTACTAACTATAATGTATCATTTATTTAATTATATCTATTGATATAATGAATATATTCGTATTGATTTAATTTTAGCACATTTTCATGATTCAGTAGTTTTATACTTTTTTTTATAATAAAGTTTAGTACTATTTTACATGGAGTGATCCAGATATTTGATTTGTAGTTGCAGGGAGAAGAGGTGGAGAAGGTGGAGGGAGTTCAGATACCTGGGGTCAACAGTGCAAAGTAATGGAGAGTGTGTTAGAGAAGTGAAAAAAAGAGTGCAGGCAGGGTGGAGTGGGTGGAGAAGAGTGGCAGGAGTGATTTGTGATAGTAGGGTATCTGCAAGAGTGAAAGGGAAAATTTATAGGACTGTGGTGAGACCTGCGTTGTTGTATGGATTAGAGACAGTGGCATTGAGTAAAAGACAGGAGGTGGAGCTGGAGGTAGCAGAGCTGAAGATGTTAAGGTTTTCGTTTGGAAGTGATGAGGAGGGACAGGATTAGAAATGAGTTTATTAGAGGGACAGCGCATGTAGGACGTTTTGGAGACAAGGTGAGGGAGGCGAGATTGAGGTGGTTTGGACATGTGCAGAGGAGGGACATGGGGTATATCAGTAGGAGAATGCTGAGGATGGAGCCACCAGGAAGGAGGAAAAGAGGAAGACCAAGGAGGAGCTTTTTGGATGTGGGGAGGGAAGAAATGCAGGTAATTGGTTTGAAAGAGGCAGATGCAGAGAACAGGGGTTATTGAGACGGATGATCCGCTGTGGCGACCCCTAATGGGAGAAGCCGAAAGAAGAAGAAGACTATTTTACATTAAGTGTTTTTGTTTTTGTTATCCTATCCAGTATCCATTTTAAACATTTTCGGTTGATTAAACGTTTATCGTTGAGTACGATCCAATCTAACTATCGGTATTAGTCAAATCGGATGACCCCTAACAACAACAAGAGATTGCTCCTCGTTTTGATACATGACTATAAAATTAAAATTTTTAACATGCAATGATACTCTTTAAAGAGAGAGAGAGAAAAAAAAAACCCATTTAGAAACTGAGGTATGATATTTGCATAAGATTTTGTTAACACCTTAGCAGCAATTCTCGGAAGAACCTTGCAGGCTCTGTCAGGTTGCGTGGGAACAGTTGCAGTACCACTATTTTTGAGTTCCTTCAAAAATGAGATTTTCAATCAGGTTCAAGTTTGCTCTCTGGTATCCTCAAGAGCATTCATGGTAGCCAATCCTTCAGCTGTGTTGCATGTCACTGTCATCTCAAGGAAGTCAGAAGTTTCCTCATTTCCCCCTATATTACTGACCAGCCCCTGCCTCCTTACATCAGGACAATGTGCTGCAGAATATGGATGGAATTAGTAATGATGAATCTGCTTCCCTTCAAAATTCTAGGAGTGTTTAATCTTTTCACAATTTGCTCGGTTTCGCTGGGTTCAGTTCAACTTTATTGCCATACGTTATAGGAATTGCCTTCTTATATTTAAGAATGATAGAAGCACCCAGTGTTCTTCAGGACGCTCAAAGCTGCAGGGTTTGTGTGTCTGTAGACAATTCCTTTGGGTTGTAACTCTACTCTGCTAGGCAAACATTTGCCTATCCAAATGATGTTCCAGCAAACTGAATGTACATATTATAAGGAATTTATAGCACCGAATTCATAACACTGAAAGAAAATTATTAATTTATGGAGTATTTTATGCAGATTGACAATCAATTTTCAAGTTATGGTGTAATGAAGAAAGGGTATCTAATGCTTTTTTTTCAATGCATTGTATAATTGTAACACTTTTAGCCCTCACCCAGAGTGTGCGTCTCAGCTCTGCATCAGGTAGCTCAGTGGCAAGCTTCAGGTTCTCAAAGCTGATCTTCTCTCTGGGTCTTTGGTTCCAGGCAAAAAGAACAGCCAGCTGGAAAGTTGTGACCTCTAAGTCATATTGACCCACTTCATTCTTAAATGTGATCTGTGGCAAACAAACAAACAGGAAGATGATCTACTTCTCTGCAGGCACAGCTTCAAGTAAACTTATAAACAGAAACAAAAATACAACCTAACTCACAATGCCATTGGACATAAGGTGGTGCCAGTGCAGCTTCCTGCCACTGTGATTTTTCTTGTAAAAGTCTTCGACTTCGGGAATAAGGTCCTCCAGCTCAGTGGGTAGTGAAACAAAAACCTTCTCTGAGCTACGTGACCATGCTCCAGCATTCAGGATCTTGATATTTACGGAGTCAGCTGAACCACAGAAGGAAGGACAGCATGAGAACAACACTTGTTTTCTGTTTAGACATGAATGAAATGCCTGTGTTTTGAAGTCACCTGGTAAAGCAAGCTTGTTGTGTTTATGCATCTCCTTGAACACCTGGTTTAGATCCTCTGAGACTTTGATGTCTTGGAACATTCTAGCTAGCTTGTTGACATAATCGGCCGGCATACCAACTTCCTACGGAATGAGAGAAAGGATATTGGTAATTAAAACCTAATTACGATCTCATAATTGGGAATTTGCATAGGATTCGAGAATTACAATTCTGTCTCTTTATGATTAAGTAAAATAATTATAGCATCATCCTATCACTGTCCTTTACCCTGAGCCATTCAACCATGTTCTCTTCAATCTCGCTGTCAGCCGAGATGTCCAGAATCAGCCTCCTAGTCAGGTGGGCTTTATGGTACCTCATAAACACATCTTTATTCTGGACATATTTTAGCACCAGCAACTACAAAGAGAAAGACAGGTTTAAGTCTGGCATCCTCAGAAAAACCTCAGGACCTCAGCCTGTTTTTAGAGATCCTTACCACTTCTTTGAGCTTCAGCTCTATCTCCTCAGAGGTCAGCTTCTTGCTGAGTGGCGTCTTCCTCAGCAGCATGTCACAGTAGTTGGCTAGCAGCTCTGGACACTTGGACTCAGGTTGTGTTTTGAGGCCCACTCTGTGTACAAGTACACAACTGAATTACTAAAACATTTTAACTTGTGGACAAAGCAAGCTATTCAAATAGTTCAAAATGGTCAAGAAGGAGCCAGAACTTTGCTTCGCTCACTCACCCCTTCTGTTTCATAGGTAGCTCCAACTTAAATATTGTGGCATCATTCACAACTGCTTTGTATGCCTACAGAAAATGTACAGGATGTTATATAATCACCTTTTCATACTTTGGCATTTCATGGCCACCATTATAGGGGGAACAGAAAGCAGTCTTTATTAGTAGAGATGTGCATCTCCATAACTGAGGCCGATGTGATTCGCATCTCGAAGCATAGCCATTGATAACATACATTAAAGGTACATATAAAGCACCTAACCGATGTGATTCAATTCACCCTATTACGATGCAGTGCGAATTAATTTCGATACAATGGAAAAAAATATGAGTCTATGCAATTCATTACGGTACAGATAGTTCGCTTTTCTTTCTTTGGTTCAGACAGACAGCAAATCCTAAATTTACTCAGAAGTGCCGTCTGACTTCTGTAGTGCAAAAAATAAAATAAATAGATTAAATAAAACCAGACATTCTGTTCCTGTTACCTCTACTTCTGTAATGTTAATCTATATTCTACGTGAATCTCAGGACACGCCTCGGGTCATATTCACGTAGCAGCATTGGTGCCGAGAGAACGCGGGTTGAGAAACTGTTTAGCGAGGAAAAATCAATGTACATAATTGTCAATATTGGTCACAAATGATTGTTCACTTTCTAACTAATAAAAGTACAGCGCATCTACTAATAATTATATATATAAAAATATTTTTTTACCGATGGTAAATATGTTAAAAACGATGCAGTGCGATACCAATTTGTATCTGATGCACACGTCTTTAAATCGATGCATCGCTTCGATACATTTTAAGCCAATAGACAGATGTTAATCTGTGAATCTTACCATCCCTATTCACTAGGTATGAGAGATATATATATATATATATATATATATATATATATATATATATATATATATATATATATATATATATATATATA
>JAAIIK010000136.1:71727-82368 GCA_014706435.1 Silurus glanis | reverse complement strand
ATCTATCTATCTATCTATCTATCTATCTATCTATCTATCTATCTATCTATCTATCTATCTATCTATCTATCTGTCTGTCTGTCTGTCTGTCTACAGTGTGTCATGGGGTGTCCATGCAAGTACCATTTCCATATATATACTGTTTACTTGAATTTTTCACGTGCAATTCGTGTGTCATTTATAAATCATACACCTGCCACCAGATGTCACCGTATCTGACCTTTAACCGAGCTTCGTTTTAACTTGCTAGTGGAGACATGATTCAGCACAACATAACCCACTACTGGCACAGACGATGATATTACTGCATAACTCCAGGTGGGAAGGTCATAACTCCAGACCGGATGGTCTAACTCCAAATGGGAGGATCCTAACTTTAAATAGTGGGGTGTATGTGTGAATGGGAGGGCCATCATTTCAAATGGGAGGGTTAGAACTTCAGATGTCTGGGTTATTTGTCAAATAGGATAATAATTCCCAGCCCATAAAAAGCACAGAATTCTACAAATTTAAGGTCATAATTAAAAAAAGAAATCATATCTACAAATAGGAGAGCCAAAAATCCAGATTGGACGGTCATTACTCCAGATGGCAGGGCCAACCCTACACATGGGTGGGTCATAACTCTCATTGGGAGCGTCAAAACTCCAGATAGTATAGTCATAATTAAAATGAGAGGGCTAAAACTATAAATAGGAAGGTCATAAATTTAAAAGGAAGGGTTATAACTCCAGATCAGTGGGTCATAAAAGGAACACCAAACTACTACTTTTTAACTCCAGACTAGAGGTCATAATTGAGAATGGGAGGTTATAACACCAAATGGGAAGGCATACCTACAAAAAGGGGGTCAAAACTGCAAACAGGAGCGAATACCTACAAATATGGGGTCATAATTTTAGATTGGACTTTATGTTACGTAACTTTAGATCCTTCAAGTTTAATCCGATTGGTTTGATTTCTAGTTAAGCTTTTGGAAACATTTCCCATAGAATATGGTATGAAAAATGAGTTATATGCTAATGAGTTATATGCTAATGAGTTATATGCTGATATCAATATTAAATCCAAAATTTATTGGGTCCATTTTATGTCATGATTTGAGATATCTCATGTTCCTGGTGATAGGACGAATGGGACAACCGTAATTCCAGATGAGAAGGTCATACATCCAGAAGGGTGGGTTACAGTTAATACAAGTAGGGCAAGGTGAAAACTCCAGATTGAACAGCCAAAACAAAAACAAACAACACTTTTAAATTTAGGCTCAATTTTTCTTGATCACATTTGCAGCCATATTCTATGTTTTATTGTATATGGCTGCAAATGTAATAAAAAAAAAAATAGATTTTCAAAAATTAGTTTTCAACCGTTGACAAGGAAACGGTTGAAGACCAATTTTAATTCAAGCACCGCAAGAGATAAGTAAAGGTTGACTGTCAGCATCAGACTGGTATTGTGTACCTTCTTTATAACCCCTGACAGATTTAGCTGAGTATGCAACCCTTTATTTACAATATGCTTTGTTGTTGCAGTAATGTCTTTAAGCTCATTCAGGTTTTCATGCTGCTAATGGTTTCACCAGGTCATCTATCTGGAAATTTGGCATTAAGTAATTGAGAATTCTGGCTTGCACCACTGCCACAACAATTAAATCCTATTTATTTTCACAGGAAATGGATATATTTGTTCGTTTTCTTTGTTATATTAAGGAACAATTTAAAAACTATAAATTTGCATTTCAATTCATGGCATTTAGCAGACACACTTATCCAGAGCGATTATAAAAAGTGCTTTGAGTCTCTATCATTGAATAAATCAACACTGGTTCACAATAGTGCAAATTAAAGATACCATCAGACTAAATTTCACATACATTTATGGACAGACTTCAAGAATAGATAGCAGAAAAAACTTAAGGACAACGCAGAGAGCAGGGAGGTTGGTCAGAGAGTGAAATCGTTTTTTTATTTTTATTTGTTTCTAGACCTGTATCAAAATTGGCCGTTTCTTGAAATGTAAGTGAAAACAGAATTTCAACTTCCATTTTCTTACATGACACATGAGACATAACAACAAGCCCTTGGTTTGGACTTTGAGTTAATGAATGAAGGCATATATAAAAGTTGTGAGCGCATTAAATCTGTACAGGTCATTTACAAAACGCTTCAAGATTTCAAGAAGATTTAAGACAACTATTCAGCAATTAAAAATATATTCCTAATTAAAACAACTTAAAATGTACAATTATAAAATTAAGGTAAAATAATAAATCTACGCAGACAATGTGCTATTATCTAAAAAGAACACTGATATGCAATAATTTGTTCAACATTGAGAATGCCTTCAGTTTGTACTCATTGAGCGTTCCATCTTATGGCGTCGACGGAAAAATCCACACTGTATATAAGAAGGAATGTATTAATTTTTTAAAATGCATATAAGTTCACGGATTAAAAAGGAACCATTCAAGAACAAAAGCTGAATTTTACCTTGATAAGAATAATGATGATGATGATTAAAAGGATAAACCCTCCAATGGAACTGCCTACAATGAGTGCATTTGATGTCACAACTGTCAGCTTAACAAGTAAAACTTGCACCTGCCATTACAGAAAAAAACATGAGCCATATAAACACTTATTGTTACATATAATTCAGGCATTTATGGATGCATTTAAGGTTAACTTTCACCCACTTGTACTGTCTTTATAATGTTTTGTCCATCGTAGATGTTCTCATTAAATGTAATTACTCCCTTGGCAGTGATCTTCTCTGTGTTATCCTGTTTAATTAAAAGGATAGGGAACACGTTCACATGTGGTCACAACCAATTCTCGAACTGAGTCAAGTCTTATCCCCAGTTGTTCTGTAATTGATATATTTTTTACTAAAATAATCTTGGGGACCCCCCTAAGTCTATTTTTCACTTGTCATGGGGGGTCCCTAATGCCTTATGCCCCTCAGTTCGAGCACTGGTCACAACTTCTGCATGTACAAAATGCACAAAATAAATTGAATGTCTAAAATCTAAAATTAAAATATTTTCAGTATTTCACTGCTTGTGAAGTTGGATCTCTTTATAAGTAATGAAGTTACTTGTATTGCCTCATGCATACTGGTTATGAAATCGTTGATACTGTTATCGGGATGTTGCTTATCAAGAGAAGGCCATATTTCCTTCATCCTGTATGTTCTTACAACCTACACTCACCGGCCACTTTATTAGGTACACCTGTCCAACTGCTCGTTAATGCAAATTTCTAGTCAGCCAATCACATGGCAGCAACTCAATGCATTTAGGCATGTAGACAAGGTCAAGACGATCTGCTGCAGTTCAAACCGAGCGTCAGAATGGGGAAGAAAGGTGATTTAAGTGACTTTGAACGTGGCATGGTTGCCATTTCATGCGCGAAGCATCTCAGACTGGTTTCTTGAACATGACAATAAGTTCACTGTACTCAAATGGCCTCCACAGTCACCAGATCTCAATCCAGTAGAGCACCTTTGGGATGTGGTGGAACGGGAGATTCGCATCATGGATGTGCAGCCGACAAATCTGCAGCAACTGCGTGATGCTATCATGTCAATATGGATCAAAATCTCTGAGGAATGTTTCCAGTACATTGTTGAATCTATGCCACGAAGGATTAAGGCAGTTCTGAAGGCAAAAGGGGGTCCAACCCGGTACTAGTAAGGTGTACCTAATAAAGTGGCCGGTGAGTGTATAAGGCTCATATAGACTTTGTTTTAGACATTTAAAAACAGTATATCTCAGATTTCTCTCTAACACTTAATAACATTAGCCACTTCTGAATATATTTTATGGATATACTAGTAGTTCCATTGTACCTTAATGTCGTGGATATGCGTTTCAGCCTTTATGTTAATCTCTTTTTGCAACTCTGTCAGATTGCATTGAATCTGTAAGGTTTTCTACGGAGACACAATGATGATCATACATTATTAAATTTAATATTCTTTTAACATATACAACATTTATCTAAGAATATGACTTTTATATATTAATTGATAAGAATTCATTTACCATAACATGTTTATCTGAGGGCAATAAGCAGGTCTACCGAAAGAAAACAGCAATGTTAGAATGTACAGTGCAGCTTCATTCAAAATCATATTCTCACACTAGTAAAAATTGCATCAAATGAAATCTTTTATATGTACATTTGGTTCGACGCTCACGATGACGACGTCGGTTTTATGTGTCTGCTTTTCGATTGTGATTTCCACGTTTATTTTGGCCTCATATTTGTTTGTACCCTCCAGCTGCAAATGTAAGGCAGACAAGAACAAATGATTTGTAAAAGAGAAAAGTAATTAGAATATGAGCTCTCATTTCACAGCACAACCAAATGCTCAGAACTGCGATTTAGGGCATTTACCTTAAAATTGAACAGCAGATTTTGTTTTTTGCTTTTTTCCCCGTCTGTAATGTTTAGTCTGTTTGGCATGGCTGAACTGTTGGAATGTAAAAACTGCCTGTAACCAATACGCTTCAGCAGACGATTGCAAAAACATTTGTAATAGTTTGATCATTCCTTACCCAGCAAGATGAACTGCAAGGGCTTTCTTCACTGTGAAACTGTACGCCTTTGAATCAAGTACCTCACTGCCATTATTGCCACTGAAAATAAATAGATTAATAAAATATTTCAGTGCGATGTACCTCACCACAATTTCTCAATTTAAATACAAGTGTAAGTGCTAACCCTGTTAACTGAGCAGTAATTGATTCTGTGTTGCTTGTGTTCTTGTTAATAGGCTGCCAAGTGATTGTCACTCTGGTCTATAGTGGAGAAACAAAGAGTATATTAAGAGTTATGTTGAAAGGTCAAATCTTCTAAAATAATGTGAAGCTCTAGATTGCTTCGCCACAACATGTTTGAGTAATACCTCTACATTCCTTTGGAATACGGGATACAAAATTTTACACACTAGTTGATGGTTGTCATTTTTATTCTCACATGTTCCACCCTCAGACTTCTGTTAAAAAAAAAAAAAAAAAAATCATAACAAGTAAAACTCAACTGATATTAAACATTATCAGTGTTTTTTTCTTTTCTTTTTCTGTTTTAAGGTTAACGTTTATTTTGATGTACCTTAATCTTGATCTTACCGTGAAAGATAGTAATTCAGGATACACCAAGGTCAGAGTGGTCATATAAGAATTGTCCCCAGAGTTCTTAAGGTCAAACGATATAGCCAACGTTTGGGTCTTGCCAATTATTACAGTGGGATTGCTATAATGATGGAAACAGATTGTCAGTATTAAAATATAATAATAAAAATTAAGTATGCAAAATCTGAGTCTACAGGACTTGGATTGCAAACAATTACATAATGGCAGCCTTACCTGAGTTTCGAATCAGCCAGTGAAATATGAGCCTTACTTAAACAGTCCTTTTCGAAATGAATCTGAATGATAAAAAATAGGACATTTTTAAGCGATAAATTGGTCACTCAAAGAAAATTGCAATTCACATGGTGCAGTTGAGCAGTTGAGGGTTAATGGTCATTCTCAAGAGACCAACATTTGCAGCTTGTTAGTGCTGTAGCCCAGTAGCCCTATGCCTAAATCATAAATGCCTTGAACACTGAGCAACCACAACACTACCAACGCTACCATTTATATGTCTGTCAAAATACAATATATACCAAATACCAATATATACCAATTACCTTTGCCCCCCGCAAAAAGGTTAAAAACCTACAAGCAGCACTCATTTACTGACTGGCTAATAAATATTTTCACCACCTACAGTTGCAAAAATATCTTAGCTTTTTTTAAATTACCTCCTTTATGGCCTCTTTTGGACTATATGCATCAAGAGCCCGCAGAGGAAATCCAGTGGCTGGGGTTAACGTAAAATTCACCCTAATCTTTATAGATGAGAAACAGTCGGAGCAGCCCTGCAAACAGATTTAAAAACCGTCATGAACAAACTGAAAATTGAAAACGACAATGAAAATAATTGCTTTGTTAAATCCAAAAAGTTTTTAGATTTTCTGCAAGGGAATCAAGGCTTAAGTGATTCACAATAACTTACCACATATTTCACTTCTATTGAGTCAGTGCAGGTTTTGGACTCAGTCAGAGTAAAGTCCACTCTCCCTTCATTAGGCTTGAGAAAAACCAGTCGCTTTTGTTCTTTACCCCAGTCCAAATCAATATCATACTCAATTAATAGTTCACCAGCTAAAGGGATGAAACGTGGGAGATAAAATGCTTGAAAATGGAAATCAATAAAATAAAGAAATACAGACATATTTCTGGTTTGGGTATTCAAATTCAAATTTTATTCATCACATAAACATACACATACATATGACTACTTACACTTAATATCCCCTTTTGGCGTTTTGAAGCAAATTTGGAACTTTGTGTCAAATTTGCTTGATTCATCATTGCTCTGCTTATCACTGGCAATCAAGTCGTTAGCAACCTCTATTTCTGGTTGAATGACGATAACCGGAATTGTCCTAAAAATTAAAAAACAAGTCCATAGACTTTAATGAGTATCTCTTGTCTCACTGAACATGCAGTGAAAACATGCAGTTTGGTGCTTTCCATACCATATTTATCTATTTTGTAATTAAAAATATTCTGGTAAATCAAAAGTCAAAAGCAAATTATTGATAAAAGTAAATACAAATAAAATAAAAGCATATTTATTAATAATGGATGCCAGTTGTCCATTTTAAGTTATTTAAGAGAAGATTGTGAGTGGTTCTTTTTTATTGGAGGGGTGCAAACAAATTTGTCCTTGTCTGTACTATAAATGGCATAAGAATTGTTAGAGAAAAACTGTCGTGTTGCTGTACCAACAAATCTCTAAATTAGGGTACAGAATTAAGATGCATTACAATGTTGCGCTGTTACTTTGTAGCATGTTATTGTTGTTCAAATCATGGCTCTAGGTCACAAAGACATTGAATGGTCACCTGTTGCTTTATCTCTGGATAAGATCACATGCTTGAGATGTTTTAATCTCAGAGTTAACAGATTGGAGTTAGTAGTGACCTTATGGAAAACCCCCCTGATTGATCCAAGTGGCTCAGAATGACACCATCAGGATGAAATTCCTGAATCTTACATTCTTTAGTTTTAACAAACTGTAGTTTTTTTCCCTTAATTGTAGTTTATAAGCTTTCCTTCAAATATGAACCAAAGTAGCCCATAATTTTTTTTTAAAGAACAATCAACAACCATAGCATCCTTAATGAAAATATGAATACGAATAGTCTGATAGTGGCTTGTCATACCATACAGTGTAGTACCATATCTACATTTTACAATGCTATATTTATACTCACTTAAAGACATTTATGGTTCCTTCACTCCCAACACTGATTAGTGGTTGCTTGTTTTTTTCTGACATGGCACTCACTGCCTGGCCAAAGTGCACAAGTTTAATTCCGAAGTCTGATGGTGTGATTCTCTGTGAACAAAGAGAAAAACAATCAACGATTAATGCTAAAAAGCCATTGTTTGATCAGAGGTGATTATGTAGTCCAAAAATCAACTAATAGTATTTTTTATTTACAGAGGATTGCAATAAAAATGTATTCTCTGAGATCCAGGCCTTCATAGTGTAGCACAGTGCCTTGTACACTGTAAAAGACTATCTGATGTGACAACATTACTTAATGCACATGAGTGTGCACTAAAAATATAACACAACCTTAAGAAAATTACACTTGTTTTTGGAAAGCTGCAGATTTTTGTATCTGAACCCACAGCATCATAAAACAGTATTCATCATAAAACAAGTATTGTTTAAAATCTTTAACACCACTATTAAATGTACTATTTATTTTAGAGACTGACCAATTTTTTTGTTTTTTATATACTGTAAAACTCTACATTTGATGGAGTGCCAACATTAACACATCACCCTTAGAACACCAGGCATGGTGGTTATGTGGTCATCTTATTTTTGGTGATTTTATAAGGATGACCTTTCAGCTGCAAAACATCCCTAAGTATGCGGCCAAAATTTTACTTTAGTCGTTCAAAACCAATAAACCGAATTGGTGGAAATGATTTAGTCAAAGCCTGAAAATTGCCATTTACAAATCATTCAGTCAGGCAGAGCTAGAGCAATTTGACAGAGAACTGGGCAAACATTTCAGGCTTTAGATCTAAATATACAAAACTTATACACAGATTCCAGATTACTTTAATTACAGCCAAACAAACAAAGGCAACTGTAAGTGAAGGCAAATGTGGTTTGACAAAGTATTGATCTAGCAGTGTATATATTTGTGTAAATCAGAAAAATGGACAACATTTCTTGTTAAATAACATATATTACAATAAGAAATATTGTGCACCTTCAAATGCTGTGTAAATCAAATCGCCTGTTTGTTAATTTTAGGTTGCAAAATAAAAAAATGTGGAAAATATCAAGGGGGATAATACATAAGCACTGTATAGCATACCTGTGAAAAATGTTTTTTTAGACCATCCTTAAAACCATTATATATGTAGAGACTTCCTGAGTGATCTGCTTCGAGGGGAGCTCCCACTGCTATATCACGGAATTCGTTCCCGTCAATGTCTCCAATATCAGCTATGGCAGAGCCAAACCTTGCAAACATGTATTTTTCTAGTCCACGCAATTCAAAGGTTACTTTCTCAAATTTTCCCTACAGAAACAGTTTGATTATAGGTTAATTTGAAGAAGTAAAAAACAAAGTAAAAAAAAATATTTGGAAGGAACGATTAGTAAAAAGTAGATGTACTTTATTCAGTCTGTACAACAGCACTTTGCCCTCTTCCCCTTTTACATGGAAGTGTGGTGCTCCAACCAGAAGATAATCTGTTTCCTCATCATTATTAATGTCCAAGGCACAGAGAACTGATCCAAAATAAGACCCAACCTGTAGGACCAATAATTATTTAGGTGAAATGACCTGTGACTATTCCAGATTAAAGAAGAAACAAACATACAACATTATAAATATTTCTTCAGACCTGATCCCCTTGTAGCAAATCTTGTTTGGTCCCATCAAAAATGAATACTGCGCCAGTCAAGTTGTACCTGGGTGCCCCAGATATATACAGTGTTTTCTCATTCGAGTACACCGATGCCACACTGTAACCTGTAAGTACCAAAAAGCTTTAGGATGTGATCTACTGAACTTTGTCCTTCAAACTTCATGTTTTTTGTTGATCATACCCAAATAGGAAAATCTGTGTTCTTCCTTGCTTGCATTTAAAAAAGTCACAAGTTCTTCGTTCGTTTTTTTCAGAATGATCCCTCCACTCCAGTCATATGCTCCCACAGCACCAAAAAGGATCGAACCCTACAGGTTATTTGAGATGGTAAGTAATGGTACATAATGAGTTTTAAACAAAAGCAGTTACTTCATGCACTTTAAAAAACAACAACTCTAGCTAAATATCCAGCACTTACATCATGTGTAAAGTGAGAGCTAAATCCAGCCTCTGCAAGCTGAAACTGAAAACCTGCTCCCTTCTGTATGCCTGATAAAAAGGTCAATCAAAAAAATGTAAAAGAGTTGTAGCATTTTAATCAAAGCTAAATCCATTTTGGATAAAAAAAAAAAAAAAAAAAAAAAAAACACCGCTACCAACACTCTCTTTGCAAATTAAACAAGGAATATAGCAGTAATAAGTTTATTTCATAGTGAAAGTGCGTAAAAAAGTACAACTTGGCATTTCTCACATGCTCCATTCATCAAAATCCTTTGCTCTATGAGAGTCTGACGTATTTATTTCAAGTCATTAGTTATTCAATTTGATTAAAGGCAAGTGTATTGGTAAAAAACAATGTCTTGATATGTTCCTGATGAAACAATATTTAAATTATTATGGAATCGGTTCCATGGGGTTGTGATGAAATAGCATTCCATCTTTCCACGGCGTGTCGTTTTATTTCTCTTATAATGTAATTTGTCAACAGCTGCAAATTTTTTCATTAACTGAACAAGCATCATACACATTTAAGATTTTAATGTTTAATGTGGTGAAAAGCCCAAAAGTTCTTTCTTCTCTTTTGAAGTAAAAAATGCATCATGTTACAAGAAACCACAAAATGACAAGTCCTGTGTTCTGAACACTCCATTTCCATAGCAAAGGCCAGCTGGCTTCTACTGTAACAACTGACACTGCAAACTATATAATTCTTAAATATATAATATTATTAGCTTTATATTGTGGAATGACAACCATAATGATACATTTTTATAGAAGTGCATTAATATAAATCAGTTAAAATCAGCAGCCTTTGCACAATGCGTAAATTCAACATTCAAAATGATTTGTTCAAAGTGATTTGCACTTATTTTCAAATAACTTACCTTCAATCCCAATGATGCTTTTTTCCAAAGAAGAGAGAATTTTTTCCAACGCTCCATAATTCGAAACATTGAAAAATCGGTCTTTGCTGCCAGCAATTTGTATCATCTCATTTATTGCATTTGTTTTACCCAGAACCTCTGGCCCTACCTGAGAACAGATCACATATTAATGCATATTAATATACTGCATATATACAGTGCATTCATAAAGTATTCCGACCCCCTCCACTTTTTCGAAAGACTGCAACATAAAAAAATTGCAAAAAGTTAAGGGGGTCAAAATACTTTCCAAAA
>JAAIIK010000136.1:41014-71327 GCA_014706435.1 Silurus glanis | reverse complement strand
GACACACACATATATACTTTACATATTTACAATCCTTTAGTCAATGTGCAGCTTGTATAGCAGTATAGATTTACTGTCCTCAGAAACATACAGCCATTATTGTCAAAATAGCTGGCAACAAAATTGATAAATCTTAAAAGTGATAACAGCTGTACGTCACTGAACCATGCAAAGCCACATGCCCTATTCATCATGTTCATGTTTTTGTCTGCTTGACAGGATGATAATTTGTGTATCTCGTGTATACTGGATGTTCACAATGGCACCTCATGGCAAAGACTCTCTGAGGTTTGGAGAATTAGAATTGTTGCTGTCCACAAAGATGGCCCAGGCTATAAGAAGATCGGTAACACCCTGATACTGAGTTACAGAACAGTTGCCATGGTCATACAGAGGCGTGTCGGGTGCAGAAGCTGCTTCAAAAAACCAAGAAAATTGTGTCTTGCCTACAGTCAAGCATGGTGGTGGTAGCATCATGGTCTGGGGCTTCATGAGTGCTGCTGGTACTGGGGAGCTGCGTTCTATTAAGGGAAACATGTATTCCAACATGTACCGTGACATTCTGAAGCAGAACACGATGCCTTCCTTTCAGTAACTGGGCCGAACATGATAGCAACCCCAAACACACCACCAAGATCGTCACTACCTTGCTGAGGAAGCTGAAGGTGATGGAGTGGGCAAGTATGTCTCCTGACCTGAACCCTATTGGGCACATGTGGAGCATCCTCAAGCGGAAGGTGGAGAAGCGCCATGTATCTAACATCCACTAGCTCTGTGATGTCATTATAGAGGAGTAAAAGAGGATCCAGCAACAACCAGTGCATCTCTGGTGAATTCCATGTCCAGGAGGATTAAGGCAGTGCAAGATAACAATAATGCTCAAGAAAATATTGACACTTTGGACACAGTTTTGACATGTTCACTTAGGGTGTACTCACTTTTGTTGCCAGCTATTTTGACAATAATGGCAGTATGTTGCGTTATTTTTAGAGGACAGTAAATCTGTACTGCTGTACAAGCTGCATGTTGACTACTTAAAAATATAAACAATTTTTAATAATAACATTTCTATAATATTGTCAATTGAGAATATATAATGAAATGTATTTATGTATGTACAGTGGGTTTGGAATATATTTAGAACCCCTTTCCCTTACCTTTTTTTTTTTGTTTGTTTTTTGTGATGTTACAGCCTGATACTACAATCTTTTAAATAGTTTTTTTTCCCATTAATCTACACTTAGTGCCCCATAATGACAAAGTGAAAACAGAATTCTAGAAATGTTTGTAATTCTTTTTAAATAAAAAAAAAAACCTGAAATATCACATGTGAATAAGTATTCAGACACTTCAGCTCTTAGAATAGTCCTTGTTGTGCCACACTTCTTCTATTTAAGAATTATGGAGGTCACTGTGCTTATGGGAATCTTCAGTGCAGTATCAATATTTTTGTAGCCTTCCCCAGATCAGTGCCTTGCAACAATCCTGTCTTTGAGCTCTGCAGCCAGTCCCTTTGACCTCATAGCTTGGGTTTTGCTTTAATATGCATGGCCAGTTGTGGGGCCTTCTATAGAGAGAGGTGTGCTTTTCTAAATCATGTCCAATTAATAAACATTTCCACCGGAAGACTCCAGTCAAGGTGTAATGGGAGGAAATGGGAGGCACCTGAGCAAAATTTCAAGTGTTGTTGCAAAGGGTCTGAATACTTATGTACATGTGATATTTCTAGAATTATGTTTTTCCTTTGTCATTATGGGGTAACAAGTATAAATTAATAGGAATATTGTTCAGGCTGCACCATCACAGAATTGGAAAAAGTGAAAGGGGTCTGAATATTTTCTGAACCCAGTGTATGTTTGTATATGCCAAAGTCTGATTTTCAAAAAGAGATTTTCAAAAAACATTCAACTACAGCTTTTGATATTAATTACACATCTTAAAGAACAAGTATGTAAAATATTGTAAATATTTATATGAATTATTTTTGAGGTCTAGACAATAACTGGTAAACTAGTCACAGCCAACTGATGTTCTAAATATCCTAACCAGCAGTCTTACTCAAGGCCTATAATATAAATATAAAAAGAATAAACTTCTCTGTTCACTTCATGCGAATCACTTCGCATTAACCAAGTAAGAATCTATTATAGCGTGCTCCATATTAACAGCTCTTGTCTTGTCCTTTTTGTCACTACAGAAATTGTTTTAAAGTGTACACTTACCCCTATTGCATAGCGAACAATCCCATCCATCGGTGTCATGTTCAAAACATCATTGAGGGTTCTATTATCGCCTGCCATTTGTCCATCAGAAAGTAGAATAATCATTTTTTTGGCTTTCTCTTTTGATCCCATTTGAGGAACAAAAACCTCTGTGCTGCAAGTAGTACAGGACACAGAAACTAATGAAGACTTTGTAATATGTGATGTAAGAATCGATAGACTGTCAGCCATTGACTTTCTTAATAAGAAATGGGGTTTGAGTACTCACAGAACATGATAGAGGGCTGAAGCAGTCTTGGTGATTTCAAAAACCTGTTTTATGTTCTTCACCTTATCCAAGGCACTGAGAGTGTCATTATTTTCTGTCAGAGAGAGTTCAGTCCTTATGTTTCTCCCAAACTGTGCTATTGCAAAGTTGCACTGTGAGACAGAGACAGAAAGCGAGAGATAGACTTATGGTTGAAATTTAAATAATTTAATCTGGACTATTGTTAAAGATAACTTTATCGAAGTAAGTATAACCCCAGTTCCAAAAAAAGTTGGGATGCTTGTAATGAACTGCAAATCTTGTAAAATGTAATGAACTGTAAAATGTAATGAACTGCAAATCTTATTAACCAATATTTTATTCACAATAGAACATATTAAATATTTAAACTGATTTAATGTACAATTTTAAGGAAAATATAAGGAAATATTTTAATTTGATGCAACAAATAAATAAAAAAAATTCAGGACAAAGCCATTTACCACTGTGTAGCATCCCCTCTTCTGTTAACAACAGCCCATATACATCTGGTAACTGAAGATGCTAGACTTTTGGTAGAGGAATGTTGTTGTGTTTGTGTCTCACATTATTCTAGCTGCTCAACAGCCATGGAGCTTCTTTGTCATATTTTTTGTTTCATGATGAGGCAAATGTTTTCAATTGGTGACTGCAGGCAGGCCAGTTTAGCACCTGGACTCTTTTATTTCAAAGTCATGCAATGTGGTTTAGCATTGCCTGCTGAAATACACAAGGCCTTCACTGAAAAAGATATTGTCTGGATGGAAGCGTATGTTGCTCTGAAACCTGAATAAACTTTTCAGATTTGATGGTGCTTATCCAGATATCCTATCAATTCTTTAGGACGCAGCCTATTCCACCTTGCCTCAGTTCATTTTAAATGAGCTTTGGCCCAGAGAAGATGGTGGCATTTCTGAATTATATTCACATATGGCTTCTTCTTTGCATGGTAGATCTTTAAACTGCATTTATGGATGACACAGCAGACTGTGTTGACAAACATTTGTTTTTTGGAGGTGTTTCTGAATTCCATTACAAAAGATCATGGCCTGAAGATCATGGGCATCAAATATTGATTTGTTCCTTTGCGGCACAGATATTTCTCCAGAATTTCCGAATCGTTATGTAGTATTATGTACTGCAGATAATGAGATATTCAAAGACTGCAATTTTATGTTGAGGAACATTATTTTGATCTTCATATTACTGACCGGTTGCTAATTAACCTAAATATTAGCAAAATGTTACTCCAGCTGTTTTTATTAAATTAGTAACACTTACATTTCCAGCTTTTTGTTGACCAGGCCCAAATTCTTTAGACATGTTGTGGCCATCAAATTTAAAATTACCGTATGTTTTCCTTAAAAAATTACATGTTTTCTTTGTTCTATTGTGAATACCTTATGGGTTTATCAGATTTGCAAATCATTGTGCTCTGTTTTTAATTACATTTTATATAGCATCCCAACTTAAAAAAAAAAAAAAAAGGATACCAGATACACAAGTACAATTTCATAAAATTGAATGAGTAATAGGTAATAAAACAGCACCTCCCATGACCAGTATTTTAAAAAAAATATTTTAGTAATTTTTCTGACATACTATAAATATAGTGTGTTTAAAATCGTAATATTGGTTCATACAGTTATCATATCTGTGTCATTTCATACTTACACTGAAACATGTTGTCCAAACATTTTTCATTACATTAATAATAAAGTCTTTGGCCATTTCAAAATCTTCTTTCTCAATGCTACCAGAGCCGTCCAACACAAATGCGATCTCCGTCCCTGCATCTTCAAATAAACACACAGCAACAGAGAGTTTTCACAAATATTACACATATAAGAATCTACACTGTAGTTTCAAAAGTAACTGTCACCTGATAGATATCCAATTTGTTCAGAGATTGAGAAAAATGAAAATACCTTCATCTTCTTCATCTGTATCCTGCAGTGCTCTTCTCTTCCTCCAGTGGTCTAATTACAAATATTTACACTATTTAATACATTACTAATAAAATGTGCATAATAGATAATTATAATTAATTGTTACTATTTATTCTCAGTTACTTTTACCTCTATAAGGAGATTTCTGATTACCTGGATATTTGTTGTTGTTGTTGTTGTTGTTGTTGTTGATGGTGCTGGTATTTTCTTCCAGTTGCTGTAAAACTATAATAGTGTAATAGTACTGAGTGAGGATTACTGAAAACTCTTTCTTGCATGTGATTTAGTGCAGACACATACCCAACTTATCAGGATAGATTTGACTTATCTTCTGTTCATCATACTTGTGAGTACATTTTCCATTTAAATACTCTGTTGATGAGTTCCTTGTCCGAATTTGGTTACAAACCTAGGATTTCAGATAACAGATGTTTAATTTGAGTTATGTATATATTAAGTTTCATATTCGTTTGTTTTTCAAATGAATAAATGAATACTTTTTTTTCAATGAAACAATTAAACTGACAATGGCATCACTGAATAAATTTATGTAACTGTTATACTTAGTTACTTGTTACTTATTTAAATCATCTGTTTTGGCAGTATTAAATCTACTTCTTTTACAATCCTAGTGTCATTTGGCTCTGATCCAACTGTGACAGCTTTATTATCAATGTCAAATATGCATTAATATTTTTTCTAATTTTTTGATAATTTAATAATGCAGTATAATAATGTTCTATCTGTCTAATCACATTTTCGATAAATAAAGTGGCTCATACCAGAACATCAGACTAACAACAGGAAGACAGTTGCTGGGGCAGTTTCTCTTATTTGGTTGAATCAAAAGCCATTTGTATTATCTACTGAAAATCAGGGGTGGTTTGTCACAAATGTGGTCAAAATTATGACAAAGGAAGGTCATGCAGGTGGAATTTCCACAAAATAATTTTAAATGATCTGCTAATTAACCCTGGATGCCTGCATCTGTGTAGGCGACAGTTTAACTGCATAGGCTAAACAACATATCTTTATTTGGCTCCAGATTAGCAACACATTCTCTGTTTTTCAAAATTCAATTTCTGAAGCAACTCGGTCTGAGAGACAAGAAATTTCCGCCAGAACATGACTTAATAGCCAGAGATGGCAAAAGTACACACATCCTTTACTCAAGTAGAAGTACAGATACTCATGTTTTAAAAGACTCTGTTAAAAGTTAAAGTACTGAAAACACTTTTTCACCAAAGTTAAAGTAAAGAAGTTTGGGCTCTGACATGTACTTAAGTAAAAAGTAGCCATTACTACTACCTGTTTTAGTGTTATACTGGAAATTGTACCTCACATCATATTAATATATTAATACAAAATAATTAAAAAAATTTTTATTAGTTGATGATCAGATGATCAGGAAAGTCTCTGTTCTCAGTCATGTTTACATCGCTGACTCCCTCTGTCTCATCCACATCAGCCCCATACTTCTTGTTGCCTTCTGCCTTGTTCATTGTTCGTAGGCTTTGTAGCTATTTAGGCTAGGCTATGTCTGTGGTGTGTGAGAGCCAGGAAATGATACACCAGTGGTAGGTTGAAAGCGGCACGTAATGAGAAGAAAAAATGTTGATCATGTCACCAAATAGATAGAAAATGTAAAAAGTAAAGTACAAATATTTGTGTAAAAATGTAATGAGTGAAAGTAAAAAGTTAATAGTGAAGTAAAGTACTGATACCAGAAAAATCTACTTAAGTACAGTAACAAAGTATTTGTTCTTTATTACTTCCCATCTCTGTCAATGGCTAAAAGAGAAGTCAGTATGTCTGACACTTTTAGCAGGGGAAGCTGTGGTTTTACACAGAACTAGACTGTCATGAGAGGTAGACATGATCTCATCTGCATTATATACAGTATCTAACTTATAGTTTAATCACAATTCACTTCTAATGACCAAAAAATATCAAAGCATCTTTATGGAAACTGTTTAATGAAAGTATTTTAAGAGAAAAATATACCAAAAGCTGCTCATTATCTTCAGTCAGTCTGGATGCTACAGATGCAACTGGAGTCAGGCCTTTCTTGAATTTATCTGAAAATTATTCTTTTTTTTAAGCATATTCTTATACAATTTTGACATATTGCATTGTAAGAAAGTAAAAATTATCTTCATGATTGGCATTTAAATCTACAAATAATCTAATACAGTATACTATACTTTATATATAAGCATATATTTAGCCTATTTGTTTAAATACATTTGAGATAGACAACACATTATTAAAGTTATGAAAAAAAAAAAAACTTTACCAGTAACATGCATTTCATCACAACCGTTCTCTGTGCATCTGAACACATTTCCATCGGTAGGAGAAGGAACAAAAACTCTAAAAAAAAAAAAAAAAAAAAAAAAAAAAATTTATAAATAAATACCCAAATTAATAAAAAGATAAAATTTACATTAAATAACATTTGGTAAAAAAACATTATAAAAAAATAAACTACTAACCCATCTTTAGACTGAATAATAGTTTGACCGAACAGTCGGTCTTTATTTGTATAATTCTTCACCGGTATTGTGTATATGTTGAATCCCACTGCTGTGTATATCCCTGTGAAATTATATTCACAAAATATACAAGGACTGAAGCCAAGTACAGAACACTAACAAAAGTAAGAAACTAATTACACTTGGTTCTATTTTTGTATTCATTATATTTTATTACATAGAAATCTTATACTACATTCTCAAATATGTTAGCTGCCCATAGAATTGACATAATAAAATGACGTACCTGTTATAAACAGCACAGCTGCAAACATCTTGAGGAGACAGTTGAGTAACTTATATGCCGCAACTGTCTGCTACATTTTATGCACATGTAAAGTTTCCGGTGTTGTCTTCCTGCCTTTCTGTGTGAACACATTTTCATATCACCACTCCTCCTACCAGCTGCTACCTCATAAAAGCTGAAAAACGGAACAAATTTGATTTGTATAATGACTGGGCTCACATTTGCAGCACCCTGCGAAAATCTCCCTTCATGCTTTTTTTTAAAAAAACAAACACTGTATAATTGTATTCAAATATCATTTTTTATATCTATTTTTATTTATTATTACCTTTTAATTCAGGAAGATTCTCATATCAGCTGTAAAAATTGTAGAGTTCATACGCATGTGGAAAGGCATCCAGACCATTACAGACTACAAACCGACACCACGAACTAAACCAACCAGCAGTGCCTTCCTAACAAGAGAACTCAATCTCTTTTTTGCTCATTTCGAACAAGAAATAGGACATTTCACCTCAACCGCTGACTCTACTACTGCTCACAGTCCACTTTCAGTCTCAACAACGGACGTCTATTCAGCATTTAGCATGATTTAATGCGTACAAGGCAGCTGGTCCGGACGCCATACCGGGATGTGTTCTTAGCGCATGCGCTGTACAACTGGCACAGGTCTTCACTGACATTTTCAACCTGTAACTAACCCAAGAGACGGTTCCTACATACCTGAAGACTACAACCATCATACCAGTGGCTAAGCATTCAGCTGCAGAATGCCTGAATGATTTTTGCCCTGTTGCACCCTGGTTCTGAATCAGCTCACTGCAGGCCTACCACCTACACTGGACCCACACCAGTTTGAACAGGTTGACAGAGGATGCAGTTTCTATGGCTCTTCATTCAGCCCTCACCCACCTGGATAAAAACAACACCTACTTCAAAATGCTGTTCATTGACTTTAGTTCTGCGTTCAGTACAGTCCTCCCCACTGTAATGATCACTAGGCTTTGTGACCTGGGCATCTGCACCTCCACTTGCAGATGGACTCTGGACATTCTCACCAATAGACCTGTCTTTTAGGATGGGCAAACAGGTATCCTCAACCCTCATTCTGAATACCGGCATAAAACAGGGCTGTGTTCTGAGCCCACTACCGGCTGTGTTCTGAGCCCACTACTCTATTCCCTGTTCAACCATGACTGTGCTCTGACCCTCAACGCCATGAAGACTAAAGAGCTGAGGAACTGAGGTAGAGAGGGTCTCCAGCTTTAAGTTCTTGGGAGTTCACATCTCTGAGGATCTGTCCTGGAACCAGAACACTTCAGCTCTGGTTAGGAAGACACAAGAACACCTGTACTTTTTGAAAAGTTTTAAGAAAGCTCATCTGTCCCCAGGGATTCTAATGAGTTTTTACTGCTGCATCTTCGAGAGCATCCTGACCAACTCCATCACTGTATGGTGCAGAGGCTCCACTGTGTGTGAACGAAAAGCCCTGCAAAGGATGGTCAAAACTGCCCAACACATCACTGGCACCCAACTACCTGCCATTGAGCACCTTCACCACAGAAGATGTCTGCACAGAGCTCAGAACATCATCAGAGACTGTATATATTTACATGCTATACATATACTTACATATTTATCTGCAGTTGTCAGTTTGCACAATTGCTACTATTTCAACTTCTGGTAGATGCGATCTATCTATCTATCTATCTATCTATCTATCTATCTATCTATCTATCTATCTATCTATCTATCTATCTATCTATCTATCTATCTATCTATCTATCTATCTATCTATCTACAAAAAATGACCTCTAAATCCCAAGTGTAATTTCCAGTTCCTCTTCCAAAATCACTCAGTCGTTAAATACTGAATTTCTGATTAGAAGCAAAGACAAACCACTTGCAACACTTTCCCAGAACAGGGTCTGTTTGGAGATCACTGACAACACAATGTGTGTCTTTGAATCCATATAAGGAATTGTGGTTGTGTCTCCCTTGAGTACCTATATAGATAGATTAGAGTTGCTTTGCATGGCTCTGTCCATATATGGAAGATCTTTGACACCATGTTCTGAGATTTTTAAGGAAGTTATTGGCAAACATGTACTTATCTTTTTTTGTTGCATATTTCAGGTGCGGCATGATTTCTGAAAGTCACATTTATAAATGTATGTATTCATAAGTCTATGTTGCTAAACAGTTTGAATTAATTCAACTGTTTTATTAATGGTGTGAAGTAAATCAGATAAAAAAAAAACCATAAAAGACACACACAACTAGAACCAATAGCCTACAATTTATATAAATATATATAAATAGTAAATAGGAGCGTGTTCAGTCTCTAGTCAACTTGCCCATGACAGGTCCACCCCTGCCACCTGACACATCTGACACAGAATGTATCGCAAATTCCTTTAAATTTTTTGCATTCACTGAGGTAGCATCCTGCTTTAGATGTCAAACACTGATACATGCCTGCAAAGCTGTAAATGGACCAGTGCCCATTTGCCTGAAAGAAATGATCAAACCTCATTCTGCATCATGTTCCTTACCAGATTCTTTCATACCTTGACTGGTCCCACCATCCCTCAAGGAACATTGAGGACATGCATTAATCTGTCGGCTCGTAGTAGAACAAAGTCATGTGGCTGTCTTCAATCCAAAACAGTCTTTTTCTTTACAGCAGTATTTAAAAATCCCAATCCCTTGTGTGCTCTTTTCATGCTATTACAAACAGGGTTTTAGTTTTAAAGAATTCTTATACCCTGACCTATTGTAGTAGAACGAGGAAATGTTTTTAATGGACACTACATAACATTTCAAAGAGTTGTCCCCGAAAAAGACATCTAATAAATGCATTAAATGTTAATACGTACTCTTCTTGTGTACAAAAGGCTTCACTATATGAACAAACACACAACTGATTTGCCTTGTACACCCTAAAACATTCACATTAACACACAGTCCTATGTGGGTACTGTCGCATGTCACCACATTGCTCTTTCTGTTGTCTGAAAATGGAGCCTCAATCAAACCATCTAATTACAAAGACATTTTTTCTTAAGCCCTCATATTATTTTTGGTCTTTCTTTTAGGAATCCTGGAGCTGCCTGTTGATCTTTTAGATTATCATAGAAATCAATTTATACTAAACACATTATTTACATGAGAAATTTAAAATAAAAAAACATTTAACGTTTTAACATATTTCAAACACAAGTACATTTTAATGTCCTAAATATTTAATATTCACAATTCTGCATTATTTCATGATCCCTAGTTTAATATAAGCAAATGAGTGATGCCTTAAGTATGTTAACTGCTTTTGAATTGAAAGGTCAGCTTTTCCACATGATTAATCTCTTCTTGAAGTACATGTTAAGATGACTGATGGATTTGGTATAAAAATGAATCATAAAGCTTTGCACTTGTGGAGCAAAAAGGGCACAAACCAAATGCTAAGAAACTCTAAAATACCTGTGAATGTTTCAAATATTGTTCTTTTCACTCATATTGTTATCAATAACATACTTTGTCAAATGATTAAACACAAAAATGTTCTAAAGTTTGGACTTCTAAACATTAGACCACTAGCACCCAAAGCACTCAGTGTAAACAAGATCATCAAACCTGAATTAAACCAAATGATTACATTGGTCTAAATACGTCTACACCGCCAGAAAATAGCTATAAGCATGAGCTCCGTCAGACTGGTCACACTGGGAGTGGTGTAGCAACCAATTATAGCACCTCTTAATAAAAGATTAGTAAGAGATTAGGATTCAGGTTTAAATCATTTGAAGTGATTGACCTTAATGTTGTACTTTAAGACATCCATAGAAATCCCCTACTATCTCTCACTTTGGCCACAGTGTATAGCCCCCCAGGGCCCTATGTTGACTTTCTCCAAGACTTTGCTCATTTTCTTTCAGACCTCTTGGTTACTTTCTTTGGTTTTGATGCTTAACTCCTTTGTGGTTAAACAAAACATCATTAGACATACTCATCGTTTTAATCACATACTAGACTTCATAATATTCCACGGAGCAGACGTCACTGAGATAGGTATTTGACCTCAGAGTGATACTGTACACACCGTTAGAGCAGATTGGTCATGTCTCACCACATTATCAACTTTGTAGGACTATTGGTCTGATGACTAAGGACAGATTAATAAGCAACCTGCTTGATCTGTCTTAACATCTTACTAAACCCCTAAATGCCAATGATTTGGACAAATTGGCTAACAACATAGACTCTATCCTCACTAGCACATTAGACACCATTGCCCCCATCTGATTAAAAAAGGTTACAGATAAACACCTTCTCTATGGTATTATAGTCATAGTTGTGCCCTCAAGAGAGAAACTCGTAATCTGCAGAGAGAAAATTAACAACAAATCAGATATCTAAAAAGAGTTTTCCATCACAGTTTTATTAGTTAGGACTTTATGAATTTCTTTACTGAAAATACTAAAAGTATTAGAAGCACCATCGTAGAGGACCAACTTCTGACAGCATCTCAAGATTCAGTCTCACCTAAAGCTCCACAATTACAATTACAATGCTTTTAAAGTATAGGACAGGAAGAGCTTTATGATCTGATCACCACAGCTAAATCAACAACATGTCTGTTAGACCCCATTCCAACTTAATTATTGAAAGAAGTGTTACATACAGATGGTGAGCCTCTTCTCAATATTATTAACCCCTCGCTATGTTTAGGTCATGTCCCTAAACCCCTGATGTTGGCAGTTATTTAGCCCCTCATTTATGTTTAAGATTTCAGAAAAAATCGTCTGCCCAGTTATGTTCCTTCTTACAAGAAAACAGTATCTTTAAAGAGCTTCAGTCAGGTTTTAGGCCCCATCATAGCACAGAAACTGCGCTAGATAAAATCGCAAATGACCCGTTTTCAGCTTCGGACCAAGGCTACATCTATGTTAATTTTACTAGATTCTAGATTTAATTCAATACTATAGATCATGACTTTCTCCTAGATCACTTACAGAATTACATAGGCATTCAGGGACAGGCATTAAGTTGGTTTAAATCTGTTATGGTTTTGTAATATCTATCTGAGAATCCGACAGGAATCCATG
Source organism: Silurus glanis (assembly GCA_014706435.1). Classification (NCBI taxonomy): domain Eukaryota; kingdom Metazoa; phylum Chordata; class Actinopteri; order Siluriformes; family Siluridae; genus Silurus; species Silurus glanis. The sequence goes on along the minus strand of JAAIIK010000136.1, from coordinate 58,984 downwards.
TCTGTCATGCTAAGCAGCCTTTAATTCATTTAACACCCACATTCATGCATGCACACCATGTACAACCAAAGACCCTTTCACTACATCTCCCACTTTTAGCTAAAGAATTCCCACAATAACATAAAATGACATTTAACTTTTTTTTTTTATAACAACATAAAAATGCTAATTCCTATACCCCCCTTTGAGGTGGAAAGTAACAAAGTACAAATACTTTGTCACTGTACAACTTTTTACTTTCACTCATTACATTTTTTAACAAATATCTCTACTTTCTACTTATTACATTTTCCAAACAGGCTTGTTACTTTAGTTTCAATTTATTTGGTGAAAGTTAAATTTTTTGTCCTCTCATTGCGTGCCGTTTTCAGCCCATCAACCGATTTCCTGTCTTTGTGCAACTTTTCAATCTACCACTGGTGTATCATTTCCTGGCTCTCACACACCACAGACGTAGGCTAGTTTACAAAGCTAACAATGAGCAAGGCAGAAGGCAACAAGAAGTATGGTGGATGAAGCAGAGAGAGTCAGTGAGGTAAACATGACAGAGAAAAGAGTCATTCCTGATCACCTGATCATTAAGTCAAGTCAAGTTTATTTCTGTAGCACTTTTCACAACAGACATTGTCTCAAAGTAGCTTTAAGGTGAGTTAAGGTGAGCAATGTGTATTTATCCCTGATGAGCAGCCATGGCGACTGTGGCAAGGAAAAACTCCCTTAGATTTAAGAGGAAGAAACCTTGAGAGAAACCAGACTCGAAAGGGAACCCATCCTCATTTGGGTGATATCAAGGGTGTGATTATAGTTTTAAACAATACAGAACACTGGAAAGTGAGAACTAACATGATCACTGGAGTGTGTGATTATGAGTAATGTCATTTCTACAGTCTTATACAGTCAGTTGATGTTGTGGAACCAGGAGCTGCTGAGCAACTCATAAAATAGCTCAACATTTGCAATCATCATAGATCCAACACCAGCTTCTCCATGCCGGAACCTTTAAACACTCAAAGAGGTCCAATGTTTAAACTGTACATGAAGTGGAATCCAAATGGCGCTGGTACGTCTCTAGATGGTCCGGGATGTTTGCGGGGTCGGCATCTACTTCTTTAAAGGTCCATAATCTTCATGAGGTGGGACGTGACTGGAGCTGGTGCAAGCTCAGGATGCCTCAGGATGGGTAGAAAGAGAGAAGCAGTGGAGAGGATATAGTGTAGTTGCTGTTCATAATATTAGCAAGCACAAGTTAATAATGTATATATAATCTGATGTAATAATAATGTAAAAATGATGTAATAATAATCTGATCATACAGATAAGAGCAATACATTATTTAAATCTGTAAAGGGTCTACTTTTATTTGTACACACTCCTAATTACAACAAAACGCTGTGCTTTTGTAAAATAAAGCAAACAGGCAGGGTGCGCTGTCTGCCATCTCTGTCTCCACTCTTTTACAGACACACAAATAAAACAACCTTTATCTTAGTGAATGTTTGCCTCACAGTCATAATAAATATATGTACCATATAGAAAGCTCGAAAAGTCTACTTTTAAATAAACCAATTCACATTGAATACAAATATTCTCTGATTATGTAATTCGTATGAAAGTTATAAGAGGTGCAGTTTGGTGCCGTCCGTGTGGAAACATAGCACCGGTTCCGTTTGTTGTCCTGATAATTTACATAATTTAAAACACCATAATTACTTTCAAACGTTTACAAGTATATTTTGTCTTCATGCTCTATGTTTATTATTTGTGAAACCAAACTCAACATACATTTGCGTAATATTTCTCCATGCCCATGTTGATTAGAGTATAAAAAAATTGGATAGTATTAAATGAAGTTACATTTAGAACAGATAAAAATGTGCAATGTCACATATCATAACCTTGTGCTACAGTACATCTGATTAAACACACATTATCAACTTGTGCTTGTTAAAATTATTAACAGCAGCTACGCTTTATCCTCTCCACTGCTTTTATTTCTCTACCCATCCCGAGGCATCCTGAGGCATCTGCGCCAGCTCCAGTTGTGTCCCACCAGATGAAGATTATGTACCTTCAAAGAGTGGATGCCGACCCCAAACATCCTGAACCACCGAGAGACGTACCAGCGCCATTTGGATCCCACTTCATGTAGAGTTTTGACATTAAACCTCTTTAAACATTTAAAGGCTCTGGCATGGAGGAGTTCTATGAAGATCTTAGATGTTGAACTATTTTTGAGTTACTCAGTAGCTCCTGGTTCCACAACGTCAACTGACTGTATGAGACTGCAAAAAAGACATTACCGATAATCACACACTCTGGTACTCATTATGGTTCTCAGTCTCCGATGTTTTGTATTGTTGTTAAGATTTATGATCACACTCTTGATATCACTCAAATGAGTATGGGTTTCCCTTTTGAGTCTGGTTTCTCTCAAGGTTTCTTCCTCATACCATCTTAGAGAGTTTTTCCTTGCCACAGTCGCCCCCAGTCAGCTCATCAGGGATAAACACACATACATATCAACACTTATATGAAAATGTTTTGTTCTAGAATTCTTACGTTCTGTACAGCTGCTTTGAGACAATGTCCATTGTGAAAAACACTATAGAAATCAACTTGAACTGAAACTTGAACTTTGCAATGAAAAATTTTGTATTAAATTGGAGAAAAAACAAAACAATTTTGCCTAAAGCAGTAAATAGCATTTAAAAGAAACACTGTGGTTTGCAGTTTTCAAAATAGACCATGTGATGATGTGGTTTTTGTTGTGAAGTGAAAAAAAGGTGAAGTGAAAGTGAGTGAGTGAGCATTTAACAGAGAGCTTTGTCATTTTATGATTACATGCCTGAGTTTAATTGGTCATGTTAAAAAATCAAGCACAGTTGTTGAAGAAAAGGTTAGAAAAAGCATTGCAAGGGCAGTTCATTTGTATGCCGTTTTAGATACTAACCAAAGATCGTATTGCTATTTTTGTGATAGTGTGAGAGGATGTGGTTAAAATACTGCTTTAGTAAATGGGAACTCAGCCACTCACAACTCTTTTTTATAATAAAATAAATAAAAATAATGTTCAATAATTAGCTGTTAGTGCTTTAGATTTTTTTAGTGAAAAATCACTACATGCTTTTGAACTGGATAATCTTTTTTCTTAACACATTATCCTAGCATACTGTAATATATCCCCCAAAATTAAGTTGACTGTAAAATTATATATATATAAATGCGTTTAGAAAAATTTAACACATACAACTACCAGGTTACAATGTGATCTAGTCTGCAAACTTTGCAAACATTTCTCAGAATTTGCCTCTGCAGGACGTTTTTTCTTATCAGCACCACAAACCAGGTCACCTTACTCATTTCCCTGTTCTATAACTGATCACACATTGTCGTTTATCACAAAAGCACGATATTTAATCCAGACTTGCATTCACACATTCACTTGTTAAATTGGAATCATTATTATGTCACGTTATATAAAACTGAAAGATTTTCCTGTAAATTGATGCTGTTAACCCAATAGATAAATAATTTAAATTAATGGTATTTGCTTTTATCCAGAGTGACTTATGCCATTTATACAACTGAGCAGTTGAGGGTGAAGGGCTTTCAAGGGCTCAGCAGTGACAGTTTGGAGTTGAGGGGTGTCGTGAGTTCATGAACATGTGTGAGTTTCTACACTACATTTAACTGAATGAAAATATCAACACACAATATCATATTATCCAGTCAGACAAAATATAAGAAAAGCAACCTGTGCAGAAGCAAAACCTTGTTTATTTGAATAAAAAGATATCAAGTCACGTAATAGAGATGTCAAGCAAAATAAAATAAAAAAACACCATGAAGCTTTTGCATTAGACTCAAATATAGCTGGATTTATATTTGATGGAAACATTATTTATATTTATTGGAAACATCAAATTCATAGAATATATAATCAAGAAGCAACAAAATAACCAATCCTGAATAATACAAAGTAATTTATTCATAAAATAATTAATAATATTCTACATTTCCACATAATGTATAGGCTGGATGTTTCTCAGCAATAGATAGAGGGACATCCACATACAAGATCATCCATTTCTGTCCTTTTGGTTATATATTATTATATTCTATATTTATATATTGTATATTATATATATATATATATAATTTTGTTTTTGTGGGGAAACTTGTAGGATAAATTTTATTTCAGCTCTAAAAATTATCAGTGCCTTGGTGTTTTATCCTTTTGACCTGTATTCTTAAGTACAGCAACAGAGTTCATGAAATTGCTTTAAATAAGTCATTCTCAGCAACCAGCTGGGCTTAAATGTATTGCTCTCGTGCTCTGCTCCTGGAAAACAAAACAAAAAAATTTCAATAATTTTTTTGGACTGAACTTTAAGCAATGGACATCAGCAGCTTTACAGAAATTCAGATAATACAATAATATTTGATAAATCTAATGAGTAACTAATTGTGATGGACGCCAGGTGGCGCCAAAACTCTGCTAAAAAAAAAGGTTTTATGAACACTACCTTTGAGGATCCTAGGGAAGGCAGAATTGCAGCATTTCCTTTCCTGTTCATTAGAAAATATCAGAACTCAATTGGAGTTATTAATAGTGTGTGGCATGTTATGCTGTTTTTAATTATTGATAAATGGATGACATTCAAATATTCTAAAATATTGCTTAGCTATTAAAAGTGAATTAAAAACTAGTTATTGAAAAGATAACTATTTAAGTGTACTTGAATGAAAAAAAAAAGACTCTTATTGAGCAAAAAAAATTTTTTTGCAGGTTAAATCAATGAGTTTGATTAAAAAGAAGCAGCCAGAGAGATGAAAAGAGTGTAATAGAGTGTAAATATAAACTTAGCTGTTTTGAAACAATAAGCTTGTATCTGCTTTAGCCAGTGATACAATATGTACCTAGTAAAAGTGTTGGCTTTTTAAAATTATTTAAATCTTACAAAAGATTTACCTTCAGTAAAGTGAATGACTCTTGATTCTTCTTCTTCTGCAAATACAAATTTGGGGATTTTAGAGTTTTCTCATTTCAAACTATAAACTATACAAACAATTGTAATATTTCTGCAACACTTTCGGGACTGAGACTTAAAATATTTCCTGACAAACATAATCCAAACATATTTTCATATACAGTACCTGTCAAATTTTTTTGCAACCACCTAGTCTTTTATCATTTTCTTTTTTTACATACATGAAAACTAGGTAATCTTACAATATAAAGATTTACTTTGACCAAACAAATATTTAAATGTACAGATGTTACACTTTATTTTCATTGAAAAATCCTCCCTTAGTATATGAATAACAGCTTTACACATTCTTGGCATCTGGACAGTTTTACCAAACATCCAGCTGAAATACTTTTCCTGTGTCTCTTAAAAAACCTGCCAAAGATGTTCTTCACTAGTTGGAGATTTCCTTCTGAACTTGCTATTGAGTTCATCCCACAGAAGTTCAATACTGTTTACTCTCTAAATAATGTTTTTAGAGCTTGGACATATGCTTCAGGTCATTGTCTTGTTGTACGGTGAAGTTGGTTCCAATTAGCTTCAGTCAAGACTGAATTGTATGGCATTGAAGTATAGAATTGTGTAATGCTATATATAGCCATGTTGGTTCTGTTTTTCTTTCACCATTTAACTTTATATTAATAATTTAATAATATAAATAATTTATACTGTATAATCGGTTAGCATATACTCCAAATAATAAACAAAAAATAAACAGAATGTGACATGAAATGTTTTAAACCCAAAAACTACTATTACTGCCTAAGCTGACAGTTGGATGAAAATTATTAATGTGACATTGCCTAGTTTTTTGCATATACACAAAAGAAACATGCATGTGTCTCATAAAAACGATAAGACTTTGTGTTTTCACATTTCACTGCTACTATATTAACTAACCCAATGATGTTATGCTACAAAAGACTAGCAGCTGATTTGCATATATTTACAAATTAAGGTTTACCTTCAACTTCAGTTCTATTTTTTACTAAAGAAGAAAGAATGTTTTCTAAATCTGCATAATTGGAAATTTTAAGAAATTGGTCTTCCCTTCCAGATTTCTTTTGTATTGCCTGTGTGTTACCCAGAACGTCCGGCCCCACCTGAAGAAATAAAAACATAATTGTATTTGCACAGACAATAATTCCTTCAGAACACGATAAGTGAAAGATTATTCAGTTCATTCATTGCCATCATTAAAAAGAAAACTATTTGTAGAAAACTACAAATTTTATGCATATTGAGACAATAATTGAAAGAGTATTTTGCATAAAAAATAAAACACATAGGAAACACCATTTTATTAATTTAAGGCCTACATAAGCTAGTATAAGATAGCGAGAAAAAAAATAGCTGAGATGAAATGTATTTTTCGCCGGAGATTTTAATTATGCAAATCTCAAATCAGTGCTCCCAAAATTCCATCGGCATGTGGACTTTGCAACGAGAGGGGTGAACATGCTGGGTCTTGTTTACACAAACATCCCCGTTCCATACCGTGCAGAGCTCTGCCCCCACCTCAGCTACTCAGACCACATCTCTTCTACTGTATACTAATTCCAGCTTACAGACCAGTTCTAAACCAGTTCTGAAACAGGTACAAACCTGGCCAGCAGGAGCCACCTCTGCTCTTCAGGACTGTTTTGAGAGCATTGACTGGGACACGTTTAGGGAGGCTACAACCAACGGTGATTCCATCAACTTGGAGGAGTACACATCATCAGTGAACTGCCACATCAGCAAGTGTGTTGAAGGAGTGACCATCACCATACACACCACTGATCAAACGGGTGAAACCTGCTGTAAGGACAGTAAAGGTATGGCCAGAGGGGGCCATTTCTTCTCTACAGCAATAGATACTGACTGGAACATATTTGCCTCACAGGCCACACTAGACTCTCACACAGACATAGACATTTATACTATCTCTTTTGGACCATATCAACACGTGCATTGACAATGTCACTACCGTCAAACACGTGAAATGCTTTCCTAATCAGAAGCCGTGGATGAACTTTGAGGTCCGTCTCCTGCTGAAAGCAAGAGATGCTGCTTTTAACTCTGACAACGCAGAGGACTACAACAGTACTGATCACTAAGCTCAGTGTCCTGGGTATCTGCTTTAGCCAGTGATAAAATATCAGCAACAACGGCCAGATCAGCAACAACGACGAATCGGCCTACAGGGAATAGATCAGAAGCCTGACAGCATGGTGTGCAACTAACAACCTGACCCTCAACGCCATGAAGGCTAAAGAGCTTATTGTGGACTTGCAGAAATGTAACAGCAGGAGACACATCTATGGAACTGATGTAGAGAGGGTCTCCAGCTTTAAGTTCTTGGGAGTTCACATGTCGGAGAATCTGTCCTGGCACCACACTTCAGCTCTGGTTAAGAAGGAACTACAGGGGAATTAAGGTGATCAGTCACACCATTAAGTTATGGGAAAGAGTAGTGGAAGCCAGATGGAGAGAAGAGGTAACCATCTGTGAGCAGCAGTATGGTTTCATGCCGAGGAAGAGCACCACAGATGCATCGTTTGCTTTGAGAATGTTGATAGAGAAGTATATGTTTGTGGATAGAGAAGTATGTGTTTGTGGATTGGAAAGGGAGTTATTATTGGAGGGGGTTTAAACTGTTCTTTCATGGTGTGGATGGAAAGAGAAATGGTGTAGGGGTGATCCTGAAGGAAGAGTACAGTAAGAGTGTAGTGGAGGTGAAGAGAGTTTCTGATAGGGTGATGAACATGAAGCTGGAAGTTAAAGGGGTGATAATAAATGTCATCCATGCCTATGCTCCACGAGTGGGTTGTGAGATGGAGGAGAAGTAAAAATTCTGTAGTGAGTTAGATGAAGTGGTAGAAGGTGTACCTAGGAGTGAACGATTGGTGATTGGTGCGACTTCAATGGCCATGTAGGTGAAGGGAACAGAGGAGATGAGGAGGTGATGGGTAGGTATGGCCTTAAGTAGAGAAATGTGGAAGGGCAGATGGTGGAATATTTTGCCCAAAGGATGGAAATGTCAGTGGTGAATACTTATTTAAAGAAAAAGGAGGAGCATAGGGTGACATATAAGAGTGGAGAAAGGTGCAAACAGGTGGACTATGTTCTATGTAGGAGATGCAACCTGAAGGAGATTGGAGACTGTAAAGTGTTTGCAGGGGACAGTGTAGCTAGACAGCATCAGATGGTGGTCTGTTGGATGGCTTTGGAGGTGAAGAAGTAGAGGAGGAGAGTGAAGACTGAAAGAAGAATAAGATGGTGGAATCTGAAGGAGGAAGACTGTAGTGTGAGATGGATGATTGGGCAACTACTGCAAAAGTGATAAGTTAGACAGCTAGGAAGGTTCTTGGTGTGGCATTTGGAAATATAAAGGAAGAAGAGACGTAGTGGTGGAATAAGGAAGTGAAGGAAATCATAAGGAGAAAGAGGTTGGCAAAACAGAATTGGGATCGGCAGAGAGATGAAAAAAGTAGGCAGGAGTACAAGGTGATGCGGTAGCAGGTGAGGAAGGATGTGGCAAAAGCCAAGGAAAAGGCATATGAGGAGCTGGATGTGAAGGTGGACACTAAGGAAAGAGAAAAGGATTTATACCGTTTTGCCAAGCAGAGGGACTGAGCTGGGAAGGATGTGCTGCAAGTTAGAGCAATAAAGGATGGAAATGGAAAGGTGTTGACTAGTGAGGAGAGTGTGTTGAGAAGATGGAGGGAGTATTTTGGGCATCTGATAAATGAGGAAAATGAGAGAGAGAGAGAGAGTGAGAGAGAGAGAGAGAGAGAGAGAGAGAGAGAGAGAGAGAGAGAGAGAGAGAGAGAAGGTTGGATGATGTGGAGATGGTGAAGGAGGAAGTGGATAGGATTAGTAAGGGGGAAGTAAAAAGCAGCGATTAAGAGGATTAACAGTGGAAAGTCATTTGGACCAGATGACATACCAGAAGAAGCATGGAGAAGTTTAAGAGAGATGGCAGTGGCGTTTTTACCAAGATTGTTTAACAAGATTTTGGAAGGTGAGAGGATGCCTGAGGAATGGAAAAGGAGTTTGCTGGTACTGTTTTTTATAGAATAAGGGAGATGTGCAGACTTGCAGTAACTACAGGGGAATAAGGTTGATCAGTCACACCATGAAGTTATGGGAAAGAGTAGTGGAAGCCAGGCTAAGAGAAGAGGTGACCATCTGTGAGCAAAAGTATGTTTTCATGCCGAGGAAGACCACTACAGATGCATTATATGCTTTAAGAATATTGATGGAGACGTATAGAGAAGGTCAGAAGGAGTTGCATTGTGTTTTTGACGATTTGGAGAAACCGTACGACAGGGTACCGAGAGTGGAGTTGTGGTATTGTATAAGGATGTCAAGTGTGTCAGAGAAGTATGTTAGGGTGGTGCAGGTATGAGGACAGTATGATGGCAGTGGAGTGTGCAGTAGGAAAGACAGACTGGTTAAAGGTGGAGGTTAGACTGCATCAAGGATCGGCCCTAAATTCCTTTCCTGTTTGCAGTGGTGATGTTTGCGGTTGATGTTGTGATTTGTGGCGAGAGTAGAGAGCAGGTTGAGAAGAGCCTGGAGAGGTGAAGGTACGCGCTTCAGAGAAGAGGAATAAAAGTCAGTTTTGTGATAGAAGGGTATCTGCAAGAGTGAAAGGCAAAGTTTCTATGACCTGTGATGTTGCATGTTTTAGAGACAGTGGCATTGAGTAAAAGACAGGAGGTGGAGCTGGAGGTAGCAGAGCTGAAGATGTTAAGATTTTCATTGGGAGTGACGAGGATGGAGAGAATTAGAAACAAGTTTATTAGAGGGACCGTGCATGTAGGATGTTTTGGAGACAAAGTGAAAGAGGCCCGATTGAGATGGTTTGGACATGTGCAGAGGAGGGACACGGGGTACATCGGTAGGAGAATGCTGAGGATGAAGCCACCAGGACGGAGGAAAAGAGGAAGACCAAGGAGGAGGTTTATGTATGTGGTGAATGAAGGCATGAAGGTGGTTGGTTTGATAGAGACAAATGTAGAGGACAGAGGACTCCTAATGGAAGCAGCCAAAAAAAAAAAAGAAGAAGACTTGTCATAAGACATAGCAAAGAATCTCCTCCATCTGTGGCATTTTTAAAACCTGTTTGAGTGTTCCAATATCTACTGATATTTGTCCATCAGACAGTAGATTAATAATAATTTTTTTGGCATTCTCTCTTGATCCACTTTGAGGAACAAAAATGTCTTTGCTGCAGGGAGTACAGGACACAGGAAATAATAAAGACTTTGTAGTAAAATGTGCTGGTAACAATAAAGTGTGAGTCATAGAAATATTTAGGTTTAAGTACTCACAGAACATCAAAGAGTGATGAAGCAGTCCTGGAATTTTTAAGAAGTTTTTTTATGTTTTTCACCTTATCCAGTGCTTTACGATAGTCGTTATTTTCATTCAGAGAGAGTTCTTTTCTTATTTCTCTTCCATACTGCACTACTGCAAATCTGCACTGAGAAGAGAATTTAAATATTGTGCATATACACTACACTTATTAGTGTATTAAGTCTAATAGTGTGAATTTAAACACCATTACTTCAAATTAAACTTTAATTCTAAATACTGATTCTTTAACTTAATGACTTACATTTAAACATTTTGCCCAAGATTGTGTCATTACATTAATAATGAAGTCTTTGTCCCTTTCAAAATCTTCCTGCATAATGCTACCAGAGCCGTCCAGCAAAAACACAATCTCCGTCCCTGTAGCTTCAAATAAACACAAACAAAAGAGGTATTTCGTACACCACCTATATTAGGAATAAAAATACAATCCCGATTCCAAAAAAGTTGGCACACTGTACAAATTGTGAATAAAAACAGAATGCAATGATGTGGAAGTTTCAAATTTCAATATTTTATTCAGAATATAACATAGATGACATATCAAATGTTTAAAATGAGAAAATGTATAATTTTAAGGGAAAAAATAAGTTGATTTTAAATTTCATGGCATCAACACATCTCAAAAAAGTTGGGACAAGGCCATGTTTACTACTGTGTGGCATCCCCTCTTCTTTTTATAACAGTCTGCAAACATCTGGGGACTGAGGAGACAAGTTGCTCAAGTTTAGGAATAGGAATGTTGTCCCATTCTTGTCTAATGCAGGCTTCTAGTTGCTCAACTGTCTTAGGTCTTCTTTGTCGCATCTTCCTCTTTATGATGCGCCAAATGTTTTCTATGTGTGAAAGATCTGGACTGCAGGCTGGCCATTTCAGTATCCAGATCCTTCTTCTACGCAGCCATGATGTTGTAATTGATGCAGTATGTGGTCTGGCATTGTCATGTTGGAAAATGCAAGGTCTTCCCTGAAAGAGACGACGTCTGGATGGGAGCAAATGTTGTTCTAGAACTTGGATATACCTTTCAGCATTGATGGTGCTTTTCCAGATGTGTAAGCTGCCCATGCCACACGCACTCATGCAACCCTATACCATCAGAGATGCAGGCTTCTGATCTGAGCACTGATAACAACTTGGGTTGTCCTTATCCTCTTTAATCTGGATGACATGGTCTCCCAGTTTTCCAAAAAGAACTTTAAAATTTGATTCGTCTGACCACAGAACAGTTTTCCACTTTGCCACAGTCCATTTTAAATGAGCCTTGGCCCAGAGAAAACGCCTGCGCTTCTGGATCATGTTATAGAGTTTTAGCCGGCAACGGCGAATGTGTTCACCGACAATGTTTTCTGGAAGTATTGCTGAGCCCATGTTGTGATTTCCATTACAGTAGCATTCCTATATATGACGCAGTGCCGTCTAAGAGACCGAAGATCACGGGCATCCAGTATGGTTTTCCAGCCTTGACCCTTACGCACAGATATTGTTCCAGATTCTCTGAATCTTTGGATGATATTATGCACTGTAGATGATGATAACTTCAAACTCTGCAATTTTTCTCTGAGAAACTCTTTTCTGATATTGCTCTACTATTTTTCACTGCAGCATTGGGGGAATTGGTGATCCTCTGCCCATCTTGACTTCTGAGAGACACTGCCACTCTGAGAGGCTCTTTTTATAACCAATCATGTTGCCAATTGACCTAATAAGTTGCAAATTGGTCGAGCAAAACAAGTAAAGAGACAAAACCCTGATCAGAGGGCAATAACAGGTCATTTACCACCTCAACTAGCGCCGTCTCTGTGCTATGATGAGGCCTAAATCCTGACTGATACATTTAAAAAATGTTATTCATAAGCAGATGTGAGCAGAACTGCTGTGCTACAACCTTTTCTAAAATTTTGGATATAAAGGGGAGATTTGATATTGGCCTGTAGTTGAACAGCTGACATGGGTCAAGGTCAGGTTTCTTAATTAGGGGTTTGATAACTGCCAGTTTGAAGGATTTAGGTACATAACCAGTGCTAATGGAAGAGTTTATTATTTTTAAAACAGGTTGAATGCAGGTTGATAAATTTGATGAGGAAATTAATGAAATTAAGTCATTCTCATGAATAGGAGTGAAGCTTTGTAAATGATTGTCTGCTATAATTACACTGCTGTCTACAGGGTTGTAAAATAATTTGGATTTATATTAACCGTCTGGATTTCTTGCCTGATGTTTTCAACTTTATTATTAAAAAAGTTCATGAAATCATTACTACCTATTGATGGTGTGCATGGTAGTGCAGTGCTTTTATTTCCTGTTAATTTTGCTACCGTGCTGAAAAAAAATCTAGGATTATGCTTGTTATTTTCTATGAGGGTGGAGGAAATATGCTGATCTAGCAGCACTAAGAGATTTCTCTATAATTTAGGAGGCTCTCCTTCCATGCTATTTGAAATACTGTTAATTTTGTTTGACGCCATTTACGTTCTAATTTCTGAGTGGTCTGTTTTAAGGTGCACGTATGATCATTATACCACTGTGCTAATTTTTTCTCCCTGATCATTTTGGTCTTAAGGGGGGGCTACATCATCTAGAGTATTACGTAACGTTGATTCTAGGTATTCAGTGGCCCAGTCGAGCTCTGCGGGGTCAGACGGAGATCTATTTAATATCGTAATTTCTGGAAGATTATTAATAAAACACGCTGCTGTAACTGACGTGAAAGTACGCTTAACACAGTAACGTGGTGAGGTAGTAATGCAATGACTGAGGCAGATTTTAAAAGAGATGAAATAATGGTCTGAAATAGCTTCAGACTGTGGAATTATGACTAAATTTTTTACTGTTAATCCAAATGTTAACAACAAATCAAGAGTGTGTCCACCACTATGAGTGGGTCCTTTAACATTCTGATTAATTCCAACTGAATCTAGAATGGACACAACTGCTGCTCTTAAGGAGTCTTTCTGATTATCAAAATGAATATTGAAGTCACCAACAATTAATGCTTTGTCTAAAGAAGTAGCTAAATTTGTGATGAAATCTGCAAATTCTATTAGAAAATCAGAGTAGGGCCCTGAAATCAGAGGAGGGCCCTGTTCCTTATATGTACATTTAACTTTTCCGGCCTCTTATTGCTACCTGTCCCAACTTTTTTGGAATGTGTAGCACTCATGAAATTCAAATTGAGCCAATATTTGGCATTACATTTCAAAATGTCTAACTCTTAAAATTTGATATGTTATCTATATTCTATTGTGAATAAAATATAAGTTTATGAGATTTGTAAATTATTGCATTCCTTTTTTATTCACAATTTGTACAGTGTCCCAACTTTTTTGGAAACGGGTTTGTATTAGGTGTAGAATCATACAACATGTTGAAAAGTGATTGTGATCATATGGCTTATCTTTCTAGGGTCAAAATCTTTCAGGGTGATTCTCTACTAAGTTAAAGCATTTATTATTTATTCAAATCAATAAACTCTAATCCAAGAGTGTTTGACTGCTACTGTAACATACTGACACTGCAAACTATATTTGTTAAATATATTTTATTATTAGCCTTACATTGTGGAATGACAACCATAATGATACATTTTTAGACAAGTGCAGTCTAAATCAGTAAGAATCAGTAAGAATCACCAGGCTTCACACCAATGCGTAAATTCAACATTCCAAATTATTTTTTCAAAGTGATTCACACTTATTTTCAAACAACTTACCTTCAATCCCAGTGATGCTTTTTTCTAAAGAAGGAATAATTTTTTCCAAGTCTTCATAATTCGAAAGATTGAAAAATCTGTCATTGATGCCAGCAATTTCTATCATCTGATTTATTGTATTTCTTTGACCCAGAACCTCTGGCCCTACCTGAGAACAGAGCACATATTAATATACTGCATATATACATATATACAGGGCATTTATAAAGTATTCAGACCCCTTTCACTTTTTTCAAAGACTCATGTAAATTCTTTACATATTTACAATGCTTTAGTCAATGTGCAGCTTGTATAGCAGTGTAGATTTACTGTCGTCTGAAACATACAGTCATTATTGTCAAAATAGCTAGCAACAAAAGTGAGTACACCCTAAGTGATAACTTCTGTAGGTTACGAATGTAACCCTAGTTCCCCGAGGAAACAAGACGCTGCACTCTGAACCAAGTGTGAAATCTGACCAATAAGCAAGTCATGCCGTCATCAGTGGGTGACGTCACGACGATCAGGAGCTACAAAATGGCTGTGTGGTGGTAGCAACGCTGGCTTCTGCACAGAGAGAAGGTAAGTGCCGCAGGGATGCAGGGAGTGTGGCACGACGACGCAGCGTCTCGTTCCCCATTCGGGAACTTCGAGCTGCATCGTAACGCTTTGAGAACGAGTGTCCAATCATGCCACACTGACCAGACCCTGTCTAATGTGTGAGGGCCTCGGCACCTGCATGCAGAACAGAGGAGCCCAGAGTGGCTCTGAGGTTGATAGGTCATAAGACCTGACGAAGGTCAGCGGGGTGGACCAGCCCGCAGCGTCACAAATGTCCTGGAGTGACACTCCAGCGGACCAGGCCGTATAGGCCGCCACACTTCGGGTGGAGTGAGTCCTGACTCGTAAGTTGAAAGGATGGCATCCACTACCCACCTGCTTAACGTCTGCTTATTGATCCTCTTCAGGGAGGAAATCGCCAAGAGAAAGGCGGTCTTGACCGACAGGTACCTAAGAGCCACTTCGGCCAAGGGCTCGAAGGGGGGCTTGGATAGAGCCGCCAACACAACTGCCAAGTCCCAGACAGGCACTCTGGGTCGTGTCCCGGGCCTCAGCCTCCGTGCACCGCGGAGGAAACGTGTCACCAGAGGGTACCTACCCAGTGACTGCCCCGCAGGCGGGGTGATATATGCCGCGATGGCGGACACGTAAACCTTCAGGGTTGAAGGGGTTAACCCTGTGGCAAACTGTTCCTGTAAGAACTCCAGAACTGAACCAATCGGGCAGTTAACTGGGTCTAAGTCATGGTGCTCACACCATGACGTGAACAGCCGCCACCATGCGGCGTATGACCTCCTCGTGGAGGGAGCTTTGGAATGGAGTAGGGTCTCGCTCAGGGGCCACAGCCACAGTTTCCACAACTCCGGGTGGGGGTGAACCAGGGTTCCGCCCGCCTGCTAGAGGAGATCTCACCTGGGAGGACACCAGGTCCTCAAACAATGGCTTGCCTAGCCATCAAGGTGCTACCAGGAGAAGACAGACTCCTTCCCGTCGAACTCTCTCCAGAACTCCAGAGAGCAGCATGATCAGGGGGAAGGCGTACAGGAGTAGCCTCGGCCACGACTGTACCATGGCATCCAGCCCTAACGAGGCTGGGTGAGAGAGAGAAAACCAATGAGCCAATATCAACCAATCATCAATATAATTAAAAATGCGGATGCCCTGGAGCCGCAGCAGGGTCAGTGCCGCATCCACGCATTTCGTGAAGGTACGGGGTGAGAGTGGTAAGCTGTGCCTCCGAAAGCAAACTCCAGGAACCTCCTGGGTGCGGGAAGGATGGCTATGTGGAAATACGCGTCCTTCAGATCTATCGTGACAAACCAGCCCTCGGATCTGATCTGAGACACGACCTCTTTGAGAGTAAGCATCCTGAACCTGAGCCTCATAAGTGAGCGGTTCAAGGAGCGAAGATCCAGAATGGGACGCAACCCGCCATCCTTCTTCGGAAGAACGAAGTACGGGCTGTAGTAGCCTGACTCTCGATCCGAGGTTTCCCCAGGAGAGGGAAACCAGGGTGGGACACATCCCGTTGAACCGGGGAGGAGAAGACGCGAACTGAATCGCGTAGCCCTTCTCTACAGTATGCAGGACCCACTGGGAGACCTATGGCAGCCCCTCCCAAGCTGTCAGAAAGTACCTCAGGGGAACCAACCCCTCAGGGCTGGCCTCTGACCCACTCAGAGCGGCTGGAAAGCGGTGTTCTGCAGCCGATGACACCTCGTGAAAGGTATCGGACCTCCCCCATCCACAACGATCCTTCGGGCAAAAAACAGGGAGTGAACCGCTGGAGGGAGGCTGTGCCCTGAAACCTGTCTTGTGGCAGGACTAACAGATCGGCCTCCTGGACCCAAACGGCCGGAGAAGCATACTGCGGCCGTTGACGCCTTCTGACAGGCGACGGATCTCCCCCATCCGTACCGATTCTTCTCGCGGAAGTGGAGGGAGATGTACGCTGGAGGGGGGGCATGCTCTGAAGCACATCTTGTGACAGATGCAATGGCCTGGCCTCCTGGTGGTGCTAAGAAGGGACGGGCACCGTAGCGTGAGGTGTACACCATCCCCCCAAATGTAGGCTGTCAGGACCTATGCACCACAGCCAGTTTGTTGGAGGCAAGGCTCCTTTTTGGGCTTAGAGCGTCACCGGGGGCCCTTAGGCCCTGCCCGTGGAGATCGGGTGGCTCTGGACCGGGCAGACAGCCCCACGGGATCGGCGGGGAGGTACTGCTGAAACGCAGCCGACTGCTTTTTAGACTCCTGGAATCTGTTAACGACCGCCGTTACAGCGTCGCCAAACAGCCCAGGAGGAGTCATCGGGGCATTCAACAGCACAGTTCTATCCTTATCTGGGAGGTCAGATAAGTTCCCAAAGCGTTACGACGCAGCTCGAAGTTCCCGAATGGGTAACAGCTGTACGTCACTGAACCATGCAAAGTTGACTACTCTAAAGTATATCCAGTTTTCATTTCTATAGTATTGTCCCTTGAGAACATATAATAAAATGGTTGCTGAAATATGAGGGGTGTACTCACATTTGTGAGATACTATATATATATATATATATATAAAAATATATATATATATATATATATATATATATATATATATATATATATGTATGTATGATGTATAGTAGGATTGGAAAGTATTCAGACCCCCTTCACTTCCCTTCGCAGTCTGATACTATTTACATTTTTTTATTAATCTACACTTAGTACCCCATAATGACAATGTGAAAACAGAATTCTAGAAATGTTTGTAATTAAAAAAAAATTAAAAATAAAAATCACATGTAAATAATGTAATATTTCAAATAAATGTACAGACATTTCTAGAATTTTGGTTTAATTTGTCATTATGGGGTAACGAGTATAGATTAATGAAAAAATTGTAGTATCAGACTGCAACAACAAAAAATTGGAAAAAGTGAATGGGGTCTGAATACTTTCTGAACCCAGTGTATGTTTGTATATGCCAATGTCAAGTCTGATTTTCAAAAGCAAATAAAAAAATATATTTTATTACAGCTTTTAATATTAATCACACATCCTTAAGAACAAGTATGTAAAGTATTGTAAACATTTAAAGTATTTATATGAATTAATATTGAGATCTAGACAATGTCTAATAGTCACAGCCAACTGATGTTCTAAATATCCTAACCAGCAGTCTTACTCAAGGCCTATAATATAAATGTAAAAAGATTAAACTTCTGTTATCACTTTGCATTAACCAAGTAAGAATATATTATAGCGTGCTGCAAATTAACAGTTCTTGTCCTATTGTCAGGGTGCGAGTGAAACGGGAGGCGGAAGCCGGAGTACAGCTCG
>JAAIIK010000136.1:8956-41004 GCA_014706435.1 Silurus glanis | reverse complement strand
CACACACACACACACACACACACACACACACACACACACACACACGTGCACACGCGCACACACACACACGGCAGTCCTTCGGTTGAGTAAGTCCGAGGAGCGCTTAAGGAGAAGCGTAGCTGATCCGAGATGCACGGGGAGGAGACGCACAGCCGGTATGGGATTGTGAAGTCCGAAAGGGATGGACGCATAGAGTCCTGTCTGAAACCCGGAACACGAAAACATGCAACACGTAAAGTCCAACACATACAATAACGAACGGGGAGTGAGTGTGAGTGAAGAGCTTATATAGAAGCGGGGTGGAGTGATGATGAGCCCCAGGTGAGCGTGATTAAGCCTGGAGCTCCAGAGAGAGTGGAGGCATGATTGATGATGAGCCCCAGGTGTGCAAGGTTAAACCTGGAGCTCTAGGGAGAGCGGAGACATAGAGAGCCACCCAAGGGGGCGTGGCAGGTGGATCCCTGACACCTATTTTTGTCACTACAGAAACTGTTTTAAAGTGTCCACTTACCCCTATTGCATAGCGAACAATCCCATCCATCTGTGTCATGTTTAAAACATCATTGAGGGTTCTATTATCTCCTACCATTTGTCCATCAGTAAGTAGAATAAAAAATTTTTTGGTGTTCTCTTCTGATCCCATTTGAGGAACAAAAACTTCTGTGCTGAAGTAAGTACAGGACACCGAAACTAATGAAGACTTTGTAATAAGATGTGATGTAAAAATCGATAGACTGTTAGCCATTGACTTTCTAATGAAATGATAGGGTTTGAGTACTCACAGAACATGATAGAGGGCTGAAGCAGTCTTGGTGATTCCATAAACCTGTTTTATGTTCATCACCTTATCCAAGGCTCTGAAAGTGTCATTATTTTCTGTCAGAGAGAGTTCAGTCCTTATGTCTCTCCCAAACTGTACTATTGCAAATTTGCACTGAGTGAGACAGAGACAGAAAGAGATAGACTTATGGTTGAAATTTAAATAATTTCATTTGGACTTTTTGGACTATTGTTAATAATAACTCTATCGAATTAAGTATAACCCCTGTTCCAAAAAAAGTTGGGATGCTGTGTAAAATGTAATGAACTGCAAATCTTTTAAACCAATATTTTATTCACAATAGAACATATTAAATATTTAAACTGATTTAATGTACCATTTTAAGGAAAATATAAAGCAATTTTAAATTTGATGCAACAAATCCAAATAAATTCAGGACAGGGCCATATACTGTCTGAATGGAAGCATATGTTGCTCTAAAACCTGTATATACCTTTCAGATTTATTTCAGATTTATTTATTCCATAGGACGCAGTCTATTCCCCTTTGCCTCAGTCCATTTTAAATGAGCTTTGGCCCAGAGAAGATGGTGGCATTTCTGAATTATATTCACATATGGATTCTTCTTTGCATTGTAGATCTTTAAACTGCATTTATGGATGACACAGCAAACTGTGTTGACAAACATTGTTTTCTGGAGGTGTTTCTGTTTTCTATTACAAAAATCATACCTGTTTTTGGCACCTAAGTGTCTGAAGATCATGGGCATCAAATATTTATTTTTGCCCTTGTTCTTTTGTGCACAGATATTTCTCCAGATTTTCCGAATCTTTACGTAGTATTATGTACTGCAGATAATGAGATATTGAAAGACTGCAATTTCATAAAGAGGAACATTATTTTTAAATTGTTTCACAATCTGTAGATGCATTCGTATTACTGACCGGTTGCTAAATAACCTAAATATTAGCAAAATGTTACTCCAGTTGTTTTTTTTTTTTGTTATTAGTAACACTTACATTTCCAGCTTTTTGTTGACCAGGCCCAAACTTTTGAGACATGTTGTGGCCATTACATTTAAAATTACTGTATGTTTTCCTTAAACATTATGTTTTCTTTGTTCTATTGTGAATAATTAATAGGTTTATAAGATTTCCAAATCATTGTACATTTTATACCAGATACACAAGTACAATTTCATAAAACTGAAAGAGTAGTAGGTAATAAAACAGCACTTCTCATGACCAATATTTAAAAAAAATATTTAAGTAATTTTTCTAATATAATATAAATATAGTGTGTTTAAAATCGTAATGTTGGTTTATACAGTTATCATATCTGTGTTATCCCTTACTTACACTGAAACATGTTGTCCAAACATTTTTCATTACATTAATAATAAAGTATTTGGCCTTTTTAAAATCTATTGGATTAATGCTACTAGAGCCGTCCAACACAAATGCGATCTCCGTCTCTGCATCTTCAAATAAACACACAGCAACAAAGAGTTTTCACAAATATTACATATATAAGAATTTACACTGTAGTTTCAAAAGTAACTATGTCACCTGATAGATATCCAATTTGTTCAGAGATTGAGAAAAATGAAAATACCTTCATCTTCTTCATCTGTATTCTGCAGTGCACTTCTCTTCCTCCAGTGGTCTAATTACAAACATTTACAATCTCTATAAGGAGATTTTCGATTAACCCAGCCATTATGGATGCACAAGCCAGTGCACTCTTAGTGCCGGTCCCAAGCCCGGGTAAATGGGGAGGGTTGCGTTAGGAAGGGCATCCAGCGTAAAACATGTGCCAAATCAAATATGCGGATCACAAATGAGAATTTCATACCGGATCGGTCGAGGCCCGGGTTAACAACGACCGCCACAGGTATCGTTAGCCGACAGGGTACCGGTGGAAATTGGGCTACTTTTGGCCGAAGGAGGAGAAGGAGAGGAGGAAGACGTCTACAGAGACGGCAGGGAAAGGAGCAGTGTAGGAGAGTGGAGGTTCGGGTTGGTACCTTAAATGTTGGTACTTTGACGGGTAAAGGGAGAGAGGTAGCTGATATGATGGAGAGGAGAAAAGTAGATATGCTGTGTGTTCAGGAGACCAAGTGGAAAGGGAGTAAGGCCAGGAGCATTGGAGGTGGATTTAAACTGTTTTATCATGGTGTGGATGGAAAGAGAAATGGTGTAGGGGTGATTCTGAAGGAAGAGTACAGTAAGAGTGTAGTGGAGGTGAAGAGAGTTTCTGATAGGGTGATGATCGTGGAGGTGGAAGTTGAAGGGATGATGATAAATGTCATCAGTGCCTATGCTCCACAAGTTGGCTGTGAGATGGAGGAGAAGGAAAGATTCTGGAGTGAATTAGATGAAGTGGTAGATGGTGTACCTAGGAAAGAACGATTGGTGATTGGGGCAGACTTTAATGGGCATGTAGGTGAAGGGAACAGAGGTGATGAGGAGGTGATGGGTAGGTATGGTTTTAAGGAGAGGAATGTGGAAGGGCAGATGGTGGTGGATTTTGCTAAAAGGATGGAAATGGCAGTGGTGAACACTTATTTTAAGAAGAAGGAGGATCATAGGGTGACGTATAAGAGTGGAGGAAGGTGCACACAGGTGGACTATGTGCTATGCAGGAGATGCAACCTAAAGGAGATTGGAGACTGTAAGGTGTTGGCAGGGGACAGTGTAGCTAGACAGCATCGGATGGTGGTCTGTAGGATGGTTTTGGAGGCGAAGAAAAAGAGGAGGAGAGTGAGGACTGAAAGAAGAATAAGATGGTGGAAACTGAAGGAGGAAGAGTGTAGTGTGAGGTTCAGGGAAGAGGTCAGACAGAGGCTCAGTGGTGTTAAGGAGGTGTTGGATGATTGGGCAACTACTGCAGGAGTGATGAGGGAGGCAGCTAGAAAAGTACTTGGTGTAACATCTGGAAATAGAAAGCAAGACAAGGAGACGTGGTGGTGGAATGAGGAAGTGCAGGAGAGCATAAGGAGAAAGAGGTTGGCAAAACAGAAGTGGGATAGACTGAGTGATGAGAAAAGTAGGCAGGAGTACAAGGAGATGCGGCAGCAGGTTAAGAGGGATGTGGCGAAAGCCAAGGAAAAGGCATATGAGGAGCTGTATGAGAGGTTGGACACTAAGGAAGGAGAAAAAGATTTGTACCGATTGGCCAGGCAGAGGGACCGAGCTGGGAAGGATGTACTGCAAGTTAGAGCAGTAAAGGATGGAGAGGGAAATGTGTTGACTAGTGAGGAGAGTGTGTTGAGAAGGTGGAGGGAGTATTTTGAGCAGCTGATGAATGAGGAAAATCAGAGAGAGAGAAGGTTGGATGATGTGGAGTTGGTGAAGCAGGAAGTGGATAGGATTAGTAAGGAGGAAGTGAGAGCAGCGATTAAGAGGATGAAGAGTGGAAGAAGCGTGGAGATGTTTAGGAGAGATGGCAGTGGAGTTTTTGATCAGATTGTTTAACAGGATTTTGGAAGGTGAGAAGATGCCTGAGGAATGGAGAAGAAGTGTGCTGGTACCGATCTTTAAGCATAAAGGAGATGTGCAGTCTTGCAGTAACTACAGGGGAATTAAGTTGATCAGTCACACCATGAAGTTATGGGAAAGAGTAGTGGAAGCCAGGCTGAGAGAAGAGGTGACCATCTGTGAGCAACAGTATGGTTTCATGCCGAGGAAGAGCACCACAGATGCCTTATTTGCTTTAAGAATGTTGATGGAGAACTATAGAGAAGGACAGAAGGAATTGCATTGTGTATTTGTGGATTTAGAGAAGGCGTACGACAGGGTGCCAAGAGAGGAGTTGTGGTATTGTATGAGGAAGTCAGGTGTGTCAGAGAAGTATGTGAGGGTGGTGCAGGACATGTATGAGGACAGTGTGACGGCAGTGAAGTGTGCAGTAGGAACGACAGACTGGTTCAGGGTGAAGGTTGGACTGCATCAAGGATCGGCCCTGAGCCCTTTCCTGTTTGCAGTGGTGATGGACAGGTTGACGGACGAGGTCAGACAGGAGTCTCCCTGGACTATGATGTTTGCGGATGATATTGTGATTTGTTGTGAGAGTAGGGAGCAGGTTGAGAAGAGCCTGGAGAGGTGGAGATATGCGCTGGAGAGAAGAGGAATGAAACTCAGTAGGAGTAAGACAGAATACATGTGTGTGAATGAGAGGGAGGGCAGTGGAGTTGTGCGGTTGCAGGGAGAAGAGCTGGAGAAGGTGGAGGAATTCAGGTACCTGGGGTCAACAGTGCAAAGTAATGGTGAGTGTGTTAGAGAAGTGAAGAAAAGAGTGCAGGCAGGGTGGAGTGGGTGGAGAAGAGTGACAGGAGTGATTTGTGATAGTAGGGTATCTGCAAAAATGAAAGGGAAAGTTTATAGGTCTGTGGTGAGACCTGCGATGTTGTATGGATTAGAGACAGTGGCATTGAGTAAAAGACAGGAGGTGGAGCTGGAGGTAGCAGAGCTGAAGATGTTGAGGTTTTCGTTGGGAGTGACGAGGATGGATAAGATTAGAAATGAGTTTATTAGAGGGACAGCGCATGTAGGATGTTTTGGTGACAAGGTGAGGGAGGCGAGATTGAGATGGTTTGGACATGTGCAGAGGAGGGACATGAATTATATTGGTAGAAGAATGCTGAGGATGGAGCCACCAGGTAGGAGGAAAAGAGGAAGGCCAAGGAGGAGGTTTATGGATGTGGTGAGGGAAGACATGCAGGTAGTTGGTGTAAAAGAGGCAGATGTAGAGGACAGGGTGGTATGGAGACAGATGATCCGCTGTGGCGACCCCTAATGGGAGCAGCCGAAAGAAGAAGAAGAAGAAGAAGATAAGGAGATTTTCGATTACCTGGATATTTGTTGTTGTTGTTGTTGATGTTGTTGTTGTTGTTGCTGTTGTTTTTGCTGTTGATGATGCTGGTATTTTCTTCCAGTAGCTGTAAAACTAATATAGTGTAATGGTATTGAGTGAGGATTGCTGAAAACTCTTCTGAAAACAGAATTTCTTGCATGTGATTTAGTGCAGACACATACCCAACTTATCAGGATAGATTTGACTTATCTCCTGTTCATCATACTTGTGAGTACATTTTCCATTGAAATACTCTGTTGATGAGTTCCTTGTCTGAACTTGGTTACAAACCTAGGTTTTCAGATAACAGATGTTTCATTTGAGTTATGTATATATTGAGTTTCATATTCATTTGTTTTTCAAATGAAAAATAAATACTTTTTTTAAAAATAAAACAATTAAACTGACAATGGCATCACTGAATGGCTAAGTAAGTAGCATAGACTAGGTTGATGGTGAATAAATTAATGTCATTGTTTGCTGGTTTATTTATTTAGCAGATCAGTTACTTGTTACTTATTTAAATCATCTGTTTTGGCAGTATTAAATGTACTTCTTTTACAATCCTAGTGTCATTTGGCTCTGATCCAAATGTGACAGCTTTGTTATCAATGTCAAATATGCATTAATATTTTCTCCCATTGTTTTATAATTTATTGATGCAATATAATAATGTTCTATCTGTCTAATCACATTTTCGATGAATAAAGTGGCTCATACCAGAAAATCAGAATACAACAAGAAGATGAAAGCTGAGGAAGTTTCTCTTATTTGGTTAAATTAAAAACCATTTTTATTATCGACAGTTTACCTGCATAGGCTAAACAACATTTCTGTATTAGGCTCCAGTTTAGCAACAAGTTCCCTGTTTTACACAATTTAATTTTTGTAAAGGAACATGACTCAATAGCCAGAGATGGCAGATACTCAGGTACACATACTCATGTTTTAAAAGAAACTGGTAAAAGACAATTTTTTACTCCAATAAAAGTACTGTATGGGCTCTGACATGTACTTACTGTAAGTAAAAAGTAGCCATTACTACTACCTGTTTTAGTGTCATACTAGTAATTGGACCTCATATTAATTTATTAATACAAAATAATTAAAAATTTTGCTATCTAATGAATGTATCCAGGCTGAACAACCACCATATAGAACACAAACAGAGTAAAGAAGATGATTTTGCCTTGTTAATTGTTCATAGGCTTTGTAGCTTCTTAGGTTAGGCTACGTCTGTAATGCGTGATAGTAAGGAAATAATACACCACTGGTAGGTTGAAATAGTCACTTAATGACAAGAAAAAGTTGATGGACTGAGAACGGTGCGTAATGAGAAGAAACATTTTTTTAGCATGTCACAAAATAGATAAAAAAAAATGTAAGAAGTAGAAAGTACAGATATTTTGTTGAAATCCAATGAGTGAAAGTAAAATGTTGTTTGAAAAATAAAGTGAAGTAAAATACTAATACCAGAAAAATTTACTTAAGTACAGTAACAAAGTATTTGTTTTTCATTACTTAACATCTTTGTCAATGGCTAAAATAGAAGTCAGAAGGTCTGACGTTTTTAGCAGGGGAAACTAGACTAGAATTAGACTGTCAGTAGTTCTACTAGAAGTGTCAGTTCAAGTAGACATGAACTCAGCTGCATTATATACAGTATCTAACAGAGTTTAATTGACTTCTAATGACCAAATATATCAAAGCATCTTCATGGAAACTATTTTATAAATGTATTTTGAAAGAAAAATATACCAGAAGCTGCTCCTTATCTTCAGTCAGTCTGGATGCTACAGATGCAACTGGACTCAGGCCTTTTTCGAATTTATCTGAAAATTATTATTATTTTTTTTAAGCATATTCTTATACAATATTGAAGTATTGCATTGTAAGAAAGTAAAAATTATATTAATAATTTGCATTTTAAATTTACAAATAATGTAAAACATATATAAGCATGTTTAGCCTATTTGTTTAAATACATTTGAGATAGACAACACATTACAAAAGTTATAAAAAAAAAAAAAAAACTTTACCAGTAGCATGCATTTGAGAACAACTGTTTTCTGTGCATCTGAAAACATGTTCATCAGTAGGAGAAGGAACAAAAACTCTAAAAAAAATTAATAAATACCCAAATTATTAAAGAGATACTATTGTATTACATTAAATGACATTTGGTAAATAAACATTTTAAAAATTAAACTACTAACCCATCTTTAGACTGAATAATAGTTTGCCCAAATAGTCGGTCTTCATTTGTATAATTGTACATCGGGATTGTGTAAATGTTGAATCCCACTGCTGCATATATCCCTGTCAAATTATATTCACAAAATATACAAGGACTGAAGCCAAGTACAGAACACTAACAAAAGTAAGAAACTAATTACACTTGGCTCTGTTTTTGTATTCATTATATTTTATTACATATAAATTTTATACTTCATATTAAAATATTAGCTGCCCATAGAATTTGCAGAATAAAGTGACATACCTGTTATAAACAGCACAGCTGCAAACATCTTGAGGAGACAGTTAAGTAACTTATATGGCGCAACTGTCTGCTAAATTGTCAGCACATGTAAAGTTACTCTTCAGGAACTCGAGCTGCGTCAACAACGCTTTGGGAACGCCTCTGCGTGACCACGATCTGATCCACATGTGTAATCAGTCCATTGTAAAAGCAGGAAGCTATAAAGGCACATGGAGTGGAGACGGCACTAGCTTCTGTTTGTTCAGGAAGCGCTCTGTGTGTCTGTTTGTTTGTTGCAGGTAAGGGTTTTCACACTGTCGCACTCTTTGAGGAGTGTGCTCTTGCTAGCGTTCCTCGAGGTTCTGGCCCTGCTTCCGCCGAGGCAATGTGATGCGCCGTTTGAGGTCATGGGGTTTGCAAATCGACCTGGCAGAGGGAATGGAGATGGGCTTGTCCCTTTCTCCTTCCTACTGAATTGGAGTATGGAGCATGATTTATTGGGAAGCAATTAAGATACCATAAAAAAAAAAAAAATACAAAAAACCCTAATCAAAAGCAAACGTTCTTCATCTTCTTCTTTCGGTATCTCCAATTAGGGGTCACCACAGCAGATCATCTGTCTCTATACCCCCCTTTCCTCTACATCGGCCTCTTTCAACCCAACTACCTGCATGTCTTTCCTCACCACATCTATAAACTGCCTCCTTGGCCTTCTTCTTTTCCTCATTCCTGGTGGCTCCATCCTCAGCATTCTCCGTTATACCCCATGTCCCTCCTCTGCACATGTCCAAACCATCTCAATCTCGCCTCCCTCACCTTGTCTCCAAAACGTCCTACATGCGCTGTCCCTCTAATAAACTAATTTCTAATCCTGTCCATCCTCGTCACTCCCAACGAAAACCTTAACATCTTCAGCTCTGCTACCTCCAGCTCCACCTCCTGTCTTTTACTCAGTGCCACTGTCTCTAAACAGTACAACATTTCAGGTCTCACCACAGTCCTATAAACTTTCCCTTTCACTCTCGCAGATACCCTTCTATCACAAATCACTCCTGTCACTCTTCTCCACCCACTCCACCCTGCCTGCACTCTTTTCTTCACTTCTCTAACACACTCTCCATTACTTTGCATTGTTGACCCCAGGTACCTGAACTCCTCCACCTTCTCCACCTCTTTTCCCTGCAATCGCACCACTCCACTGCCCTTTCTCTCATTCACACACATGTACTCTGTCTTACTCCTACTGACTTTCATTCCCCTTCTCTCCAGCGTGTACCTCCACCTCTCCAGGCTCTTCTCAACCTGCTCCCTACTCTCACCACATATAACAATATCATCCACAAACATCATAGTCCACTGAGACGCCTATCTGACCTCGTCCGTCCACCCTGACTTTCTCATACAGTACAATTCCTCTCTCGGCACCCTGTCGTACGCTTTCTCTAAATCCACAAACACACAATGCAAATCCTTCTGACCTTCTCTATACTTTTCCATCAACATTCTCAAACGCAAATAATGCGTCTGTGTTGCTCTGAAACCATGAAACCATACTGCTGCTCACAGATGGTCACCTCTTCTCTCAGCCTGACTTCCACTCTTTCCCATAACTTCATGGTGTGACTGATCAACTTAATTCCCCTGTATTTACTGCACGTCTGCACATCTCCCTTGTTCTTAAACCCGGTACCAGCACACTCCTTCTCCATTCCTCAGGCATCCTCTTTCCCTCCAAAATCCTGTTAAACAATCTTGTTAAAAACTCCACTGCCATCTCTCCTAAACAGCTCCATGCTTCTACTGGTATGTCATCTGAATTTACACTCTTCATCCTCTTAATCACTGCTCTCACTTCCTCCTTACTAATCCTATCCACTTCCTGCTTCACCATCTCCACACCATCCAACCTTCTCTCTCTCTCATTTTCCTCATTTATCAGCTGCTCAAAATACTCCATCTTCTCATTACACTCTCCTCACTAGTCAACTCATTTCCATCTCCATCCTTTATTTCTCTAACTTGAAGCACATCCTTCCCAGCTCGGTCCCTCTGCCTGGCCAATCGGAACAAAAAATCCTTTTCTCCTTCCTTAGTGTCCAACTTCTCATACAGCTCCTCATATGCCTTTTCCTTGGCTTTCGCCACATCCCTCTTTACCTGCTGCCGCATCTCCTTGAACTCCTGCTTTTTACATTAGTTTGTCGATCCCAATTCTGTTTCGCCAACCTCTTTCTCCTTATGCTTTCCTGCACTTACTCATTCCACCACCACGTCTCTTTCCAATCATCCAGCACCTCTTCACCACCACCGAGCCCCTGTCTGACCTCTTCCCTGAACCTTACACTACAGTCTTCATGCTTCAGTTTCCACCATCTTATTCTTCTTTCAGTCTTCACTCTCCTCCTCTTCTTCTTCACCTCCAAAATCATCCTACAGACCACCATTCAATGCTGTCTAGCAACACTGTGTCCTGCCAAC
Source organism: Silurus glanis (assembly GCA_014706435.1). Taxonomy (NCBI): domain Eukaryota; kingdom Metazoa; phylum Chordata; class Actinopteri; order Siluriformes; family Siluridae; genus Silurus; species Silurus glanis. Next base: position 30,412 of record JAAIIK010000136.1, on the reverse strand, counting down.
AACTTACAGTCTTCAATCTCCTTCAGGTTGCATCTCCTACATAGAACATAGTCCACCTGTGTGCACCTTCCTCCACTCTTATACGTCACCCTATGCTCCTCCTTCTTCTTAAAATAAGTGTTCACCACTGCCATTTTCATCCTTTTAGCAAAATCTACCACCATCTGCCCTTCCACATTCCTCTCCTTAAAGCCATACCTACCCATTACCTCCTCATCACCTCCTCATCCCTTCTGTTCCCTTCACCTACATGCCCATTGAAATCTGCCCCAATCATCAATCCTTCATTCCTAGGTACACCTTCTACCACTTCATCTAACTCACTCCAGAATTTTTCCTTATCCTCCATTTCACAGCCGACTTGTAGAGCATAAGCACTGATGACATTTATCATCGCCCCTTCAACTTCCAGCTTCATGTTCATAACCCTATCAGAAACTCTCTTCACCTCCACTACACTCTTACTGTACTCTTCCTTCAGAATCACCTCTACACCATTTCTCTTTTCATCCACACCATGAAAGAACAGTTTAAACCCACCTCCAATGTTTCTGGCCTTACTCTCTTTCCACTTGGTCTCCTGAACACACAACATATCTACCTTTCTCCTCTCCATCATATCAGCTATCTCTCTCCCTTTACCAGTCATAGTAGCAACATTTAAAGTACCAACCCTAACCTCCACTCTCCTACACTTCTCCCTTTTCTGCTGTCTCTGTAGACATCTTCCTCCTCTCCTTTTCCTCCTTCTGCCAACACTAGCCCAATTTCCACCGGTACCCTTATGGCTAACAATACCTGTGGCGGTTGTTGGTAACCCGGGTCTCGACTGATCCGGTATGAATTTCTCTTTCATGATCAGCATATTTGATTTGGCACATGTTTTATGGTGGATGCCCCTCCTAATGCAACCCTCCTCATTTATCCAGGCTTGGGACCGGCACTAAGAGTGCACTGGCTTGTGCAACCTTAATGGCTGGGTTTCTAAATAAAAGCAAACCAATACACATTAAAACCTGAATGAATACATTTTATATCCTATTCTTCAGTCCAGTGACCTTTAAATATCCAAATATTTCTTTATTAATTATATTATTTCTTCCTTCTAGTATCACCGTAAGTGAATAGTTTTTAATATCACATCTTTTTAATAATTGAAATAGCTCATGCCGTTCTGTATTAGTTGCTGTGCATTCTAATAATATATGTGATACTGTTTTGAGGATTCCACATTTTTCACACTTCCCATTTTCATGTTTTCCTATCTTGTATAAATTTCCATTTAGTGTAGTGTGGCCGATTCTTAATCTTGTTATAAATACATCCTTTTCCCTGATCACATTTCCTTCCCACCCCTACATTCCTTTGTATTGCATATACAGTGGTCCTCTGAAAATCCGTGAATTTTGGACGCACCCCCACAGCCACTATGGTACCTTAGTGAATTCATCTAGACATTATGTCACTTTATTAACGTAATAGTGTACAGTATTTGACCAACATTCATAGTTCCTGAATATTCAGTTCCTAATGTTCCTGAACATTTGGTCCCGCTGCGGATTCCAACGAATTTTTAGTTAATCCTAACCCATTCTGTGCTCTTTTTATGCTATTACAATCTCACAAACAGGGTTTTAGTTTTAAAGTATTCTTTTACCCTGACCTATTGTAGTATGTTGTTAATGGACACTACATAACATTTCACAGTTGACTCAGTTTTACTAGATTTTAGTGCTGAATTCAACACTATAGATCATGCCTTTCTCCTGGATCGCTTACAGAATTACATAAGCATTTACAGACATTTAATTATGTTGTGGTGTTGTATTATCTATCTGAGAATTCATGTCTGCATGCTAAGCAGCTTTTTATTCATAGAACCACCCACATTTATGCATGCACACCATGTACAACCAAACACCCTTTCACTACATCTCCCCCTTTTAGAAATAATTCCCCCAATCACATAAAATTACATTTTCTTTTTTTTTTAACAACATAACTATGTTAATCTTGTGTGTTTTCTGACTGTAAAGGGATTACTCTCAGATGAGAGCGGTGTCTTCGCAGCCATATATATGGCTACTTACTTGCAAAGCCCTAAATGGTTTGGCTCCCATTTATCTATCCAGTCTTCTTACATGCTACAATCCATCACACTCTTTGAGATTTTAAAACTCTGGACTTCTAGTAGTACCTAGAATTGCAAAGTCCACTAAAGGTGGTAGAGCATTCTCACCTTTAGCTACTAATCTTTGGAATAGTCTTCCTGACAGTTTTTGAGGCTCAGACACTCCCATTTTATTTGCAGACTAAAGACATATCTTTACAGCAAGTCCTACACATAACACATCACATATCATAAACTTGTGCTCCAGTACATCTGATCAAATGCACATTATCAACTTATGCTTGTTAATATAATGGACAGCAGATACGCTAATTCCTCTCAACTGCTTCTTTTTCTTTACCCATCCTGAGGCATCCTGAGGCTGCACCAGTTCCAGTTGTGTCCCACCAGATGAAGATTATGGACCTTCAAAGATTGGATACCGACCCCAAACATCCCAAACCACCGAGAGATGTACTGTACCAGCGCCATTTGGATTCCACTTAATGTAGAGTTTTGGCATTAAACATGAAGGAGTTCTATTAACTCAGATGTTGAGCTATTTTATGAGTCGCTCAGGAGCTCTTGGTTCCACAATGTCAACTGACTGTATAAGACTTTAGAAAGGACATTACTGATATTCACACACTCCAGTGTTTTTGTTCACCTCTGTGCTGAAAAGCTGAAGTGAAAAAGAATGAGTGATAATTTAAAAGAGAGTTTTGTTATTTTATGATTACATGCCTGGGTTTAATTGGCCATGTTAAAAACCAGGCACAGTTCATGAAGAAAAGGTTCGAAAAAGGATACTAAGCAAAGATCGTATCGCTATTTTTGTTAGTGTGAGAGGATGTGGTTAAAAAACTGCTTTAGTAAATGAGAACTCAGCCACTCACAACTCTTTATTATAATAAAATAACTAAAAATTATGTTGAATAATGAGCTGTTAATTCTTTACATTTTTAAGTGAAACATCACTGCATGCATTTAAACTTTATAAAAAAAAATGTTTAACACATAATCCTTGCATAATATATCCCCAAAATAAAGTTGACTGTAAAATGGTATTTTATATGCTTTTAGATACAACTACAAGGTCCCAGTCTGCAAACTCTGCAAATATTTCTCAGAATTTACCTCTGCAGAACTGATCAAACATTGTTGTTCATCATAAAAGCAGTATAATTAACCCAGACTTGCATTCACACGTTCACTTGTTAAATTAGAATCATTATAATGTCACATTATGTAAAACTGAAAGCTTTTTCCTGTAAATTGATGCTGTTAACCCAACAGATAAATAATTTATATTAATGGCATTTGCTTTTATCCAGAGTGACTTATGCCATTTATACAACTGAGCAGTTGAGGGTGAAGGGCTTTCAAGGGCTCAGCAGTGACAGTTTGCAGTTGAGGGGTGTTGTGAGTTCATGAACATGTGTAAGTTTCCACATTACATTTAACTGAATTAAAATATCAACAGACAATATCATATTATCCAGTCAGACAAAATATCAGAAAAGCAACCTGTGCAAAAGAAAAACCTTTTTGAGAATAAAGAGATATCAAATCAAGTAATAGAGATGTCAAACAAAATAAAATTAATTAAAAAAACATCATGAAGTTATTATATTCTATATTTACACATTGTATATTATATGTATATATTATTGTTTTCCTTAATGTGGGAAACTAATAGGATTAAATATTTTTCAGCTTTTAAAAATTTTCAGTGCATTGGTGCCAAATTGTGAGTGGAAAAATGCTCCCTTTATGGCACTGCTAACTTTTATCATTTTGACCTGTATTCTAAACTACACCAACAGTGTTCATGATGAAACTGTTTCAAATAACAGAGTAATTCTCAGCAACCAGCTGGGCTTGAATTTATTGCTCTCGTGCTTTGCTTCTGAAAAACAACAAGAAAGAATTCAATAAAAAACTTTAAACAATGTACATCAGCACCTTTACAGAAATCCAAATAATAAAATTTTATTTCAAAATCTAATGAGTAACTAGGGGTGATGGAAGCCAGGTGGCTCTGCTAAATGAAAAGTTTTATGAACATTACCTTTGAGGATCCTAGGAAAGGCAGAATTGCAGTATTTCCTTTTCTGTTCATTAAAAATCAGAATACAATTGGAGTTATAAAAGTGTGTGGCTGTCAGGGAGCACCCTGCGCTCTCACCCGCACATGCCCCGCCAGCACGGAGCTGCTCCCCTGATTACTAACTCGGCGCACCTGACTTCCATCAGCCTCCCTCCTTTATAAGCAGCTCCGCTTCCCCGTAACGCTGTCCGTTATTGTTCGCATGGACTCCAGCTGTCAGCTCCACGCTTCGCGTTCCGTTGCCAGCTCGGCTCGCTATATAGACTACAAAGACTTTCGATACAGACTATCTGCTCTCGCCGTACTCCCTCTGATCCCGTTCTTGAGTGTGTGTTCTTTGGATTACTCTGCGTTGTTCATTAAAGACTTGGTTTGCTCACAACTCTGCTTCCGCCTCGTCCGCGCATAACAGTGGCATGGCATGCTTTTTTTTCAGTTTACTTTACTTTTTAGTTATTAAAAGTTAATTAAAAACTAGTTATTAAAAAAACTGCTTAAGCATAAATAATGAAAAAAATTGGGCTTAAAATTTGTTTTTGTACATTAAATTAAAATTAATGAGTTTGGTTGAAAAGAAGCAGCCAGAGAGATGTAGAGTGTAAATGTAAATATAAACTGAACTGTTTTTGATCTTGTAGAGCAGCGGTCCCCAACCTTTTATGAGACACGGACCAGTTTAATTTCAGACAATATTTTCACGGACCGGCCTTTAAGGTGTGGTGGATAAATACAACAAAATAAAATGATATGACCGGCATAAAAACTGGTATTTTTTAAATATATTAATAAACTTGAATCGTCTGTGTTGTTTTTTGTTAATTTTGCTAGCTTGGGGGTTTCAATTTAGAGGTAGTGTATTGTGTTACCGGCCGGAGCAGCTCCTTTAAGAAGGTAGCAGATGTAGGTAAGACAAGTGACCGAGGCATCATGACATGCATCAAGAGTGAGTCATAGACAGATGTGGCAGAGAGAATCCGGTAATTTTCCAAAATAAAACATCGTTTAGAATCAGATAATAAATAAAATGGAAATAATGTAAGTTATGTATTCTTTCTGTGCGGCCTGGTAAAAAATAACCCATGGACCGGTGCAGGTCTGCGGCCCTAGGGTTGGAGACCACTGATTTAGAGGACTGATTAGCTTGTATCTGCTTTAGCCAGTTATAAAATATGAACCTAATAAAAGTTGTGTTGTTTTTTTACATTTAAATCTGACAAAAAAAATGTACCTTTAGTAAAGTGAATGACTTTTTCTGCAAGTAGACATTTGGGGATTTTAGAGTTTTCTCATTTCAAACTATAAACTATACAAACAATTGTTATATTTCTGCAACACTTTAAGGACTAAGACTTGAAATATTTCCTGACAAACATAATCCAAACATATTTTCATATACAGTGCCTGTCAAAAGTTTGCAAACACCGTCTTTCGTAATTTTATTTAAAGACATGCATGTTCCTTTTGTTCCCTTTCAGGAACTCGAGCTGCGTCGGAATGCTTTGGAAACTCGACTGCGAAAGGGCAGGCTCGTACAAACCCGATAGCGAGGAGATCCTGAAGGTTGTGACACGTGCCGTTCAGAAGCTCGATATAGCTTGGCCGGTTGGTGAGCATAAAGCCACTCCCTAAGAGGAAAAAAAAAAAAAAAAAAGAAAAGCGGGCAAGCTCGATGAGCGTTTTTTGCTCCCGGCGTCACAGCCTCTGTGTCGACATTTTTTCCTGAACTTTCTCGTCCCGGCCCTTCAGCCCCAACACCGTGGTTTATTGCAACGTCTCGGGGCTTAGAGATTATGGCTACAGTGTTATGCCACAGGTTGAAGAGCATGCTAACTCTCCGGGTGTGGCATCTTCCCTAAAACCCCCGACATTACTCACCAAGCCCCTGCGCACTACCTCGGCGCTGGTGGGTAAGGCCCGTTTACTCCCAACCCCTTCAGAGACCTGGTTTCTTAACCCTGCCATGAAATGTGCTTCAGGGCAGGGCCAGCTCCACCGAGCTCCTGCCTTCGGTTCCGCCTGGCATCGTTGCGGACCAGGAGGTCTCGTTTCCAGAGCTGTGTTTGCCTGGCGTGCCAGATCCTCCTGTAGGCCCAGGGGAAGCTCCTCTCCTTCAAAGCAGCATATATTCCAGGCCGCTTGAACAAAGCAGCCGACACCCTGTCGAGACAGGGTTCCAAGCCCAGGAAATGGTGATTTGGGAAAAATTTGGCACAGCCCAGGTAGACCTGTTTGGTCTTTAGAGATGTCACACTGTCCCCTATGGGTCTCCCTATATCCACCAGCCCCGTTGGGACTGGATGCTATGGCGCAACCGTGGCTGGGGCTGTGTTTTTACACCTTACACCAAGGTGGTAGAGACCATTCTCCAATCCAATCCCTCCACAAGGAGGTCGTGTGCCATGAGATGGCATCTGCTCAATGCATGGTGCTCTCAGCACCATTTGGACCCAGTCCACTGCCAGGTTGGTTCAGTGCCAGAGTTTCTGCAGCAGCAGTTTGCAAAAGGGTTGGCTTCATCCACCATTAAAGTCTATGCGTCGCCGTTTCATCGTATCACGCCCCCGTGCCCGGGCATTCACTGGGCAGAGAACCACTCCTAACATGTTTTCTCCGCGGCACCTCCATCCAAGCCCCCCTTCGAGCCTTTGGCCGAGACTTCGTGGAAGAACTTGTCCATCAAGACCACTTTCTTGCTGGCCATCTGCTCTCTGAGGAGTGTAGCTGATTTACAGGCCCTCTCTGTGGCTCCCTCTTTCCTGGAGTTTACTCTAGGCATGACCAGTGCCTTCCTGCACCCTGGAGCGGGTTACGTCCCCAAGGTGCCCTCGGTCATCCCACAACCTGTCAGGCTCCAGGCATTCAACCCTACTCCATTCCTGACCCCAGACCCGGAGAGGTTGAACCGGCTGTGCCCGGTCCGAGTGCTGGACTGTTATGTCCACCGTACGAGTCCCTGGAGAAAATCGGAACAACTGTTCATCTGCTCATCTGCTTCATCCCTCCAAGGAGAGGCCTTCCTGATTAAAAGCAGACGCTCAGCAGGTGGGTTATTGGCGCTATTACATCTTCTTACGGGTCCTCTGGTCTCCCCGCTCACTCGACCCGGAGTGTGGCAGCCTCTATGGCTTGGTCCTCTGGAGTGTCCCTCCAAGACCTCTGTGACGCTGCAGGGTGGTCCACCTTTACCAGGTTTTACAACCTTGACCTCTGTGCCACTCCTGGCACCTCTGTCCTTCGACTCAGTTTTGCTCATTCACACTAGTCAGGGACTGGTCGGGGTGGTGTTATTTGACTCTCGTTTCCAAAGCGTTCCGACGCAGCTCGAGTTCCTGAAAGTGAATGTCTATAGGTTACGTATGTTACCCTAGTTCCCTAAGGGAACGAGACGCTGCGTCTCTAGCCACACCTCCGGTGCCCCTTCAGCGCTTCCTTCATGGTTACAGAAGCTGAAGCCATCTTCTCTCCATGTGTGCTTTATACTCCCTGGTCATGACGTCACCCTGGCGGTGACAGTCTGTCTTCAATTTTGACTGATTAGACTCATTACTCAGAGTATAGACATTGCAGTCGTGTTCCCAAAGCGTTCCGACGCAGTGTCTCATTCCCTCAGGGAACTAGGGTTACGTAAGTATCCTAGAGACGTTTATATTCATGAAAACTAGGTAATGTAACAATATAGATACTTTGACCAAACAAATATTTAAATGTACAGATGTTACACTTTATTTTCATTGAAAAATCCTCAATTAGTATATGAGTAACATCTTTACACATTCTTGGCATCTGGAAGTTTTTCCAAACATACTTGCCTGTGTCTCTTTGGAGATTGGGAGATTTCTTTCTGAACTTGCAATTTAGTTTATCCCACAGCAGTTCAATGCTGTTTACTCTCTAAATAATGTTTTTAGAGCTTGGGTAATTGTCTTGTTGTACAGTGAAGTTGGTTCCAACTTCCAGTTGGTGCTGACTCTTCAAGAAGGAGATACAGGAACATACACAACAGAACCAGCAAGATAAGGGCCATCGTTTTTCCATCCACCATCACCCTACTGAACTCACCATTAGATCACTGTATAGACACTGTAATTAACCACACACCCTCACACACACTTCACTCTCCTCCCATCAGAAAAATAGGTTCTGAAGCATTTGGGCCTCACATGCAGACTGTGCAACAGTTTTTTCCCTCAAGCCATCAGGCACCTCAACACACAGAAATTAGCTGTACCAAACTCACACACTCTCACTCATCTGTGTGTTACTGAACTGTACCTCAATTCATACACATCAACCTCTTCAGCACCACCCATATTATAATCATATTATACTGTTTCCATGCTATTTTGCACACCTCTTAATTGCTGCTTTTGCACAACATTGTGTTTATGTTTACAAGTACACTCTTGTCTATAGTTCTCTTTTGCACGTTGTACTGTTGTTTGATTTTTATAATGCCCAAACGAAACTTAATACTTGGAAAGGTTTTCCATATGAACTGCGATGCCCGTGGTGGTCCCTTTTCTGATCAGGGAAGAATCACACAGCACACAGCATGGGGCAATGTTCTTCTTCGGTTTATTGCAGGCAACAAAGGTATATATACACATTGGAAAGAAAGCCTGACCTAAAGCTGTTTGCTGTTTGGATAAGAAGATATACTAGCCGAAGATGTGTGAGCCCAGATAAAGATATAAAAATGCCTTACATACTAACATCGTAAATATTCTATAGACACTGAACAGACAAAGGACTGACACTGGTGTGAACCTGTGTGAGAATCATCTTAACACTAACAACTGTTTAACATATTATACAGTAGGTTTGGTCGGCGCTATTATGTGTTAGGTGTACTTTAATGTATTGTCTGCACTGTTTGCACTCAGTTGCACTCAATGCACTTTATGTGGCTCAGACAATATACTTTAGTCCTTAGCTCTGTGTTCTGTATGTAGCACCAGGGTTCTGGAGAAACGTTTTCTCATTTCACTGTGTATTGCATCAGCTATATATGGTTGAAGTGAAAATAAAAGCTTCTTTACTTGACTTGACTTGACTTGACTTGACTTGACTATTTGTACCTCAGTTGATTAATTTGGTAGATATTTTAATTAGTCAGATGTTTAAGGCTATTGTGCGGAAAACAAATATGTCATATGTATAATCTAAAAAAATCTTGAGCACTTGAGTAACATTATAATATTATATTTATGCTCAGTCCAATGTAAAATAAAAAATCTATGTTTATAATAATAAAGAAACAGACTCAATATCTTTAGTATTATCCAGTCTGACACAACGTAATTAGAAAAAACCCTTTACATTTTGGCCAATTATGTGTATCCAAAACACTGATTAGATTTACTGATTTACACAAGGCATATGACATTTAAAGTAAAAAGATTCCCTGTGGCATTATATTATACATACAAACATATTGATAATTTCTGTTCTATACTGTTCTATACTATATTTATATCACTAGAGATATAAATGTAAATGTTAAGCGTACACTTACCCCTATGGCATAGCAAACAATCTCCTCCATCTGTGGCATGTTTAAAACATCTGTGAGTGTTCTAGTATCTACATTTACATTTACATTTACATTTGGCATTTAGCAGACACCCTTATCCAGAGCAATCTCCTGCCATTTGTTCATCAGACAGAATAATAATAATTCTTTTGGCATTCTCTTTTGATCCACTTTGAGGAACAAAATCCTCTGTGCTGCAGGAAGTACAGAAGACAGAAAATAATAAACACTTTGTAGTAAGATATGCTATAAACATGAATAAACTGACAGTCATAGAAATAATTAGGTTTAAGTATTTACAGAACATAGAAGAGCGCTGAAGCAGTCCTTTTATTTGTACTTAGTTTTTTAATGCTTTTCACCTTATTCAGTTCTTTACTATGGTTGTTATTTTCATTTAGAGAGAGTTTAGTTCTTATTTCTCTTCCATCCTTTACTACTGCAAATCTGCACTGAGGAGAGAATTTAAATATTGTACAAGAAGAAGACAAATGCACTACACTTGTTTAAGGCTAATAGTTTGTATTTAAAAACACCATTACTTCAAAATAAACTTTAATTCTAAATACTAATTCTTTAACTTAATGACTTACACAGAAACATATTGCCCCAAATCTTCCTGTTTAATGCTACCAAAGCCGTCCAGCACAAACACAATCTCCATCCCTGTAGCTTCAAATAAACACAAACAACAGAGGGATTTCATACACATCATCTACATTAGATATAAAAAATCTAAGGTGTAGAAACATTCATGTTGAAAAGTGATTATGATCATATGATCATCTTACTATGGTCAAAAATTCTCTACCGAGTAATAGCATTTATTATTTGTTTAAAACAATAGACTCTAATCCAAGAGTGTTTGATTCTACAGAATAATACAAATCAGTCTAGTAATTTGCATTATGTATTTCTGAAGTACAATTTATGCTGGCAAAAGTTTGTGGACAGCTTACCAGCTTGATTTCTGAGCTTTCCATTTAATTCTTGTTTTCTGTTATAATAGCCAATTGGGTTTGTCTTCTACTTTACCCTTGTATTTAACATCAAAGTGGTGGAAGATTTGTTAATGTTAATCATTCTTAACACAAGAAAGTGGCAAAATATAAAAAAATTCTGTTTAGTCTCTCAATCTCTTGGTGTCAAATGCTCACATGGATTTTCACTGCATTTATTTACAAATATGGTTTACCTTCATTTCCAATTATGGTTTTTACTAATGAAGAGAAAATGTTTTCCAAATCAGCATAATTGGAAATACTGATAAATTGGTCTTTAAAGACATTTATCTCCGTCATATCTTTTATTGCTGTGTATTAGTCAGAGCCTCCAGCCAAACCTAAGAAAAGAAAAATCATAATTGTATTAGCAAAGCCAATAATTCCTTCAGTACACGATAAGTAAATGATTATTAAATTCATTAATTGGTGCCTAAGACCAATGGTTCGGTCGGGTTCTCTGTGGATTAATAAAAAATACATGTTCTAAATTTGATACATATTCAAAGCTTTGCATTGACAAACTATTCGATTGTCTAGGCACAGCACACTTTTATTTGCCAATGGATTTAACTAAATTATATTGGCAGATCCCAACCCAGCCATTATGATTGCACAAGCCAGTGCACTGAGTGCCGGTCCCAAGCCCAGATAAATGGGGAGGGTTGCGTTAGGAAGGGCATCCAGCGAAAAACATGCGGATCATGAACAAGAATTTCATACCGGATTGGTTGAGGCCTGGGTTACCAATGACCGCCACAGGTGTCGTTAGCCAACAGGGTACCGGTGAAAATTGGGCTACTGTTGGCCGAAGGAGGAGAAGGTGAGGAGGAAGACGTCTACAGAGACGGCAGGGAAAGGAGAAGTGTAGGAGAGTGGAGGTTCGGGTTGGTACTTTAAATGTGGGTACTATGATTGGTAAAGGGAGAGAAGTAGCTGATATGATGGAGAGAAGAAAGGTAGATATGTTGTGTGTTCAGGAGACCAAGTGGAAAGAGAGTAAGCAGAGGAACATTGGAGGTGGGTTTAAACTGTTCTATCATGGTGTGGATGGATAGAGAAATAGTGTAGGGGTGATTCTGAAGGAAGAGTACAGTAAGAGTGTAGTGGAGGTGAAGAGAGTTTCTGATTGGGTGAAGAACGTGAAGCTGGAAGTTGAGGGGTTGATGATAAATGTCATCAGTGCTTATGCTCCACAAGTCGGCTATGAAATGGAGGATAAGGAAAAATTCTGGAGTGAATAAGATGAAGTGGTAGATGGTGTACCTAGGAATGAACAATTGGTGATTGGGGAAGACTTTAATGGGCATGTAGGTGAAGGGAACAGAGGTGATGGGTAGATATGGTCTTAAGGAGAGAAATGTGGAAGGGCAGATGGTGGTAGATTTTGCTAAAAGGATGGAAATGGCAGTGGTGAAAACTTATTTTAAGAAGAAGAAGGATCATAGGGTGACGTATAAGAGTGGAGGACGGTGCACACAGGTGGACTATGTTCTATGTAGGAGATGCAACCTGAATACAAGACTGTAAAATGTTGGTGGGGGACAGTGTAGCTAGGCAGAATCGGATGGTGGTCTGTAGGATGGTTTTGGAGGTGAAGAAGAAGAGGAGGAATGTGAGTACTGAAAGAAGAATTAGATGGTGGAAACTGAAGGAGGAAGACTGTAGTGTGAGATTCAGGGAAGAGGTCAGACAGGGGCTCAGTGGTGGTGAAGAGGTGCTGGATGATTGGGCAACTACTGCTGAAGTGATGAGGGAGAAAGGTAGAAAGGTACTTGGTGTGACAACTGGAAATAGAAAGGTAGACAAAGAGACGTGGTGGTGGAATAAGGAAGTGCAGGAGAGCATAAGGAGAAAGAGGTTGGCAAAACAGAATTGGGATCGACAGAGTGATGAGAAAAGTAAGCAGGATTACTGCCACTTTAGCTCTGGACTCGCACAGCACAGTGCACTTTATATTTTATACCACACCATACGGCACACAGACACTTGAAGGACAATCACATAAACCACCTTAAATTGTTTACTGTTTTACTGTTTACTGCCATAAGCATATTTTGTATATACATCTTTTTTTCTCATATATATCTTTAAATATTCTTATATTTTATGTAGTTTTATACTTTATTTATCTGCCTTCTTTTTCTTTGTTTTTATTTTTCTCCCCATCCTATTCCCTCATGCCGGACCGTCGTAAAAAGCATTTCATTGCATGTCGTACCCTGTATGTATGTGTATGTTACAAATAAAATTTGATTTGATTTGAGGAGATGCGGCAGCAGGTAAAGAGGGAGGTGGCGAAAGCAAAGGAAAAGGCATATGAGGAGCTGTATGAGAAGTTGGACACTAAGGAAGGAGAAAAGGATTTATACAGATTGGCCAAGCAGAGGGACTGAGCTGGGAAGGATGTGCTGCAAGTTAGAGCAGTAAAGGATGGAGATGGAAATGTGTTGACTAGTGAGGAGAGTATGTTGAGAAGATGGAGGGAGTATTTTAAGCAGCTGATGAACGAGGAGAATGAGAGAGAGAAGGTTGGATGGTGTAGAGATGGTGAAGCAGGAAGTGGATAGGATCAGTAAGGAGGAAGTAAGAGCAGCTATTAAGAGGATGAAGAGTGGAAAGTCGGTAGGACCAGATGACATACCGGTAGAAGCATGGAGATGTTTCGGAGAGATGGCAGTGGAGTTTTTAAACAGTTTGTTTAACAAGATTCTGTAAGGTGAGAAGATGCCTGAGGAATGGAAAAGGAGTGTGCTGGTACTGGTTTTTAAGAATAAGGGAGATGTGCAGACCTGCGGTAACTACAGATCAGTCACACCATGAAGTTATGGGAAAGAGTAGTGGAAGCCAGGATGAGAGAAGAGGTGACCATCTGTGAGCAACAGTATGGTTTTATGCCAAGAAAGAGCACCACAGACAGCTTATTTGCTTTGAGAATGGTGATGGAGAAGTATAGAAAAGGTCAGAAGGAGTTGCATTGTGTGTTTGTGGATTTAGAGAAAGCGTACGACAGGGTACCAAGAGAGGAGTTGTGGTATTGTATGAGGAAGTCAGGCATGTCAGAGAAGTATGTGAGGGTGGTGCAGGACATGTATGAGGACAGTGTGACAGCAGTTAAGTGTGCAGTAGGAACAACAGACTGGTTCAAGGTGAAGGTTGGACTGCATCAATGATCGGCTCTGAGCGCTTTCCTGTTTGCAGTAGTGATGGACAGGTTGACAGACGAGGTCAGACAGGAGTCTCCATGGACTATGATGTTTGCGGATGATATTGTGATTCGTGGTGAGAGTAGGGAGCAGGTTGAGAAGAGCCGGGAGAGGTGGAGGTATGCGCTGGAGAGAAGAGGAATGAAAGTCAGTAGGAGTAAGACAGAGTACATGTGTGTGAATGAGAGGGAGGGCAGTGGAGTGATGCGGTTGCAGGGAGAAGAGGTGAAGAAGGTACATAGCACAGAGACGGCGCTAGTTAAGGTGGTAAATTACCTGTTATTGGCCTCTGATCAGGGTTTTGTCTCTTTACTTGTTTTGCTCGACCTTAGTGCAGCTTTTGACACCATTGATCACACTATACTGCTTGCTAGACTTGAGAACGTTGTTGGAATAAAGGGAACAGCTCTCTCTTGGCTCAGGTCTTATTTGACTGATCGCTATCAGTTTGTTGATGTAAATGGTGAGTTCTCCACACTCTCTGAGGTAAAGTTTGGTGTTCCTCAAGGATCTGTCTTAGGCCCACTGCTTTTCTCTTTATATATGCTGCCTCTTGGTGAAATTATACATAAACATGGTATTCGCTTCCATTGCTATGCTGATGATACACAGTTGTATATTTCAGCAAAGCCAGATGAGAGAGATCATCTTAACAATGTTAAGGAGTGTGTAAAGGACATTAGACAGTGGATGCTTGATAACTTTCTTCTGCTCAACTCAGATAAGATGGAAGTACTTTTACTAGGACCAGATGCAGCTAGAAGCAAACTTTCCGATTACGTAACATCTCTGGATGGTGTTTCTGTTTCAGCATGTACGGCTGTCAAAGACCTTGGTGTTATTATTGACCCTAGTCTTTCCTTTGAGGCTAACGTGAATAATATTACCAGGATCGCCTTCTTTCACCTTAGAAATATGATGTCGTTACAGGAGGCAGAAAAACTAGTTCATGCTTTTGTTACATCTAGATTAGACTACTGTAATGCTTTACTGTCTGGGTGTGCAGGTAAGTGCATAAATAAGCTTCAGTTAGTTCAGAATGCAGCAGCAAGAGTTCTCACTAGATCTAGGAAATTTGACCACATCACTCCTGTTTTAATCAGTCTACACTGGCTCCCAATCAAATCTCGCATTGATTATAAAATACTACTACTGACGTATAAAACACTTAACGGTCTCGCACCGCAGTATCTGAGTGAACTTCTTTACAAGTATGATCCTCCACGAATACTTAGATCAAAAGGTGCATGCTATCTGTTGGTTCCTCAAATAATGAAGACTACAGCAGGGGGCAGACCTTTCTCTTATAAAGCCCCGCAGTTATGGAACAACCTTCCAATCAGTGTTCGGGACTCAGACACAGTCTCAGTGTTCAAGTCGAGGTTGAAAACATATTTATTTAGTCAAACCTTTGATCAGTAGAGTTTTTTCTCAGGTAAAGGCGCAGATCTGGAGGGAACATGGATATAGAGTGTTTGGTGAACTGGGATATTTGTATGCTGTTGTCCCCTCACATTCACACATTCACTCAAGTTTGTTGACGGTGGTGTGGTGGGTCGTCTCTTATCCCAGAGATCCCTTAGGTCTGGTTCTCCCTTTTAGTTATGCTGCCATAGTGAGTCTTGCCGGAGTCCAAACTGCACAGTGATATTAACTTTCATACAACATTAAGGACACTTAATAATCCATATCCTTCTCTTCCTGTCACCCTCTTCTCTCTCTCTCTCTCTCTCTCTCTCTCTCTCTCTCTCGGTCGAGTTAAACATGCTCCTGAGGCTCCAGTGACCACTGTTCCTGCCCCTCTCCCCTCTGTGGATCTTCCCACTTCGTCCAGGCCTGTCTTTGGATAGTGTTCTCTTCAACTGGAGGCCACTCTGTGCAGCTTGGGATGGTTTCTCATCAACGCCTTGGGTGGTTCCATGAAATTCCAGAGTAAGAACAGGCGCTTTGAGGATGGATTGGACTGTAGTTAATGTCAACAGTCTCCTACACTGACTCAGGATTACTTTTCACTTCTGATCATCAACACTGTTCCCCGCAACATTGTATATCTGCTATAAATGGACATTCGGTGCAACCCAGATGAGGATGGGTTCCCTCTTGAGTCTGGTTCCTCTCAAGGTTTCTGCCTTATGCTATCTCGGGGAGTTTTTCCTTGCCACAGTCGCCACCGGCTTGCTCATCAAGGACAAACTTACTTATAAAGAACATATTCACTTTTAATCACCACATTATCTGTGTAAAGCTGCTTTGAGACAATGTTCATTGTTAAAAGCGCTATACAAATAAAAATGAATTGAATTGAATTGAATGTGGAGGAGTTTAGTGAAGAAGTGAAGAAAAGAGTGCAGGCAGGGTGGAGTGGGTGGAGAAGAGTGGCAGGAGTGATTTGTAATAGAAGGGTATCTGCAAGAGTGAAAGGGAAAGTTTATAGGACTGTGGTGAGACCTGCTTTGTTGTATGGTTTAGAGACAGTGGCATTGAGTAAAAGACAGGAGGTTGAGCTGGAGGTAGCAGAGTTGAAGATGTTAAGGTTTTTGTTGGGAGGATGGACAGGATTAGAAATGAGTTAAATAGAGGGACAGCACATGTAGGATGTTTTGGAGACAAGGTGAGGGAGGCGAGATTGAGATGGTTTGGACATGTGCAGAGGAGGGACATGGGGTACATCGGTAGGAGAATGCTAAGGATGGAGCTACCAGGAAGGAGGAAAAGAGGAAGACCAAGGAGGAGGTTTATGGATGTGGTGAAGGAAAATAACCCATAACCTCTGTACATCAGTCATGCTCTTGGTGCGGGACAGCACTATCGGACAGTTCCCTTTCAAGAACTCGAGCTGCATCAACAACACTTTGAGAATGCTTTCACGTTGTTCACGCTCTGAATCATGTGTGTGATCTGTCCAATGGAAAAAGTGCAGCGACACCGGCAGGGTGACGTCGTGACCAGGAAGCTATAAAGCACATGGAGTGAAGCCAGCACTAGCTTCTGTTTATTCATGAAACGCTCTGTTTGTATTGTTTGTCCATTGTATGTCTTAAAAAAAAAAAAAGAAAAAAATTAAGGCAAGCAAAAAGTCAAAGCACACCTATATGTGGCTTCAAGAGCAGTTCGCCAAAGGGCAGAGACCCACTGATGACGTGGTTTCTCCATGGCACCCGGAGGCTGAGGCCTCCGGTGCGACCTAGAGTGCCTGCGTGGGTCTTGGTCATTGTGTTGGAGGCTCTATCTGAGCCCCCCTTTGAGCCGCTAGCCGAGGCATCTTGGAGGTTTCTTACAGTTAAGACTGTGTTCCTCCTGGCTATTTTTGGGATCTTCAGGCCCTCTCTGTGCCCCCACCCTTTTCTAGAGTTCACTCCAGGTATGGCCAGTGCCTTTCTTTACCCTGGAATGGGGTACGTTCCCAGGGTGACCTCTGTTGTCCAATGACCTGTCAGGTTCCAGGCATTCTATCCTCTTTCTTTTCAGGCCCTAGACCAGGAGAAGCTGAACCGGCTGTGTCTGGTGTGAGCACTGGACATTTACATCCACAGCACAAGTCTCTGGAGGAATTCGGAACAACTACTTATCTGCTATGGCCCTCTGAGGAGAGGCCTCCGTGCGAACAAGCAGACACTTGCATGTGGATTTTAGATGTGATTGCATCCTCCTATGAGTCTTCTGGTCATTCTGCTTCTTTCCGGGCTAAAGCTCTAATGCTTGGTCTTCTGAAGTTTGCCTCAATGACATCTGCAACACCGTGGGCTGGTCCACCCCTCTGACCTTTACAGGTTTTATATCTTAGACCTCAGTGACACTCCTGGCCCCTCTGTCCTTCGACCTAGCCTTGCTCTTACACACTAGACAGGGACTGGTCAGTCTAAAAGTGTTGGTCTCTTGTTCCCAAAGTGTTGTTGACGCAGCTCGAGTTCCTGAAAGGGCACGTCTCCCGGTTACGTATGTAACCCTGGTTCCCTGAGGGAACGAGATGCTGTGTTTCCAGGCCACACTGCCGGGATCCCTGCAGCACTTCCTTCTCTTTCAGAAGCTAGTGCCGGCTTCACTCTATGTGCTTTTATAGCTTCCTGGTCGTGACTATCACCCTGCCGGTGAGGTCCCGCTTTTCTATTGGACAGATTAAATGCTTGATTCAGAGCGTGGACCCAACGCGTTGTTGAAGCAGCATCTCGTTCCCTCAGGGAACCAGGGTTACATACGTAACCTGGAGACGAATTGTCTGACAATCAAATGTGTGATCTTCACCCTCTGATGCTATCAGCTGGGGCTCATTACTCTTTGTTCGCACCACGCCCCATTCCAATGGCTTTGTCATATAAAAGATTCCAACACACAGATCACACAGTGGCATCTGGCACTTCAGCTGTTTTTTGTCCGATGTGGACATTTTAAGGCTAATATTTTAAACTTAATGACTTGCTTACACTGAAAGATGTCCAATATTTCTTCATTATATTAAGAATAAAGTCTTTGGCCATTTCAAAGTCTTCCTGAATAATGCTACGAGAGCCATCCTGCACAAACACGATCTCCGTCACTACATCTTCAAATAAATGCAAACAAAAGAATTTCAATTTTAAACACATCATCTATATAAGCAATAAAAATTTAAGGTTTAGAAACATACACTTTATTAAAAAGTGTTTATGACCATATGCTGACCATATGCTGATATATTATAGGCGCCGCCCAAGTAGCAGCCTGTTGCAGCAGCTCCCTTCAAGTTTGTACTTTTTAAATTTATTTTATAGTGTTCCGGCACTTTGTGTTTTTTTCTTCTTTTTTTTTCTTTTTTTCTTTTTGAGTGTACGCGTGTAAAATTGGAAACTGCACAATGGACATTAACAAAGTCACAGTGTTTGCTCTACTTTACCTGCTTTTTTGGACTTTGTTTACAGTCGCGTCTGAAACTCTATTTACAGCCGCGGTCCTATTGTTTACACCAGGGATCAGCTCTTAGCATTTCGCAACACGCCGATGCTACTACAAGAAAAAACGGATATTCCCCGCGAACTAAGAAGGAGACGACGGGAGTACCGTGCTGGAGCTATGTGTCGGACTAAAAGGAGACGTTACAGACCAACTCTCCCGTCCATCGTTATGGGAAATGTAAGATCTTTACCCAACAAGATGGATGAGCTAGCGGCTCTTAACCGGCATCAGAGGGAATTCCGGGAATGTAGCATCATGCTGTTCACGGAGTCATGGCTAACCAAGCTAACACCGGATACGACCATGGCTCTGGATGGATTTGAATTACTGCGCGTGGACAGAATGATGGAGAGCGGTAAGAGAAAGGGAGGAGGACTGGCAGTGTTTGTGAATAATAGATGGTGTAAACCTGGTCACATCACTATTAAAGATCAGATCTGCTGTAAGGACATTGAGCTGTTAGCCGCTAGCATGAGGCTGTACTATCTGCCCAGGGAATTCTCGCATGTTATCGCGATATCTGCGAATATTCCCCCCTCTGCTGACGGTGAATCGGGATGCGATATCCTGCATTCTGTTGTTAACAGACTGTTAACACAGAGTCCAAATGCCCTTCTCATTATCTCTGGAGATTTTAATCATGCCTCTCCATCCTCCACTCAAACTCAAAGGAGGCTTATACATCAGCACCCCTCCCCCCCTTGGGAAGATCGGATCACAACCTGGTTCATCTCCTACCTGTGTTCAAACCCCTTGTATGCAGGCAACCAGCTGCCTCCCACACAGTGACGACATGGTCGGATGAGACTAGTGAGGCTCTGAAAGACTGTTTTGAAACAACTATGTGGGAGGAATTGTGCAATCCACATGGGGAGGATATTGACAATTTAACAGACTGTATTACGGACTATATCAACTTCTGTGTGGAGAATACTGTACCAACCAGGACTGTACGGTGTTTTCCCAACAACAAACCATGGATCAACCCTGATATAAAGACTCTCCTCAAAGAGAAGAAGAGGGTTTTTAAATCAGGAAACAAAGAAGAGCTGAAAACTGTCCAGAGAGAACTGAGAAAGAAGAGCAGGGAAGGAAAAGCTTGCTACAGGAGGAAGATGGAGAATCAGCTGCAGCATAACAACGTCAGCGGTGTGTGGAAGGGGCTCAAAACCATCACTGGTCATAAGGAGCCCAGCTCTCAGGCAGAGGGTGACCAGAAGTGGGTGAATGATGCTAATCTATTATTTAACAGATTTGATCAGCTACCCTCCCCTGCCCCCATCCAGTCCCCCCTGCTGCAATCCCCCTTCTCTGCTTCCACAGCAAGCAGCTCCAGCCCCACCACTCTCTGCACTGCTATCAGCTCACAGTCAACACACAACACACCTAACTCCCCCCATGGTGTACATGGGAGTGGACCATCATCTGTCTGCCTGTATACTGAACTACCTCACAGACCGACCACAGTATGTGAGGACTCGTGACTGTGAGTCTGCCATGATTGTCTGCAACACTGGAGCCCCACAGGGAATGGTTCTAGCCCCGTTTCTCTTCACCGTCTACACTACAGACTTCATGTTCAGCTCAGCAACCTGTTAACTGCAGAAGTTCTCTGATGACTCTGCTATCATCGGTCTGATAACAGATGATGATGACAGGGAGTACAGAGGACTTATACAGAACTTTGTGGACTGGTGCCAACGGAGCTGCCTCCAGATAAATGCGGGGAAAAGCAAAGAACTGGTGGTGGATTTCCGTAGGCACATACCTTGGTGTTCAACTAAACAACAAACTGGACTGGACAGACAACACTGAGGCAATTTATAAGAAAGGGCAGAGCAGACTCTTTCTGCTGAGGAGACTAATGTCTTTTGGAGTGCAGGGAGAGCTACTGAAGACCTTTTTTGACTCTGTGGTGGCCTCAGCCATATTCTTGGGCAGCAGCATCTCTACTGCAGACAGGAAGAGACAGGACAAGCTGATCAGGAAGGCCAGCTCAGTCCTGGGGATTCCCCTGGATACTGTACAGGAGGTGGAAGAAAGGAGGATGGTAGCAAAACTATCATCATTGTTGGAGAACGTCTCTCACCCCCTGTATGAAACCGTTTCATCTTTGAGCAGCTCCTTCAGTGACAGACTGTTACATCCTAAGTGTCTGAAGGAGTGTTACAGAAGGTCTTTTCTCCCTGCTGCTATTAGACTTTACAATCAAAGCTGCTCCCAGTAAACCAGTCACCATAACACACACTGTTATTACTGTTTAACTGTGTAATAATATTACCTGTGTGCAATATTACCTGCAATATGTGCAATATTACCTACAATATGTGCAATACCACCTGTGTGCAATACTACCTGCAATACATACTTTTTTTCCTTATTTGTATTTATACATTGTACTGTGTATATACTGTATATTATAGTATGTGTCTATTCTTTTTATATATTTGCATTTATTTTTATTTTTTTCCTTTGCTGCTGTAACAAAGAAATTTCCCCACTGTGGGACGAATAAAGGTATATCTTATCTTATCTTATCTTATCTTATCTTATCTTATCTTATCTTA
>JAAIIK010000135.1:1698780-1710690 GCA_014706435.1 Silurus glanis | reverse complement strand
AACAAATAGATTTACAGTTTAATTTCACAAAGTAGACAAACTATTAGATTTCAAAAGAGAAATAAAAAAATTTCATTGGCGATGCAGGGATTGAACCCCCAACCTTGTGGGGACTTGTTGATCGGTAAACCAACACCTTACCGACTGAGCTATCTCTTCTCCATTGTGCAAGCAGTCAATGTGCCTAATGAACCAAATTGGCTTCTTTTCGTCTACTTCAACACCATGTAACTCATATTAAAAGTAGGCCAAACAAGTCTTTCGAAAAAGACAAAGAAATAAAGCAATCTTTTAAACAGGTCTCTTTAATTAACAAATAGATTTACAGTTTAATTTCACAAAGTAGACAAACTATTAGATTTCAAAAGAGAAATAAAATAATTTTATTGGCAATGCGGGGGATTGAACCTCCAACCTTGCGGGGACTTGCTGATCGGTAAACCAACACCTTACCGACTGAGCTATCGCTTCTCCTTTGTGCAAGCAGTCAATAAGCCTAATGAACCAACATGGCTACTTTTCATACTTCAACACCATGTAACTCATATTAAAAGTAGGCCAAACAAGTCTTTTAAAAAAGACAAAGAAATAAAGCAATCATTTCAACATATCTCTTTAATTAATAAATAGATTTACAGATTTATGTATCAAAGTAGACAAACTATTGGATTCAAAAAAAAAAAAAAAGAACCATGCTTTGCGATGGCGAGAACCCACAACCTTGTGTGGAGCTGTTGATCAGTAAACCAACACCTTACCTACTGAGCTATCATTTCTGACTTGGGTAAACAGTCAATAAGCCTAATGAACCAACATGGCTACTTTTCCATACTTCAACACCATGTAACTCATATTAAAAGTAGGCCAAACAAGTATTTCAAAAAAGTCAAAGAAATAAAGCAATGTTTTCAACAGGTCTCTTTAATTAACAAATAGATTTACAGATTAATGTAACAAAGTAGACAAACTAATGGATTTAAAAAAAAAAAAAAATTATGCTTTGCGATGGCTAGAACCGACTACCTTGTGGGGAGCTGTTGATCGGTAAACCAACACCTTACCTACTGAGCTATCATTTCTGAGTACCGTAAGCAGTCAATAAGCCTAATGAACCAACATGGCTACTTTTCCATACTTCAACACCATGTAACTCATATTATAAGTAGGCCAAACAAATATTAAAAAAAAAAACAGAGAAATAAAGCAATGTTTTCAACAGGTGTCTTTAATTAACAAATAGATTTACAGATTAATGTAACAAAATAGACATACTATTGTATTTAAAAAAAAAAAAAAAAGAGTTATGCTTTGCGATGGCTAGAACCTACAAACTTGTGGGGAGCTGTTGATCGGTAAACCAACACCTTAACAACTGAGCTATCATTTCTGACTGCCCTAAGCAGTCAATAAGCTTAATGAACCAACATGGCTACTTGTCCATACTTCAAGATCAAGAAACTCATATTAAACGTAGGCCAAACAAGTCTTTCAAAAAAGACAAAGAAATAAAGCAATCTTTTAAACAGGTCTCGTTAATTAACACATAGATTTACAGATTAATGTAACAAAGTAGACAAACTAATGGATTTTAAAATAAAAATAAATATTAATCCTTGGCAATGATGGGGCTTATACCTACAAACTCGTGGGGAGCTGTTGATTAATAAACCAACACCTTACCCACTGAGATATCACTTCTGACTTGTGTAAGCAGTCAATAAGCCTAATGAACCAACATGGCTTCTTTTCCAAACTTCAACACCATGTAACTCATATTAAAAGTAGGCCAAACAAGAATTTCAAAAAAGACAAGGAAATAAAGCAACGTTTTCAACACGTCTCTTCAATAAACAAATAGATTTACAGATTAATGTAACAAAGTAGACAAACTATTAGATTTCTAAATAAAATAAAAAAACAATCCTTTGTGATGGTGGGGCTTGAACCTACAACCTTGTGGGGAGCTGTTGATTGGTAAACCAACACCTTACCCACTGCGCTATCATTTCTGACTTTTGCAAACAGTCAATAAGCCGAATGAACCAACATGGCTACTTGTCCATCCTTCAACACCATGTAACTCATATTAAAAGTAGGCCAAACAAGTCTTTCAAAAAAGACAAAGAAATAAAGCAATCTTTTCAACACCTCTCTTTAATTAACAAATAGATTTACAGATTAATTTCACAAAGTATACAAACTATTGGATTTCAAAATCCAAACGTACCCTTTGCAATGACAGTGCTAGAACCCACAACTTTCTGGGGAGTTGCTAATTGATAAACCAACACCTTTCCCACTGAGCTATCATTTCTGTTTTGTTCAAGCAGTCAAAAAGCCTTATGAACCAACATGGCTTCTTGTCCATACTTCAACACTTAGAAACTCATATTTAAAGTAGGCCAAACAATTATTTTAAAAAGACAAAGAAATAAAGCAATCTTTTTAACAGGTCTCTTTAATTAACAAATAGATTTACAGTTTAATGTAACAAAGTATACAAACTATTAGATTTCAAAATAAAAAAAAAAAATATCCTATGCGATGTCAGGGCTAGAACCCACAACCTTGTGGGGAGCTGCTGATCGGTAAACCAACACCTTACCCACTGAGCTATCATTTTTGACTTGTGCAAGCAGTCAATAAGCCTAATGAACCAACATGGCTTCTTGTCCATACTTCAACACCATGTAACTCATATTTAAAGAAGGCAAAACAAGTCTTTCAAAAGAGACAAAGAAATAAAGCAATCTTTTCAACAGGTCTCTTTAATTAACAAATAGATTTACAGACTAATGTAACAAAGTAGACAAACTATTGGATTTCAAAATAAAAATATATATTAATCATTGGCTATGCCGCAGCTTGAAACCACAACCTTGTGGGGACGTGCGAATCGAAAAGCAACACCTTACCCACTGAGCTACCACTTCTGACTTGTACAAGCAGTCAATAAGCCTCATGAACCAACATGGCTTCTTTCCCATACTTCAACACCATGTAACTCGTATTAAAAGTAGGCCAAACAAGTATTTAAAAAAAAAGACAAAGAAATAAAGCAATCTATTAAACAGGTCTCTTTAATTAACAAATAGATTTACAGTTTAATGTGAAAAAAATGGACAAACTAATAGATTTAAAAAAAAAAAAAAAAGAAACATTTTACTTTGGTGACGCCGGGGCTTGAACCCACAACAAACAAGTAAATATAAATTAACTAATGTTAGATAAAGTAAAACCAAATTTTTAGAGCTGATTGATTCAATACACCTCCCAGTCTCAGAGAGGGGCAAACTTACTCCATTACAAGTTATAAGTCACCAATTCCAGTATCACTTGAGTCAGTGGCAGGCCATGCATTTGGTACCTGGGACATTAGTGGGGACTTACTCGACTTAATCCACCTCTTAATACCACCATCACATCGCGATTATAGAAACCATCAATACAATACAAAATCGCAATATAACAATGCGTGGCATTACAGAGAGAGAGGCATTTCACATATGGAGGGAGAATACCATTTTACTAAAGCAAGCTCCAAACCTCTACACTGCAACCGCAACTGTGCCAACTACATCATCTAATGCAGTTCAGAATCAATATTTGTCTAATAACATGACAAAAACTTTAAATATGTAAATAAAATACAACCTACTCACCAGAGATGCATACTCATCATTTGAAGTGGAAGTGGAAGTGGAAAGTGAAAGAAAAGCTAGCTAGTTTCGGGGTTGGCTGACCTCTCCTCACGATGTCTAGCTTTTCTTGAAAATGTATTTTTAAGTATGTCCGTGACCAAATAAATTTCTTTTCCTCCGTAGGATAGAAAGTCTAACTCAGATGAATTAATGTGTGCAGCGGGCTACAGACATGTTTTGCCAGTTGAACCTGGCTGTAACATTTTCACTCTGACCAATCAATCAGAGGACGGAAAAATGCTGACACTATTCTGGGCCAGCTAGCTGGCCCTGTGGGGCAAATTTGAAATCTGATTGGTTAAAGAAACAGAGCTAATTCTTAAGGAGACTGGTAGAAAAGGCCAGCAGAACAGACTTTGCAGGCCCTGGGCAGATTAGATTGACATGGCAGCACATAGATTTGATAAGATTTCAGCCTCTAACAACCACATACATGTACTGGAAGCAGTGCAGCCAAGAGACACACTACGAAATGAATAGAATAAACTGTTGGGAATAAATAAATACAATTTCATGGAACAAATATTAGAATTTAGTTTGTAAATGTAGGTCAGTGCCTACATTTACAAGAAGAAGAAGAAGGCTTTGCTGGCCCTGACCGCCAGCCACTGCTTCAGACAATATCGCCTATATTAGACAGACGGTAAAAAACGTCTTCTAATCTTGCATCTTACGTCTGAGGTGAGTGTTTTAATGACGGTCACACTCGCGAGGTTAACACAACGAAACTCCTTTATTGAGAACCTTGTTTCTTTTTATAATCTTCCAATGTGCCTTTTTTCTATTCCACCAACAATGCTTACGCATACGTCTGACGTCATCACTACGGATACCCATTTATACAGATGCATGTTAAACATAACAGAACATTAACCCAATGTTCTACATCCCCCTTCTTTAGTATTCTCTTTAGTTGTAACATAAATTCAACATCAGCTTACACTATCAGAAATTCTCAAACTTGAATTTGAAATTAAAAGCATATAATAACAAATAATTCAACTGTCACATTTTAGGGATAAAACATTAAACATTTCACTCTAAATTAAGTAACAGTCTATTTGGATCTGTTTTTTTTTTTTTTTTTTTTTTTTTTTTACAAACAGCTTATTATATATATTTTGGGTTAGGTCTTGAAACTCTGCCTGACAATGCCATACAATGTTTTTTCTGCCTCCTGGTCAGGTGCAACAGTGTCTGGTGTTACTTTAGAGTCATTAGATGTCACCTGTGCACCTGTATGGTTTGACAGAGAACTTGAATCTTGTCTTGGCCTACAATCTCTTGGGTGTTCTGCAGGATTGAAATCGTATTTTGGTGGTAAGGTTTCTGGAACAGGCAAGATATGTCTGCGATTCCTCCTGTAATCCTTCCCCTCTGATTCCACCATGAATGATCTTGGTTCTTTGCAGATACCCTTGACAGTCCCTAATTTGTTGTACCCTTGAGGAGTCTGTAACCTGACCACTTCACCTGTCATCAGGGGACGAAGAGGCTTGCTGGTTCTGTCATAGTAAAGCTTTTGCTGGTAGCGCTTGTGTGTAAGCTGTTTTCTGACAATGATATGACTTTTGCTAGAAGGGACCAGTAGCTCTGTGTCAATTGGGAGTGTAGTCCATGTTTGCCTTGACAAAAGTCTTTGCACTGGTGATCCAAGAATTCCATCATGAGGCGTGTTTCTCAAATTGAGTAGATCAAGAAAGACGTCTGTTCCAGCCCTTTTTTATTTTTCCATCAACTCTTTTGCACTGCGTACTGCTCGTTCTGCAAGTCCGTTGGATTGTGGATATTCTGGACTGCTTGTTACATGTATGAAATCCCAACTGTCTGCAAATTGTTTGAACTGCTGGCTGGTAAATTGCGTTCCATTGTCTGAGATTACCTTATGGGGACTGCCATGTACTGAAAAGTGTCTCTTTAATTTTGTAATCACGGCAGTGACACTTTCGGACCTTTCATCACAATCCCATCCCTTATAGTAAGTTCATCTCTGTATGGATAGTATTGACGAAGTTCAGGTGAAAGCTTTGACTGTCGGTCTGGCCATCCCTGGTGTACTGTTGTGCAAAGCTGTTGGAATGTCGGATCAGCAGATGCATGTTTTTTGAACTGATCTATCCTTGATGATGAAAGATGTTCCACTGACATCACCTCAAAATCAGCCTTCTCACTATCTGGTGCTTCTGTGGTCTTTATGGGGGCACGTGAGAGAGTATCAGCCAGATACATGTGTTTCCCTTTCTTGTAGCTTATCACAAAATCATACTTTTGGATCCTCAACATCATACGTTGTAATCGAGCTGGTGCCATGTGCAGTGGCTTGTTGAGTATCGTCACTAATGGCTGATGGTCTTTCTCAATGTGGACTGTTTTCCCATAAATGTAGTCATGAAATTTCGCACATGCAAAGACTACAGGAGCTCTTTCTCAATTTGAGCATACCGTGTCTCAGTTTGCGTCAGAGTGCGTGATGCATATGCTATAGGAGCATTTTGTTGGAGACAGGCCACACCAAGTCCAAATTGTGAAGCGTCACATGTCAGTGGCACCGGCTTCTGAACATCATAATACCTTAATGTTGGTGGGTTTGTAATGCACTCCTTCAACTTGTCAAATGCATCTTGTTGCTGTTTGAGACAACACCATTCGATATCTTTACAAGTCAGCTCTCGCAAGGGTGCTGAAAGGTCGCTGAAATTTGGAATAAACTTTCCAAGATAATTGACCATCCCTAGAAACCGTTGTAGGGCTTTAACATTTTCCGGGGCCTCCATTTGTGTGATTGCTTTAATCTTAAAGGGATCTGGCTTTAGTCCTTTCAGCGCGTGAACACATGGCCTACATAACATACCTCTGACAGCCGAAACTTGCATTTGAGAGGATTCAGTCTAAAATTTTAGAAAAAACTTTTCTTGCACGATCCAGAACTTTCTTGAGATTATCATCATGTTCTTCCATGTCTCGTCCTCCCACAAGAATATCATCAACTATAATAGCACATGGATAACCTGCAAAAATTTGCTCCATGGCTCTTTGGAAAACCTCACTTGCTGTACTGATTCCAAACGACATGCGCTAAAATCGAAATCTTCCAAACGGGGAATTGAATGTTGTCAGCATTGATGATTTTTCATCAAGAGAAACTTGCCAAAAAGAACTCTTTGCATCTAGAACAGAAAAAAATGAAAAATTTGGCATTTGAGCAGCAACTTCTTCCACAGTCCGCATGGGGTGGTGTGGACTTAAGAGTGCCTTGTTAAGGTCTCTTGGGTCGATGCATAGCCTTATTTCCTCCGAGTTCTTTTTGTGGGTCGCCACCATTAAAGACACCCATTCAGTAGGTTCTGAGACTGGAATAAGGACAGCCATATTGACCATTCTTTGCAATTCAGATTTAACTTTACTTTGCTTAGCTACTGGGATTTTCCGTGCTGGTCTTATCACTGGATCCACAGCTGGGTCTAGTTTCATTAAGTATGTTACTGGAAGCTTGCCAATCTCATCCTTAAAAAGGTCTGCATATTCAAAATGGATATGTTTTGAAAAACTTGAGTTTTCCTCCACTAACACATGATGGATTTCTTTGTTAAATGAGACCAGCTTAATTTTCAGACAGTCAGCTAGACCTATCAATGGTTGCACATTTCTCTGCACCACATAGAACAATAGGTTGTATACCGTTCCTGATAATTGGCAAGTGAACGTGGTGAAGCCTGCTGTGGGAATTTCCTCACCACCATAGGCTACAAGCTTGGTGTTCTTTGATGATCTTAATGTTTCTATTCTCTTAATCTTTGTGAATAACGATTCAGAGATTACATTACATTTGGCTCCTGTGTCAACTTTGAAATCCACTGAGTGTCCATTGATGTGCATTGTGCAGATCAGTTCAGATTTTGGACTTCTATTTCCACTGTTTGTACAGCAGTCTTTTTAATTGACACACCATCCACATAGAAGGACTCATCTGTACTATCTGTGGAATCTTCTTTTGGTTTCAGCTGATTTACTGCTTTTCTTTGTCTATTCGACTTTGATGTTGTATTGCAGCACTTTTTAAAATGGTTCCATTTATTACACTTATGGCACTGTTGACCATAGGCTAAACATCTTTCTTTTTTTGCTTCGTGTTTTCCTCCACAACTGCTGCAGTTTAGTATGATTTGAGAGGTTCTGCTGTTGGAGTTAAATTTGTTTTTGGTCCCTTGTGACACCACCAACAAGAAATTATATTATTCGTGCTTTGATTAAAAAAAAAAAAAAAAAAAAAATAAAAAATTGTAAAATACTTTTTGGGTGTAATTGTGTGTGATAGCTCAAGAGGGGGTTGTGTTCATTTTATAAGTGTGTTATAGTTTTCTTTTTTTCCCTCGGGACTTGCCGTTAGCAAGAGAGCTATATTATCGCACCAGCGCACAGTGATGCTGTTCTTTACATGAGGCACAATAAAAAAAACTCGGACTGGTCGTTTCACAGAATCCCGCTTCCGTTTCTATTATTTTCTTAGAAAAAAGTATTTTAGGCGAACTTGCCCCTTTTGGAAAACGTTCGGTTACACAATGTATTGCTATTTTATATATTTATGTTTTTATAACGGAAACGCCTTTCTGAAGTGTCTTTAAATCTTTTTTGACCGCTCTCACCACCCATACCGTAAGTGTACGATTAGAAGTGCAACACAAAAAAAGTGCGACTGGCTTAACCGTGTATTTTCAAGATGCGGCTGGTTTAACCGCAGTCATCCGCCCTAAAAGAGCCGACTGACATTTTTGCATTATCTTTGTTACGAAATATGCAAATAAACAAGTTTTTTAATTTAGCAAATTAAACCCTGAACTAAACGGCCATTAAAATGATTTTCCCCATTACATAACATTTGCATAACATGTTATGCGACACATTCATACATCAGTAGCAGCGTTCATTGAGGAAATCCGACTCAAAGACTCGACTCTTTCTCACACGGCACCATAGCGCAGTATGACAGACCACATCCGCCATAAAAGAGCCGACCGAAGTAAACATCGCTGCAAACTTAAATAGAGACACGCAGAAACGAAGGGGACATCTCTAAATCATTTGCAAATAAAGTAAGTAAGCCACTTATTTATCCAGCTTATACACACACACACACACACACACACATACGTTACCGTTACAGTTAGTAGCCACAGAAATTCAATGTATTTGAAAAATATACAGAAGAGTACTTTGTTGATGTAGGGTGGAAGCCAGTAGTGTAGATGACTCACAACTAGTCTGTTCTGAGTTACCATTTAGGTT
The DNA here is from genome assembly GCA_014706435.1 of Silurus glanis. NCBI lineage: Eukaryota > Metazoa > Chordata > Actinopteri > Siluriformes > Siluridae > Silurus > Silurus glanis. Next base: position 1,701,706 of record JAAIIK010000135.1, on the reverse strand, counting down.
TCTCCGGACAGGCTCTGGATCTACCATGACCTGAATTAGATATAGCTGTAACTGAATATGAGTAAACCAAAATATTCTATACTACAACCAAACCATATAGCTTATACAAGGCAAAAAAGTATAAACGTGCAACATATGTATGCAGGATATCATACATAACATTGCAAATGTATTTACTATTTATAACACAAATACTATGTATACACTGTCTGAATATTTGATTCTAATTGAGGAACCACGATCAGTTTGCTTGCAGTTTTGGTTTCTGTTATCAATCTGTCGGTGTCTGTTTCTGTCTGTATGCCCATGTTATTGTTAGATTGTTTTTCTGATTGTGTTAGAGTATAAATGTGGTTATACTGTTTAACTGAGGACAGCTTTGAATCTTTCCTAAGTTCTGCTTATATTAGCCAGTGTGATTGAGTTTGAGTTCTATCTTTTTGCCTGTATTTAGCCTATAACTTGTTTATCAGAGAGAGAGAGGTAATGAACCTGTATAAACCTGAAGTATACAAATCAGTTGTGAATTCTGCCTGGAGAATTTTAGTTTTTGTTGGTTCAACCATAGAGAAAATTTTACAGATCCAGCCTAAGTCCTGTCTTCATTAGCCATGGTTGGAGCCCTTCCTGTTTGACTACCGCACACGTTTTCATCAGTGCAATGGTATTTGCACAACTCAAACACAAAAGCAAGTGACAATTAAAAACAGTCTTTCTATTACTCTTCTACAGAGATGTTTCTATATATCTTTGGGTTGGTGGTGTTATTCTATGCCTACCGATGGTTTAGAGAGCTGAAGCAAGTGGCAAACAAATCAGAGAAATATGTCTACATTACGGGGTGTGATACAGGCTTTGGAAAACTTCTGGCCAAACAACTGGACAAAGAAGGATTCTGTGTAATTGCTGGCTGTTACACAGAGAAAGGAGAGGTTGAGCTGAAGAAGACCTGCTCTGCCAGATTCTCTACTGTTCAGTTAGATGTTAGTGATAATGATAGCATCATGAAGGCTGCAAGCATCATTAAAACTCTTGTGGGAGAGAAAGGTAAGCGATTTCAACGGTGTTTAGTGACTGCACCTAAGGACTAATGAGATTAAGCTGTCATAAATGTTTACAACTAGACAATTTATCTGTAAGATTTTAAATTTTGTTGCACTAGTCTTGTTTACTTATATATGAGCTATTATATTAAGCACAGTATCATCTGCAATATTTAACATTTTCATTTGTATTGATTATTGCAAGATAATATTGTTTACTGAGCAACATTATGTTTCTTGTATGCGTTTGTTGCTTTATGTAACATTTAGGTCTCTGGGCTGTTGTAAACAATGCAGGAATATCACAGCCATCAGGGCATGTTGATTGGATGGTCATTAATGACTTTAAGACCATAATCAATGTCAACCTATTAGGGGTCATTGCCGTGACCTTGAGTGTGCTACCCTTCATTAAGAAAGCTAAGGGCCGCATTGTCAATATCTCCAGCGTGCTTGGAAGAATATGTTTATCTACAGGGCCATACTGTGTCTCAAAATATGGAGTGGAGGCATTCAATGACTGCCTGAGGTGGGTCATCTGACATAACAAAACACTGCACTTATAAAATGAAAGCATCACACTACCACTTAATCAGTATTTTTTTTTCTTGTTCTTGTTGCTTTTCCTTCTTTTTAAATAATATTTAATCACGTTTTGAGAATATATTTCTTAACTATCTTGAATAGTTCTAATCATTTGCAAATTTCTGAAAATGTATCACACTTTTATCACCGTTCCACCCACAGCAACAGAAAGCATTATTTGATCATCTGATCAAATGAAAAGTGCTGTTGGAGACTGTGTGATCTATATAATGATTTTATACCATAAAGTCATATTTATTTCAACATAACATTGACCTCATATAGTATTCCAGAGGTTATGTGGAATTCCATGAATATTGGTTTCAATATTTTTGTTGTTGGTGTACAACATATTGTCATACAGTAATGCTGGATTAATTTAGCTGATTACTTGATATATAACAATGGAAAGAGAAATGGTGTAGGGGTGATTCTGAAGGAAGAGTACAGTAAGAGTGTAGTGGAGGTGAAGAGAGTTTCTGATAGGGTGATGAACGTGAAGCTGGAAGTTGAAGGGGTGATGATAAATGTCAGCAGTGCTTATGCTCCACAAGTGGGCTGTGAGATGGAGGAGAAGGAAAGATTCTGGAGTGAGTTAGATAAAGTGGTAGATGGAGTACCTAGGAATGAACGATTTGTGATTGATGCAGACTTTAATTGGCATGTAGGTGAAGGGAACAGAGGTGATGAGGAGGTGATGAGGAGGTGATGGTAGGTATGGCCTTAAGGAAAGAAATGTGGAAGGGCAGATGGTGGTAAACTTTGCTAAAAGGATGGAAATGGCAGTGGTGAATACTTATTTTAAGAAGAAGGGGGATCATAGGGTATATGAGGAGCTGTATAAGAGGTTGGACACTAAGGAAGGAGAAAAGGATTTATACCGATTGGCCAGGCAGAGGGACCGAGCTGGGAAGGATGTACTGCAAGTTAGAGCAATAAAGGATGGAGAGGGAAATGTGTTGACTAGTGAGGAGAGTGTGTTGAGAAGATGGAGGGAGTATTTTGAGCAGCTGATGAATGAGGAAAATCAGAGAGAGAGAAGGTTGGATGGTGTGGAGATGGTGAAGCAGAAAGTGGATCGGATTAGTAAGGAGGAAGTGAGAGCAGCGATTAAGAGGATGAAGAGTGGAAAGTCGGTTGGACCAGATGACATACCGGTAGAAGCGTGGACATGTTTAGGAGAGATGGCAGTGGAGTTTTTAACCAGATTGTTTAACAAGATTCTGGAAGGTGGGAGGATGCCTGAGGATCGGAGAAGGAGTGTGCTGGTACCGATCTTTAAGCATAAGGGAGATGTG
>JAAIIK010000135.1:1681939-1698380 GCA_014706435.1 Silurus glanis | reverse complement strand
CTTAAAGATCGGTACCAGCACACTCCTTCTCCATTCCTCAGGCATCCTCTCACCTTCCAAAATCTTGTTAAACAATCTGGTTAAAAACTCCACTGCCATCTCTCCTAAACATCTCCATGCTTCTACCGGTATGTCATCTGGTCCAACCGACTTTCCACTCTTCATCCTCTTAATCGCTGCTCTCACTTCCTCCTTACTAATCCTATCCACTTCCTGCTTTACTAACTCCACATCATCCAACCTTCTCTCTCTCACATTTTCCTCGTTCATCAGCTGCTCAAAATACTCCCTCCATCTTCTCAACACACTCTCCTCACTAGTCAACACATTTCCATCTCCATCCTTTATTGCTCTAACTTGCAACACATCCTTTCCAGCTCGATCTCTCTGCCTGACCAATCGGTACAAATCCTTTTCTCCTTCCTTAGTGTTCAACCTCTCATACAGCTCCTCGTATGCCTTTTCCTTGGCTTTCGCCACATCCCTCTTTACCTGCTGCCGCATCTCCTTGTACTCCTGCCTACTTTTCTCATCACCCTGTCGATCCCACTTCTGTTTTGTTAACCTCTTTCCCCTTATGCTCCCCTGCACTTCCTCATTCCACCACCACGTCTCCTTGTCTTCCTTTCTATTTCCAGATGTCACACCAAGTACCTTTCTAGCTGCCTCCCTCATCACTCCTGCAGTAGTTTCCCAATCATTCAGCACCTCTTCACCACCACCGAGCCTCTGTCTGACCTCTTCCCTGAACCTCACACTACAGTCTTCCTCCTTCAGTTTCCACCATCTTATTCTTCTTTCAGTCCTTACTCTCCTCCTCTTCTTTTTCACCTCCAAAACCATCCTACAGACCACCATCCGATGCTGTCTAGCTACACTGTCCCCTGCCAACACCTTACAGTCTCCAATCTCCTTCAGGTTGCATCTCCTACATAGAACATAGTCCACCTGTGTGCACCTTCCTCCACTCTTATAGGTCACCCTATGATCCTCCTTCTTCTTAAAATACGTATTCACCACTGCCATTTCCATCCTTTTAGCAAAATCTACCACCATCTGCCCTTCCACATTCCTCTCCTTTAGGCCATACCTACCCATAACCTTCTCATCACCTCTGTTCCCTTCACCTACATGTCCATTAAAGTCTGCCCCAATCACCAATCATTCATTTCTAGGTACACCATCTACCACTTCATCTAATTCACTCCAGAATCTTTCCTTCTCCTCCATCTCACAGCCGACTTGTGGAGCATAGGCACTGATGACATTTATCATCATCCCTTCAACTTCCACCTTCACGATCATCACCCTATCAGAAACTCTCTTCACCTCCACTACACTCTTACTGTACTCTTCCTTCCGAATCACCCCTACACCATTTCTCTTTCCATCCACACCATGATAGAACAGTTTAAACCCACCTCCAATGTTTCTGCTCTTACTCCCTTTCCACTTGGTCTCCTGAACACACAACATATCTACCTTTCTCCTCTCCATCATATCAGCTAACTCTTTCCCTTTACCAGTCATAGTGCCAACATTTAAAGTACCAACCCGAACCTCCACTCTCCTACACTTCTCCTTTCCCTGTCGCCTCTGTAGACGTCTTCCTCCTCTCCTCCTCCTCCTTCGGCCAACAGTAGCCCAATTTCCACCGGTACCCTGTTGGCTAACGATACCTGTGGCGGTCGTTGTTAACCCGGGCCTCGACCGATCCGGTATGAAATTCTTATTCGTGACCCGCATATTTGATTTGGCACATGTTTTACGCTGGATGCCCTTCCTAACGCAACCCTCCCCATTTATCCGGGCTTGGGACCGGCACTAAGAGTGCACTTGCTTGTGCCTCCCTAATGGCTGGGTTAGAATTTGAATGCCTAACATCTCTGAATACAAATCATCTATTGTAAATAGTAAGATTGTCATTTTTACAATAGTCCAAATCAATATTTCAGATATATTATGTTGTCTTCTTTTAACAGGTTGAACATGAAATTATTTGGAGTTAAGGTACTGTGCATTGAACCAGGATTCTTCAAAACGGACATGTCAAATACTAGTCTTATTCAAGACAGTTTCCAGAAAATCTGGAACAGACTGCCACAAGATCTCAAGGATGACTATGGAAGTGACTACATTGACCAGAGTTAGTTGAACATATGACACATTATACACGTAGTTCAGAGCGTGGTCACGCAGGGGCATTCTCAAATCATGTTGATGCAGCGTCTCGTTCCCTCGGGGAACCAGGGTTACAAACATATTACAAACATAACCTAGAGACGTTCCTTCAGACATAACATTTAGAATTGAGGCCAAAGAGTTCAATCTTGGTTTCATCAGGCCTTTAGCGGGCTTTCATGGGTTTTGCACTTTTGATTAGAGGCTTTCGTCTAGCCACTCTGCCATAAAACCCAGATTGGTGAAGAGCTGCAGTGATGGTTAACCTTTTGGAATTTTGTCCTTTCTTCAACAGGATCTCTGGAGTCAGAATGACCATCGGGTTTTTGATCACCTCTCTTACTAAAGCCCTTCTCCCCTGATTGCACATTTTGGCTGGGCGACCAGCTCTTGGAAGAGTGGTTGTGCCACACTTCTTCCATTTTTTTATTATAGAGGCCACTGTGAATCTTCAGTGTAGCAGCATTTTTTTGTATCCTTCCTTAGATCTATCTGTGCCTTGCAACAATTCTGTCTCTGAGTTCTGCAGACAGTTAGAACAATTGTAGTATCAGGTTGCAATATAAAAAAAGTAAAAGGAATGAATACTTTCTGAATGCACTATATTTTTATTTTTGCTAATTTCCTGGCCAATTAAGACAATGCTGTTAAGACTAATAAAAGCCGAAGTGTGACTCTCACATGAGAGCCATATTCTAGATTTTTTTAAATCTTTCTCCTGTTAAAGCAAATCATCTTTATTCAATGAACAGATTTGTCAGCATTTGTAAAAGAATGGACAACATAATATAAGAAAATGCTGATTTAAGACTGTTATAGACTAAGACTGTGTATGCAAAGTATAACTTTAATCAAATAGACCATTCATACAAAAACAAAAAATGTACTACAATAAAATAGGAACATATAAAAAATGACAAAATGCTTATCTGAAATAATGCAGTATAATTTAAAAAGCCTTTCTCTCTTATTTTAGTTAAAGTAACCATGACAGAGAAGTTTGGGAAGAAGCTGGATGGAGATCTGATGAAAGTGGTGGGCTGTATGGTGCATGCTATTTCTGCTGTCCATCCTCGCACCCGCTACTCTGCTGGCTGGGATGCAAAATTCTTCTGGCTGCCTCTGTCCTACATGCCATCCTTTATCTCAGATCGCATGCTATTGAAAACCATAATTAAACCTAAGGGATTCAATTAATATAAATCTTGTACAGAGATTGTCACAAGACATTAATCATTGAAATCCACAACATAATGAATTGTAGTATAGAATTTCAATAAATCTACCATGATTTAGTTCTTAATTTGTATAGTTAGGTATGAGGGTGAGACTGAACAAATGTGTAAAAACTGTTTCTTGTTTGTATCTACAGTAATTATTCTATGTAACTTAAAGGTATACATAAGTACATATAAGATATGACATATTAGGATGTATTTTAAATAAATTGTCATGACTGCCATTCCCTTTTCAGTAGGTTCCAGCCACATTGTCACTGGCTAAGAATGACATTCAACCCTGATTTTTATGCCATAAGAAACCAATCCACCTTAAGAGTGTCTAGAAAGATGTTTGAGGATTACTTCCAACAATTTATACCACTATCAAGAGATTAACATAGCAGAATCTGCACAAGGTAGTAGGAAAGTTAAACCAGGCTAATTCTGCTTTACATATTTTTATAACAGAGAGACAAGATTCAAAATAAGGAACAACACAGCCTTTTAAATGACTGCTTTTATATTTATGTAGGCAAGATAAATGCATTTATACATAACCTATGGACTGCTGTATCCCTGTTCTGTTTCTCTTTTTGCATCCCTATTTGGATAGTGTAAAATCATCCATACACCGATGTATATTTCACTCAGCTATTTCAATCAGCTAGTTATTTTACTCAGCTTTGCATAATTGGCTTTTTTATGCTACATGTATATATTTATGAAAATGCATGGAATGACAATGAATATCCACTTTACTGCACTTCAAACAGCCCTATAGTACTATTTCTACTTAAAAAAGATGTTGAAGTAGTACGAAGCAATAGAGCTCACGGTTTATGGCACAACCGGAGTGGCAGTGCTTCTTAATGTTTTGATACTTGTCAGTAGTATTTTAGAAACACGTCTGTGTTTTTTCCACAGTGTGTTGTCTTAATAAGAAGGCAAATTACAGACTACTGTGTGTGAGGTAAGATTACTTTTTATTTGCAATACATTTCACACTATCCAATGTCAGACAGATGCGGATGGGTTCCTATTTGAATCTGGTTCCTCACAAGATTGTCTTTTTTCTTGTCATCATCACCCCTGGCTTGCTCATTAGGGATACATATATGAATGGAAAATTTATTTCCTGAATGTATACAGTAAGAATGTTTGTAAACCTGCTTTGTGAAAATGTCCATTATTAAAACTGATACTGTATACAAATCAAATAAAATTGAATTAAGAATTGATGTGGCAACACTGGCCACTGTATAAAGCCTACAAAAATGCTAAGTTGTATTCAATATAAGAAACTGGACTAGTAAAAGTACAACCAAACCACAGTTTTTTTTTTTGTTTGTTTGTTTGTTTTTCCATTTCTACTAAACTGGAAGGATTTAAATTTACTGATTTACAGATGTTACATAGTTACTGTAGAATTGTCTACAACCCCTCAACCCCACAAATAAACACATTTGAGGTGAATTGGAACACTCATTGTGGGGCAGGTCTTCTCATACATATCATCTTCTTCTTCTTCTTTTGGCTTCTCCCACTAGGGGTCGCCACAGCGGATCATCTTTTTCCATACCCCCCTGTCCTCCACATCTGCCTCTTTTAAACCAACTACCTGCATGTCTTCCCTCACCACATCCATAAACCTCCTCCTTGGGGTTCCTCTTTTTCTCCTTCCTTGTGGCTCCATCCTCAGCATTCTCCTACTAATATACCCCATGTCCCTCCTCTGCACATGTCCAAACCATCTTCTCATAACACATCAATGACCTCTTTTTTTGACAAACTCCTTCAGACCAATTCCAAATCTTGTAGAAAGCCTTCACTGTAAGGTGGATTATGTTACTACAAATAGGAGACAAGCTTCAAATTAATGTGTATTTGGATTTGGAATCGGATCTTCAACATTGTAGCTGCATGGACACGTCTTCATATTTTAATGCTTCTTCTTCTTCTTTTGGCTGCTCCTATTAGGGGTCGCCACAGCGGATCATCCTTCTCCATACCTCTACATCTGCCTCTTTTAAACCATCTACCTGCATGTCTTCCCTCACCACATCCATAAACCTCCTCTTTGGCCTTCCTCTTTTCCTCCTTCCTGGTGGCTCCATCCACAGCATTTTCCTATTGATATACTCCATGTCCCTCCTCTGCACATGTCCAAAACATCTCATTCTCGCCTCCCTCACCTTGCTTCCAAAACGTCCTACATGCACTCTTCCTCTAATAAACTCATTTCTAATCCTGTCCATCCTCCTCACTCCCAACGAAAACCTCAACATCTTCAGCTCTGCTACCTCCAGCTCCGCCTCCTGTCTGTTAGTCAGCCCATATTTTAAAGCTGCTAGGCAAAACAACGGGCCATGCACAAAATTGGCCCAAATGAATAGTACTTAATGACAAAGCGTCAGCCAGGAAATGAACCAGATTAAAAGGCACTCCTGAGACCTCCTCTGCCAACATATGCTGCATGAATTTTTTGGAGAAGGGTTTGAGACAGGGGAATTCATTGATATTATTTTCGAGTATGTAAAGGTATAATTATGATAATGATTAAAATGATACATGTAAATTCCATCACAACCTTTTAAAGCCATCAACACTGAATGGATCAACATTGACTCTTCTTTCACAATTCACACAATTAAGGCTGTATTAAATACAAAATCACAGGCTCCGCAAATTATATCCACCAGATGTTGCTCTTAGGGTAGTTAATCTCTCTGTAAGGTGTCTCTACATCAAAACAGGTTTAACTGAAATATCAGATGCTTTATTGCACATTTGAAGAACCTAGTGCTTCTTAAATGTTTCCTACAAGTCTGAGCTGTACCTCTATAAGTAATGATTCCAAAAATGGAATTGTTTTTCTCTCATCTCTAACCCATCTGATTTAATTAATCACCTAATTACCAGTGAACTAAACTTTAAATCGTAATGTGGGCAGGGATACTCTAAGGTTACAGATCCCCTTATTCATTTCTTTATATAAGTGGTGGTGGTGATGTGTACAGCTTTTAGACATAATGGGGAAATGGAGCTCAAAGGCAAACTAAAAGTTTAAGCCAAGTAATTATGGTATCTATTTACAAAGTTAATTATGGTAAATTAATTAAGCTCAGAATATATGTGTATACTCAATGTAATGAATATAATCAATGTGCATGAAATGCATAGGTGTGATGTTGGCCACCTCAGTGATGTGATGTGAGTTCAGAGGTAAATGAGGTACATGCCAAAGCTTATTTGATTGATGGAAGCTGCCACCCTGTCCCTCCTCAGCTCTGGAACCATTAATAAACAAGCAAGTCTTTATTTACACACTAGTTTAGACTGTGTACATGTACTTCCAAGAGTTTGCACAAGCCATGAGGATAGCGGAACTTCCACTGTACTTGCTGATGTGATGGGAGATGAACAGGTCAGTGTTGGGGTGTGTGGTGGTGGGTGTGAGTGTGGATGGAGGGATATAGGGAGGAAGTGCCAGCTCGAGTCAAGCACAGCAAAAGATAACGTAGAGATACAACCCTGCTTTGACCATCATACAGCCCTCACAACACCAAGCCATAAATCTGCACCAAAAAAAAAACCCCTTTAGAAAATAATTATATGCCCAGAGGCAGATTTCATAAACCCCTAACTGTGCATCCTAAAACACAGTTATAAAATATGTAAATAAATCAAATATCAAATACGTATATAATTAATTACATGAATATTCTATGATATAAAACAATATAATATAAACATTGTGCAATACACATGGATCCTAAATGATGTTTTATAATAATTTGTATCTTTTTTTTTAAGTTACTGAATGACGTTAACATAAAGAAATTGGCATTTAGAACAAATATTTATTATACCAAGGACAAAAATGGCAGTTTAGGCAAAAGACATTATAAAACAATACATTTATTTCAAATTTTCCCAGCAGCATTTGACATTTTTTTCTCAAATATGTTCATTTTTCCTTTCATATAGAAAAATCATTCAGTAATATAGAGTTTATATTAGCCAGTAGTGAAATTATTGGCAAAAAAAACAAAATAGTATACGTACTGCATGCAACCACCACAAAGTCACAGTTCAATTTCTTTCAGAATTTGAAACACAGTGTGTGCTATTATATACCATTGGAAATTATAAATATAAATCATTAATTATATTTAATGTGTAATTATAAAGTGTTAATGTTTTGATATCTGTCCCTTTCTCCTAAATAACAGGAATCCTTGGCAAAGACTACTGGAATATTACCTATTGTAACAAAACATATAATGATAATGGTCATTTTTTTCTTATTTACTGATCATTTAAGCATTAAACTACTATAGGCAATAAGATATCAGTTATTTTGATTTAATACAAAATCATAACTGTAATTAAGCCAATTATACTTTGAGAAGGAACAATAACCTTCCTAAACAGTTCATAAATCTATAATTGATAATGGTGTTTATTCTCATTAAGATACTGTTGAGGAACAAATTGTGAACACTTGACCAAAACAGAAATTGGCTCTTTGTCACTGTGCTGGCCAGTCCACAGATGAGGTATATAAATACTCAGGATGAGATGTGTGTTTTTGATTCCACTGGCAATTATTAGGTAAGAATTCTATACAAAGAAGCATCAAAGCCCTGGTAATAAATCACAGTGCAGGGTGCATTATCTACACACTACAACGTTCACATGTCACTTTGTTTACCTATAAGACACAGTATTCTATCAGTGATCAGCAATATCTTTGAAAAATTTACAAATGTACAGCATATTCATCATGTTTTTTTTTTCCATCAGTAGTATCAGTGCAAAGATATACATATAGTCATCACAATAAAAAAAAAATCAAAACCATGAATTGGCATAAGAAACAGCAGAAGGCATAGTCTCCACCAAAATTTTAATCCTCTGTGGTAAAGACTCTCTTCTCTAGTGTTCTAAAAATAATCTTTCTTTTTTTTTTTGTTTCATTTTTGTACACAGTCTGCATATAAAAATAGATTCTGTGCAAAGAGGGACAGAGTATGTCTTTTTTTCCCCTTGTAATTGTGTGAAAGGGAAATGAGAAATAGTTAGATGTCACTGTCCTCTTTGACCAGGTTGGCTGTGTCTTGGAAGGAGTCTTCTGTTGGCGAGTACATGCTAGATTTCTCTCGCTTCACAGGCTTTGGAGGTGACATTACAGGAGGTGGCTGGCTGCTCGAAGTGTCCTTTGTACCCAAAGCAAGCTGTTTGTCCTGCATCTAAAATCAAACAATAACATTTTTTCAACTTCAGAATTATTGGCACCCTTTTGAATATATTATGAATATATTATAAATATATTATAATGAATATATTTGAGTGTGCTGTGTAGCAAATTTTCACCTGAAACCTGTTATTAGGTCCCTGATTGTGTTTAATATTTTAATATTTTTTTTTTATGTAGTTTAAGCTTATTGTATATAATCGTGTATGCTTAATCATTATGCTCAATCAGTATGCTCATGTCTTCAGATTAGTTCTGGAAGATCTAATGATCTTTCGATTTATTATTCTTTATTTGCAATTTGTTGTGATAATGTCTTACCTCTGAGTATGTTGGGTTTTCAAATGTTGTACCTGGTTTCAGTTTTTTCTTTAAGAAGTTCCACTTGGACTCCTAAAATATAAATAAGCCATAGTTAATAGATCAAATATAATTTTTGATACAACTTAGAGCATCCAAATGTTTGACTACTTAGGATCTGCTATTACCTGTGTAATCTTGCGGTCTGATTGAATGTTTTTCATGTCCATTGCCTGCGGCTGCTCATTGTACATGGGATTTGCAAATACATTCTCAGTTGAATCACCACTTATATTCACATTCACCTGTTTGAATAAAGAAGCAAAGAGGCTTTTGTACAATCTGTCTTAAGTTTAAAAGTTAAGGCCAATGTGTTGCATTAAAGGGACAGACTCTGTACATGAAGTGATGTGAGTCGTGTTTTACCTGTGTGGCATGTATGACTGCAGCATCAGCAGCTGTACCTGTTGTAGTGGAATAGAGAGGATTCTCGAATGTGACAGGTTGTCTTCCAGCAACTTCAAGGTTCTCATTCTGATAACACAGAAGAGTTGGAAATCAGAATAAAACTTACTAATTCAATTTACAAAAACATAAATTGCATTATTTACACCTTATTTTTTTATTTAAGAACACCTGATTCTGCCTTTATAATAAAATTTATAAAACATTTATAAAGCAATGCTGTGGATTTATGAAAAAAAAAAAAACAGTCACAACCCATGATTTGAACAGGTGGAATGGAAATTTAAATGTATGACTTTGTCTGAAAAGAGAGGAGAGAAAAATTCTCACATCTCTGTGGCTAGATTGTTTATACTTACTGCATTTTTCCCACAAAGTCATTGTTATTTAACTTGTATGTACATTTACAGTACATTAGTGCTTGGGACGTTTAGATAACTGAAGTTGTAAAAACTGCAGTTGTTTATCATTAATTTATTTGGATGCAACTGAATCTTAACCCAGGATTTAACCCCTATGGTTATGACAAACTTGTGCCCATAGTGCATTTTAGAGTTAAAACCCCACAAGGTAGTATTCAATTAGGACAGAAAGTTTGAGGTTTACCAGCTGCATGGCTCTATCAATAAACGATACCCCCAAAGTCTGAGGATCCATGGTGACATTGTCCCCTGAGCGGAAGGACACTCCATTTCCTGTGTCACTTGACTTAGCCAGGCTGCTCAGGCTAAACAACATATAGGAAGACAGAGATAGGGGGATAATCAGAAAAGGTGCAGGATTATTAAAATAATAAATGCATTACTAGCAGTATTACAAACTACATGAATTAATATTCCCATCCACCACAAATGATTTGTTTGTTAATGAGTGGCAAAAGCTTACCAATGCAGCAGTAATTCTATTCACGTCACTAATAGAGGATGGAACCAAGCTTGTTCTTTTTATATATCTGCTGCAGGCCAAAGAAAGCTAAGAAGTATGAGTGCTGATAAATTATATAATGAAATACCTGGGTAGCTTGGGTAATGAAGGGATGAGCGAGCCTGTACGTCTGTAGTTCAGGAAAAGCCCAATGGCGAGAGCTCCACTTAGGAGGATAACGATCACTGCCAGCATTACAACAACTTAATAGAGAACAGAAGAGATATGTGTGAGATACTGGATATCGGTGTGCTACTCAGCTGAATACAATTAATATGCTTATCATGTTGTTCATAATACAGTATGAATTAGGACATTTAGTCATTGCCACTGAAGTAGGACAACAAGTAAAAACTATAACGGAACCAAGATGTTATTTAATAATCAATCATGCCTTCACCAGCCTTTACCAACATCAGCAAATCATACACCCTTTGTGTATGTTATTAACTCGCTTCATTAATGTGTAAGACACTGTATAAAGCACACTACAGTACATTGCTGCTCTTAATTGGTATGGGGAATGAGAATAATCCTGTCACCTGTTCCAGCAGGTGCTCCCCGGTATGCTCCTATTTCACAGTGCCTTCCTAAATAACCATACGGACACCTGTGGGGGGCAAAATATCATCATATTGTAATGGGTAACGAAGATGATGTTCATTTACTTCATTATTTAATGCTTCATGCAATAAAAGCACTCCTCTTTACTGGAATTAGGCTTAAAATGTTTATTGGATTTCTCCTGTTAGACTTACTTGCATTTTGGGAGGCCTGACGTGTCAGTGGAGCACGTTCCACTGTTAATGCATCCGCATTCAATCGGCATTGCCACCTCTGGCTGGCTGGCTGTAAGGGCAAGAGGCAAAAACAACATTGCAAAAACTTTGCAGCCACAACTGTATCAATGTAGAGTGGATACACCAACACCAACAATAATCGCTAGGTCACATTATTCAATTAATTTATTTGGTCAAATAAAAAAATGGTTGACATACAAAAATCTGTATATTTTATTTACTGACATACTGTGCAAAAAGAAAAAACTAATACAGGGAAAAAGAATGAAAACTAATACATTCAAAAAGAAATAGCATTTTCAATCGAAAAATTTCTACAGATCAACATACAACTAATTAGTATTTGTAACTGTATCTATTAAAGGCTGATATTTTAAAGAGTAAAGTGTCTCGCACCTGCATCACACTCATTCTCACTGAAGCTGACTGGGGAGGAGCCTTGTGGACAGGCACAGGTGTATCCACCAGGTCGAAGCAGACACAAATGACTGCACAAATCTTTGCATGGGTTCACGACTGAGACAAAAGAATTACTGTGATTATTATATAACTCATTACACAATAGTGTTTTCATGCCTGTAATCACTGGGTGAGCAGCTGCTTTTCACCTGATTGGTTGTATCTATGCTCGTGATAAATGCGGACCTGAGTCAGCCAGGGGTTTGTAGTCAACACCTTAACTTTATCCCCCTTCCCAAACTTGTCAGCCTTCCACACTTCACCCCTGGCCTTTGTCGTCCAGTACACATGGCCTTCAAACACATCCAGACTATAGGGGTTCCCAATATCTGCAAACAAGACCAGTGTTATTAGCTCAAAAACAAACTACCCAAAGAGGTAAAATACCTGAAATAAGACATTAATTTCACTTTAAATATCAGAATTGCATTTGTGTGTAATTCAATTAATCCAAGAAAACAAAATGAATAAAACAAAAATTTATCTCTGCAATCATTCAATATAATGCGTATATATGTAAGAATGGTGCCCAACCTCCTGACATGACAATCTTTCTGTCTGTTCCATCCGGCTTCATCGACTCAATAATGTTCTCTTTGTAATCACACCAGTAAATCCTATTACCATTAAGGTAATCTAGAGAAAGTCCTGTTGGCCAGCCCAGATCTTCATCCAGCAGCACCTGTCTGTGCTGGCCATCCATCCACGCTGTTTCAATCTTTGGCCTCCTTCCCCAGTCAGTCCAGTACATCATACTGAGTAACAAAAAAGTGTTTTGTCAGAAGCACATTTAGACTATAGAATTTTTTTTTTGCCTAAAATGCAATGCATGTATTGTATCATAAATACAGGGTAATTTAAATAGTATGGTGGTTACCCAGCAGCTGGGTTGACAATTATTGCAGCTGGTTGATCGAGATCAGAATAGATCAGCCACTTCCTGTACCGCCCATCGAGCTTGGCCACTTCAATACGATTGGTGCCAGCATCTGTCCAATAAATGTGTCTAAAAATATAAAACAAAGTAGACTTAATGTGGAAAGCAAAGCTATAATTTCAAAAGGAAGATCAAAGAGCATGCTAAACACTGCATGCAAAATAAATAAACAAGAAGTTATTTTGCATACCGCCCAACCCAGTCCACAGCAATTCCATCAGGCTTGGAGATGTATCTAAGATTAAGATCTACATCTTTCATTTGGGTACTGCCATGGTCATCAAATGTGGTCATATAGGCCCTCTTTATGGAGCCAAACTGAGCACCTTGACCCAAAATAGTCCAGTAGACAATACCTAAGAGGAGATAAGCAGTACAGTGAAATGTTAATAAAACATGCACTCTGCTAATTATAAAAGATCAGTCATGAAACCAGTAAGCTATTTCCCAAAATAGACATATGGCAAAATAGCTGCATCAAAGATATATACCAAGGATAGGTGTTCTGTAAAAGACTACATTGGGCTTAAGTGACATTAACAAATTTTCCAAAGTAGATAGTGCATGGTCTTACTAAGCCCCTGGTCTTCTGGGTCCCAAAGGTAGTCCAGAGCTTGAATGTGTTCAGCATTATCCACATAGTCTGAGTACTGTTTAGACGACAGGTTATAACGGCGGATACGCACGTTATCAGGCAACAGCAACACTGGAGGATTGCCTGAGACAAAGAACGGACATTTTGCATCAAAGAGAGACAGACAGAGAAAAAAGTAAAACAAAACACAACATGGGTAAAAAAGAGAAAATAGTCAATACTGTACTATATAATTGCGATTTAAATTATTACGTGTTCAAAAGCAACGTCTTATTGATGCACATTGTTGTGAGGAAATGTAGTTAGACATTCTTTTATTTTCTGCAACCACTTTCCACATAGCAAGGTTAGAGAAGATCCAGGACTTACACCAAGAGCACTAGGTGTACGATCGAAACACACAGTGGAAAATCATACTCTGAGTTTGCTTTTTTTTGCTTCAGGTTTAATCAGAACACAAAAGTGAGACATGAACATGCCCAACTAGTAACTGTAAGGTGCATAGAGACAAATCTCTATGTAACTCAAAGGACAAAAAGAACTGGAACACTTTCAGCAAAAAAAACACAGACTAAAACAACAAGACAAGGGTGACATCCTATTCTAAAAAAAAAAAAAAAAAAAAAAAAAAAAAAAAAAAAAAAAAACTGGTGGAATCCTTATCTGATGAGACTAGTGATGTCATTAAATGGAGGCAAGGTGAAACCAAGTATTAGGAATGAATTGACATGTGACTAATATTTGAACAGGTAGTACTAGATCTTGATCATTTTTGGCAAACAGCTCACACACAGATACAAGCAAATTCATTCTACACTTGTCATCATGAAATATGGGATTTTAAGTGCTGTGCATAGACATGGTGCAAAAAAAAAAAAATGCAAACCCCAACAATCCCAATGTATGTTAGGTTCTACCTACTGTATTCAAGGTTAAAATTCTGTGTGCAAGCGATAAACATTGAACAATAAGGCTGCTATCGGTGAATGTGAAGTATAAGCATAATGTAAGAACAAATATGGAGAGTGTATAAATGTATAAGTAGATACTAGCTCCATTGCTTACCTTCAGCAGCGCATTCAGTCCCATGTTGTGGCCCTACAGAGCGGAATCCCTCAGCACAGAAACACTCATAACTGCCCTTAGTGTTTTTGCATAGCTGGGGACAAGTGCCATAGACCTCACACTCATTCAAATCTATAGTGAGACAGATGGAAACAAAGCATCTTGGAATTTGGAGCTATGATACAGTAGATGACTAGGATGGATGATTGTGTGTAAGAAAAGCATTTCCTACAAAAATAAACCAAATTAAATCAACAAACATGTTATTACTGCCTTATCTGCCATATTTAATTTTTACAGTAAGTTATTCCACAGCAATGCTAATATCTCAACTCTGCTTGAGCTTTAACAGTAGTACCATGTGTGTAGGTCCGCTATGTCCTGGCTAGTTTTGTGTTGTCTAGTGTGTTATATTGTCTAGAATGTTGTTTTACATGTTTTGCATAGCACCAAGGTTGTTTCATTTCATTGTGAACTGTAATATCTGTATATGGGTGAAATGACAATAAAGCCATTCAAATAACATGTTTCTATTAACAGATTTACTTCAATATCATTTACATTCATTTGAGATTCATGAAATGGTTCTCCTTTGCATGCAATTTTATTTTAGGTTTTTCACCACAGGAAAGGATGGTGAATTTGCAAATGCACAATGTTTTAATGCTTCAATGTTTCCACTTTGAGGTGGAAACTTTTAGGGTTTGTTTTGGGCTTTGAACAACCTACACAGTTCAATGATTTCTAAATTTCCTGCTTGAACACTAAGAACCTGCTCATTACCATGGTAGAAAATTTTTTTTAGAAATAGATTACAGAATGTTCTGCTGTGGGTACTGTTGTTTTTATGTATATGGATTATTGTACACACCTTCACAGGAGTTCCTGTTGTCATCTCTGGCTTTGTAGCCCTGCCTGCAAGAGCAGATAAAGCCTCCACCTGTCAACTCAGTACAGTTATGTTCACACAGATTCTCACTGCAAGAGCGCCCACTACCGCTGTCTAACACAGGGAAAAACAAGAAAAATATCCATGTCAATATTTATAACATGGTGACTGGGATGCTTTGCATTTAACATTAAGTGAATGCATTAACCACACAGCTATTATGAGTGAGGCATGAGTGTGATGACTATATAATAGTTTATAATGTGTGTATATGCATGTGTGTGTAAAGGGGGTTAATGTTACGCACTACAGCCCAACTCATCAGTCTGGTCTCCACAGTCATCATAATCATCACAGACATACTGCAGAGGAATGCACTGGCTGTTCCCACATTTAAACTCATCAGATGAACAGGGCCCATGAGTGGGAGGTATGCCTGAAAGCAGAGGGGTAATCATAATGACCTGTTACACAGATAGCTGAATTTATTTATGATGTCACACTCCACAGTACATGGCTTATATATATTTTATATTTTATTAAATATATGACATATATTAAAACATTTTAATGTGGTAGTATAGATTGTTTTAGTATCTAAAAAAACCTTAGTTTTGCTGTTACTTTTATCTGTACCAATATTACAATGAATAATCTGAGCAGTGTGAATAGTTTGTCCAGCAGAGGGCTCGTGTCCTTTTTATCGACATAGAAACCAAACGGTGTCCTGACAAGTCTTATTATGTCAATAAAATAATTAATTTGTTTATTTGGTTCAATTATTTTTTACCTGTATATTGATGCCTCACCTTTTTATTAATAAAAATACCACAAAAAAAACGTCACTCAATTTTTATTTATTTTTTTATTACAATGCTTCAACAAGCCCCATTTTAAGAGCAATGCATGTAGAAAACAATTTAAATATGGCCAAGAAATATTGTATTGCAACATAGCAATAAACATTTTATACCACTTCTAAATAAAGCCAATCCAGTTTAAATCCTGTTTTAATATAAAATGTACAAAGTGCTTTCACCAAAAGTTTTGTAAACTAAAATGATTTTCCCCTTTGCAGTTAATCTGTACTCACAGTGTTCCTGTTTTTCATCTGTTCCATCTCCACAGTCATCCACTGTGTTGCAGAGTTCATGGCTGTAGATACAGCGGTTATTGTCACAGCGGAAACGGAAAGGGGGTTCACACGTGATATCCACTAAAGAAAAACAATTGTTATTCATTGTTCTTATATTATTATTGTCATTTATTTTGCTGTATGAAACTATGAATGTCTTCTATCTATCTATCTATCTATCTATCTATCTATCTATCTATCTATCTATCTATCT
>JAAIIK010000135.1:1639832-1668916 GCA_014706435.1 Silurus glanis | reverse complement strand
TATATATATATATATATAAATCCAATAAATCCTCAGCATAGTTTATATTAAAAGAAGTTCCGAACAAGAATGACTAACTGACTGTGAGATTTCATTTACATACCACACAGGACAGTGTCCTCATCAGATCCATCAGGGCAGTCATGGTTTGAGTTACACAAAAAATGTGAGCTGGTGCAGTTTCCGTCATTACACTGGAACTGGCCCAGTCTACAGTGACGCAGGGGGCATGTGGATGGCTCATCTGAACCGTCCCTGCAATCACGTTGCCCATCACACTTCCACCAGATAGGGATGCACCTATACCAGGAAAAGGGACACACCAAACACTTAGTTAGAAAAATACATATGTAGGTATCATAATGAAACAACAAACAATCACACAGATCAATCCCAGGCCAGAGAGAGACAGAGGTCTGAATCACTCACCGCTCATTGTCAGCACATCTGTACTGCGTGCTGGAGCAGCTGGGTAGACAGCGGGCCACACCCCCTATCTGCAAAGTCAGGAAGTGATCAGGGCACTGACAGGTGTATCCTCGCCCTCCAGCTTTTAAGAGACATAGGTGAGAACAGCCGCCATTGTTCATTCCACAGGGATTGGTTACTGAGGACCGAGAGAGAAACAGTTACACCACATGCACTTAACACAAAAAACAGAGGTTGAACTCCCTCCTACAGAGATAAGACATGGGTATCTAAAGTCTTCAATCTGTCTGGGAAAAATACGTGATTAATAAAAGGGATTGTCTTTCCTTGCCAAAGACAGGGAAGAGAGAAAACACTTGCGCCATTGTCTTTGTCTTTGTAAATATTGGCACAAACGCTAAAATGGCTTAAGTAGACATTTAAAGGAAGAGATAATGATCAGAGATAATTGACATAATAGCTCCAAGAGGATGAAAGCCGGCAGCAAAGCTTGTGATTACACCCCGTTTGAGTTCCCCGGTCTCACACTCACCTATGGGTTGACGATATGGGTGAAGCACATGGATATCAAAGGGTCTGTGAGTGGTGTTGACAAGAGCTTGGCGCCCAGTACCGTTGTACTTATTGCCTTTCTCCACTGTGCGAGTGTTCCAGTCTGTCCAGTACACAGTGTCCTCAAACACAGTTATTGCAAAAGGGTGAGGAAGCACACCATCATACACAGCATGACGATGCCGGCCATCTAAATCAGAGAACCTGCAGAACAAATTGCATATTTTTAGAGTCTTTTATTTTAATATTCTTATAGTTGAACAATTAAGAGGAAGACCATGGTTAAACCTTTTCCTTACTCAATGTAGTTGAGATGAGCATCAGCCCAGTAGAGCATATCATTGGTGTAGTCAATAGTAAGGCCATTGGGCCACTCGATCTTAGTGGTAATGATGGCAGACTTGTTGTTACCATCCATCCCGACACGACCGATGAAAGCTTTATTTCCCCAGTCAGTCCAGTACACATATCTGCAAATAACAAGCAGGAGGGCAAAAACATCATAAATATACATACATAAAATAAGGCTATTTAAGATCAAGTTTACTTTAGTGACATGCCAAATATATATTTTTTTATAATTGTAAAAAGTGCACACAAGTTTGGCATCTTTTGAACTTGACCAATTGTACCATACTCAATGCACAAGCAAATCCAGGTCCAGAAAAGTGTCCTGAAACCTTCCACTTGAAAGTGTAATAACATTAGACTGTATAAAGATAATAAAACTTCAGTATTCTAAAAAGAGTTTAAGTGAATACCAGTAACTCACCCAAATTTTGGATGTACCACAATTGCTCTTGGATTCTCAAAGCAGTAGGTGTTGTTGGCATCCACACAGTGCTCAGCCAACTTCTTAACAAAGCGTCCATCTAGCTCAGACACCTTCAGACAGTCTAGAAAGCTGTCTACCCAATAAAGCTTCCGTCCCACCCAGTCCACTGCCAGTCCTTCTCCATGCAGAATGCCATTCAGCACCACCTCTCTGCCTGTGCCGTTGAAGAACATTCTCTCCACCACACGACGGCTAACATCGATCCAGTAGAGGCGTTTGTCAACACGGTCGAAGTCCAGAGCCACGACACTGCTAAGGCCTTGCAGGATGAGCGAGTAGGCCTCGCCATCTGTAGATAGGTTGCGCAGGTAATAACGGTTGCTGAAAATCAGGTAAGGTCTGATGTTGCTGTTCTGGCGGCATCTGCGTCCATCTGGCTCCCGCAGGAAACCTGGTGCGCACTTGCACACAAATGAGCCCAATGTGTTCTCACAGATCTGACTGCAAATGCTGGGCGTCTCAGAACACTCATCTACATCATCACAGCTCTTCTTATCAGACATAAGGCGGTAGCCAGGACGACACGTGCACACAAAACTGGTGGGTGTATCAGTGCACTCGTGGTCACAGTGGTGCACAGATGGGTCTGTACATTCATTAATGCCTGAAACACAATATCACATCATAACAACATCTCTGACCAAAAGTGTACAAGGACAGTGATTACATTTTAAACACTTGTATCACCCGACCATTTGAGTTCTAAATGCATTGTCACTCCTATGCTGTTTTAAACTTCAATGTCCTAATCATTTTTTTCATACAGAGTTGTAAATTCTGAAAAGTTTTCCATGTATTAACTGTATTGCATCTTTTCACATTTACTTACCACAGCCTTTCTCATCGCTGTTATCATTGCAGTCATCGCTGTGGTCACACACTTGGCTGGAAAGCACACAGTTTCCATTGTCACACATAAACCTCCCAGGAGAGCAAGTAGGAGCCGAAGTGTGGCACAGGTGCGGCAGCTCATCAGATTCATCACCACAGTCATTGTCACCATCACACTGAAAGTCCTGAGAGATACAGCGACCATTCTGACAGGTGAACTGGTGCTGCTGACATGCTTGGTATGTACAGCCCTGTTCATCACTGCTGTCTCCGCAGTCATTTCGCCGGTCACACCTACCACACAGAACAGATGCATGTAAGACAATTGTAAGTGCATCTAAATCAATTATTTTTATTGGTGAACCACTTGCCAAAGTGTTCCTTGCATGTGCATACAGTGAGATATTTACTGATATACAGTACATATGTTCATTTTCTTTATGTATGTAGTAAAGATAAATTACATGCTGTAGTATGAATATGCCTATACATATACATATATATATATATATATATATATATATATATTAATTCTAACCTGTATGCACTGAGGATGCAGAGGCCGTTGCTGCAGGTGAACTCAGTGGCAGAGCAGGACCTTCGTGTACAGTTCTGATGCTCATCATACGCATCTGAGCAGTCGGCATCACCATCACACACCCAGTCCCGGGAGATACACTTCCTCTGTGGGGGCTGATTATTCACACAGGTGAACTCCATTGATGAGCAGGTTCGATTAGCTGGGAATTCAAAACCCATCAAACAGAAAAATAACTCAAAAACACAAGATTTGTAAAAAAAAAAAAAAAAAAAAAAAAAAAGAAATTTTTTAAGACAAAAATTTCAATCAGTTGAGAGAATAGAAATTAGCTTGTCGGCTTGCAGTATGGAAGCCAATTGTGGCAACAATATACCATTTGTTTGATGAGAAAAAAGGCATGTAGGGCTGATGAACTTGTCTAGTATCTCTAGTAAATGCCTGTCAGTGGCAATGTTAGTCTGTGCAGTTTTAAGAAAAAATAACTAAACTAATAGATAGCTAAACAGCTAGCTCTGCACAGTCCCACATTCTAAGTCTGTCATTTTTGTGATATATATGATAAAATGCTATGGGAAAACTATACCAATACTTAGAAAATAATTGTCCCTGATCAGTCTGGACAGCCTGAAAAACTCTGCTGACTTTGGTAAAGTAGATTGAAAGATTTAGGAGTTATTACTGGCCAATTTTTACAATTCTTACTTAGACATTATAATGTTTAGTTTAATACGAGTCAAATGACTTGAAAAAATGAAAACAAATAAAAGTAATTAAATACCTTGTTTAATAATGGCCTACATGCAGCTAAGGCTGTTTTTTAATTTTTTCTGAGATGGTGGCTCAGTGGTTAAAATGTAATCAAATTAAGATTTATAATAAAGACATCTGTTTTTAGAGCTGATTCTCCATACTTTTCACCATTTTAATGGCATTACACAAAGGAGCATCCTAAAGGGATGACCAAGCTTTTGAATCACATTGTTCAGGCTCCTCAGAATCGGGCTGCATATTGTGAACAGACACACTGGAAGGAAAATGCATGGCAGCTGGAATCCAGAGAGAGCCCGGCAGCATACACAACCACAAAGCAACGAGTCAGGCAAAGGAAATCAGGAATGTAAATTCCTTACTCTAAAACTCTAGACATCAGCCACGAGCCAGGCTCATCTGTGTTTCTATTGAGCTGTCTGACTTGTCTACAATGAATGAAGAAGTACAAAAGAAGAGAGTTAGAGGATAGAAGAGGACAGCAGTGGACTGGATAGCACTAGAAAAAAGATGAGAAATTTTAGAGGAAAACCAGAGACAAGAAAAAGGGCAGGAGAAAGGAAACTAGGTAAGAATCACAAACCACAGTTGTGTCTCTGGTCCTCATCACTCATGTCCCCACAGTCATTGTCTCCATCACAGATCCAGGAGGAAGCGATGCACCTGCCATCATCACAGCGGAACTGGTCTGAGCTACAGGTTCTCACCATAGTGACTGAGGGATTAACACACATCACATGCCTGAACAAGGAGCAGTGCAAAGGCAAGGATGATCAAACTGACGTCTTCACATTCAAAACTATTCAAAACATAATGAACTGAATGTTCGTATTGAGCTCAAATAAATGTGCAACAATAGACTGTAATTTAAAATGACAGTAAATTGGCATACATACTATGAAACTATGTACTAGTACAATCATACAATGAGACAATGGCTTTTACAGTATATTCTAATGCTATTCCAAAGTTTACTTACTGCAACTGGAGGGTTCATCTGACCCGTCTACACAGTCTCTACCACCATCACAGTACCAGTGTCCAGGTATACAGCGCCCGTTTGAGCAGCGAAACTCATTATGGGTACATGTAGATGTTGCTATGGAGGCAGAGCAGACACAAGAAATCTTTAAAAAAAAAAAGGTGCATGCTTGAGTGACTCAACCAATCTATCTCTTTTGTAAAAGCAATCTTTATAATTGACCATTTATGAACTCATAAAATAAAAAACCACTGCCATTTTACTAGCATGGCCAATTCTTTGCCAAAGCCTATTTAACTGTAGAGTATTTTAACTGGGGAAGTAGTAGATTAGTGGTTAAAACATGGGGCTTCTGATCCAAAGGTTGTGACTTTAAATCCCAGCACCACCGTGCTGCCACTACTGGTTCTTTGATCAATGCCCTTAACAGCTCATTTGTATAAATGAGGCAATTGTAAGTCACTGGCAATGTACACGTAATTCACACAACCGATATTTCAAGCATAGTTTAAATGGTCATACACTAGACACACTAGATTAATATCACTCCTATACTTAAAATGAAGTGTAGTGAATCCAACACAGCAGTTAATGTACAGTAGACTTTATGCTAATATTCAGTAATATGGAGATAAACATGAACTTCATATAATGCAAAAGAAAGAGATCTTAAGTTCATCAGTATACAGTATAGTGTCTATACTCTGCATTTACAATACACTCTTTTTACATTCTACACAGGACCTACCACAGTGTGTGGGGCTCTCATCACTCATGTCTCCGCAGTCATTATCCCCATCACATAGGTATGAACGAGGGATGCAGATGTTTGTGCTTTGGCATTTAGTGTGACTAGGCTGACAAGTCCTCTCAGCTAAAGCAAAATAAAAAATTGCAATTTAATCTAATAAGAGGGTCTTAAAATAATATATGTAAAGAGTTATACATGAGAGCTTCACATTATAGGAAAATAATCAAACAGTTTAAAGAACAGCATGCCATGCTTTCTATTAATTTATGTTTACTTTTAAGGTTGTGGAATGTTTGTCAAATTACTATAACATTATAAATAGCTGTAAGTAGTCACTCTCATCTCAGTCTCTTTTTTACTTGCAGCTTGTCATTTTAGAAAGAAGCTGCAATGCTTTGTGGTCTAAGTATGCTTTGGTGGAAAACCTAGGAAGAACTATGCAACTAACTGATACAAAGTGTTAACACTGAAGACTCCTTCCAAAATCAGCATCTCATCATAAAAAACAATTCTGTAACAACAATTATAGACAGTTTTAAAAATCCATTAATGTAGAACATCCACCATACAGGCTGCTGCAGATTAGTTGCTGCTATAGAAATGACATTTAAAAAAAGATGAAAATGAATATAAGCATAACCATGTTGCTATAGAAAATGTTTCAGTAGCTTTTAAACAAGCTGAATCAAATTAAACACCGCTGTGTTATAATTAAACATAAAGGAATTTGGAAAGTATTACATATAAAGTAATGTATGTGGGTTGATGTAATAATTAATAACATAATTACAACTACAGATTATTAGGAATGTATTTTCGGGTTCATTAAACTCTATTTCCAGATGGGATCATACATCAATGGATCTCATGCATACCGCAGTTGCGTTCATCGGAGGTTCCATTGTCGAAACAGTTATTGATTCCATTGCACACATACTCCCGGGCGATGCAGCGACCATTGTTGCAGGCAAATTCTGTGTTTGGGTCGCAGGGCCGAAATAAACAGCCTTCCTCATCGCTGTTATCACCACAGTCGTTATAGTGATCACAACGGTAATGGTATGGGACACATCTGCCATTTCCACAGGTATACACAGTGGGCTCACAGGTATGAAAAGCTGCCAGTGATAATCAAAAGAGCATTTTTTTTAAACGAAAAGCAACCATAAAGTTAATTTAAATAATTTCATAAAGCTGTGATATTTAGATGACTCTAGTAACTTTTCAAGCTAAGAGTCTTTATTAGTGAAGCAGTGGTATCAGTGGAAAGTTAGTTTGCAAACGCTAGATATTACCTGAGAGAGAAATAAATGCCGCCATTTGTGGGACTGCATGCAAAGAAGCAATGCATTTTCTAATGATTATTCTTTCTAACAAAAGGTCAACAAATGCAGGCAAAGCTATGTTTATTCTAAAACAGATAATCAAAGAAACATAATCATACACACCAAAAGCGAAATCACTCTTGAATCCTGGAGACAGAGACATTATATTGCATTAGGCAGAAAATGGCTGCACATTAGCAAGAAGACAGCGCAGAGACAACAGCAGAAGTACAAGTTAAATCCATTCACGTAAATTAAAGGTGTGAGAAAATTAGAAATATATCATTGCAGCATGTCACATGGAGAATTTAAAACACCAGAATCACATGTCACAAATTTAACACTTAACATACAATGAAATCAAACAAGTGGCTCATTACTGTTAATTTACTGGCTCCAAAGCTACAGTGAAGGCAAGCAATCTCTTCCTTCAGTCTTTTTAATCCTATAATTTAATTTATCTTCATTATTGATTATAATAAATTGAATTGGAATAGCAAGATTGTTAGGTCAATTAGCTTATACTAGCTAGGATTAGTTAGCAATGACAAGATTTGTTTTGTTATGATTAAAATTAGCAGTTTTTTAGACATCATCACAGCCAGTTAAAACTTTTCTTTTTCTGTAGAAAAAAGCCAACAAGTTTAAAAGCAGTCAAATTTAAGTTCTATGAAGTGAAAGCAAGTGCACTTCAATTGATCAGATTCTGAAATTCCTCAGAAATGACTGGATAACAGCAAACGTAAAAATTATATGCCCATCTTACCGCACACTCTCTCCATCTCATCACTGCCATCACCACAGTCATCGTCATTGTCACATTTCCATGATGCACGAATACAGCGACCATTCATGCAGGTAAACTGGCCTGTTTGGCAGCGTGTGCCATTATCGTGGATGCAGTATTTACTGTCAGCCAAATACCAGCGACCTTCTGATGGACACTGGCACTCTGCCCCCTGAGGACCTAAGCACAGCAGAATACCTATTACTATAAGGAACAGACCTAAAGATCTATATTCTGAAAATGAATGTTTAAAACACAAACAACATAAATGGGGTTTATGATATAAATCACATAAGAAACAACATCTATTTTACTAATTTCTACTCACTGTCTGACAAAAAACTAAAGTTAGTTTGATGCCTGAGTGCCCCTTTAAAAAATATATTTTTTACTTTTCAAGGTGATGAACCCTTACAAATAAAGTTGTTATTCACCTGGAGTGCAGATATGGCTGCATCCTCCATTAAACTGCAAGCAAGGGCTGCTGCAATGCTGCTGTTTGCTGTTGGACAGCACATGGATGTCCATAGGTCGGGATGGAAGGTTCTGGATCATAATCCTCTGATCTGAGCCATCATGCTTGTTTGCCCTATAAATGCTACGTGTGTTCCAGTCTGTCCAGAAAATGTGCTGTCCATACACAGTCATGGCAAATGGGTAAATGGCAGTGCTTACGATCACCTCACGATTACTGCCTGTTAGAGAGCAGCGCTCAATCTTCTGTCTGATTACACAGAAACAAACAAACAAATAGTTTGAAGACATATGTAAATGACTTATTTGGTAGACCTACTGTATATTACAAATATAGCCTGAGATGGCACAGAATCTTACAAGCTAGCATCAGCCCAATAGAGCCTCTGTTCATCATAATCCAATGTAAGACCATTAGGCCAAACCAAACTGCTGTTAACGATCTCCGACCGGAAATTTCCACCCAGAGTTGCACGCTCAATCTTAGCATTTGTACCCCAATCTGTCCAGTACATGTATCTAGGGACAGAAGAAAATTATAAAATAAGAAATCAAAGAAACATGAAGCAAGATTAGCCATAGTAATGGATATGATAAGTAAAGGCCATTTTATTTAACAGAATCTACAAAATAGGGAAAGTAGACAACTGTATGATTGTAGGTGGTTTCATTTAATAATAATAATCTTACTATAATACATTCTGTAAAAAGTGATAGTAACCTACCCACTGCATGGGTCCAGCATGATGGCTCGTGGTCTGGGCACATGAGCTATAACAGTCCTCTGTGACCCATCCACTGCCATGGAGTTAATGGTCTGATTAATATAGTCACTATAATAGATCCTCTTATTAATCCAGTCATAGGCAATACCATCAGGGGCACCCAGATCTAAATATAGAGAAAATATTACTTAAACATGCTTGTCCAACTACAACCAGGCAGAATATAAAATAGATAAATAATTGATTACACATTTTCTGAAAATATTTCTTTCCTCACATAATTCAAATCAGTGATTGTACAATTTTAGTGACTATAGGTAATAATGCACAAATCAATCATAGAAAACAAACAAACAAACAAAAAAATTTATATATATAGTGTTAAAAGAAATATTAAGCAATAAATACAGTGATCAATGTATTGCGTGTACCTGAAGCCACAACAGTAGCAGGTGAGGTAGGAGACGATAAGCTAATGTAGCTGATCTTGCTCTGTCCTGATCCAGAGCTTTGAGTGAAATAAATCCTGTTGTCAAACCTGTCATAATCCAATGCTACAGAAGTTCGGGCCACATTGACAACAGGAAAAGGGAGGGAATGATCTTCAGGGTCCAGCCGTAGTGAGCGAACCGTACTCTCTGTAGTGTATATGAGGTAATCATCGCGAGACACCACACAGGTCATGCCATCAACAGCCAGGTTGCCGAAGGCACATGAACACTTCCTAGTTTGAGTGCCAGGCAGTGCAAAGCAGAAATGAGCACAGCCTCCATTAGATACTAAACAGGGATTGTTATTAAGCTCCTGTGCTGAGAAGGGCTGCATTCTTTGGTCAAAAATGGTGACATCTCTCAGCATGTTAATGTTGTCTCTGATCACCACTGGTTGATCATTGTTTCCTGGTTCTTTACTGGCTTGGAAAACCTTTTTTAGGTTCCTGTCTACCCAGATGATGTTATTCTCGAACACAGTGATGCCATAGGGAGTTGGGTAGCGGCTGCCATAACGTACAATCTCTGTCTCACCGCCATCTGTGCGAACCCTTGCAATCATGTCCAGTGAATCATCCACCCAGTAGATGTACCCATTGCTGTGATCCAGAGCAAGACCCCTGGGTGTGATAATACCAGATGTGACCAGCACAGTCCGGTTAGTAGCATCCAGGAAAGCTCTTTCAATCTTGGGGTTCTGACCATAGTCAGCCCAAAAGAGGAATCCGTTTTTTGGATCAACCACAATGTGACGAGGCATGTCCACCTCAGTCTTCAGAATAACACGGCGAAAAGTGGTGTTAAGTCGAATAACTTCAATGTAGGTCTCTGTCAAGAAGGCATTTGTGAAGTACAGGTTCCCTGTCCAAATACAGAGCAATTGTTATGCAAATGTATACATATTATAAATAGCAAGATTAATGTTATCTATGATAATAATAAATACAGATACTACAAAGATTATGGAAGGTTCATTTGTAATACCTTTTGTGTCCGTATATTTCATTATTCAATTAACAATCTGAGGTTTAAGTAAGATGAAGGAATAATTATGTTGCCATAATCAAACAACTTTATGAATTTGTTGTCTTTCAGTTTTCAGTTGTAACAACATTGTTGACTGATTTTGAGGAATATATTCTTTCACAAATTTAAAGGTGATGAAAATTACAGCTTGTCATATCACAGCCCGGCATTCGAGTTTTTCATACTCTAATCAACATGGCCATGGACAAATATCTATAATTTATGCAAATGTATGTTCATTATTTCTGAAACCATGCTAAACATAGAGCATAAAGAACGCAGACATTTTTTTCAAAGAACTTGTACATGTCTATTTAACACATGGAAAAAAGAATATGGAAAAACCACAGGTTCCTATTGCTTCTCTTTCTTTGCGCTGAACGAGTTGCAGACAGGTTTTACATTACTGTTTACATTCTTAAATGCAGATTGTAAAAATACTCGGTAAAAAAAAAATAGGTAAATCACCAAATTGTTATAGTTCCACACACACGTTTTTTTTTTTTATTTATTTATTTTTTTATATATATTTGTGTAAAGAAACGATGTCATGAATAAATGTGTGTTGTGTTGAAGGTTTTAATTTTGCCGCTTTTAAATTTATTTATATTATTAATAAACATAGTCAAACATAAATTCCTGCTGCATTTATCGCGTGTTAATAAAATTAGTGCCATTAAAATTTATTTGCCTAATTACTTTTTGAGAACCCTAATATAAATATTTTAAAAAATACAAATATATAAAATATGTACCATTTTAAAGGCTTACTCTCCAACAAGTGCAAAGGTTTTATGCTCATATACTGGCAGGTGACAGATTAAATGACAAATTTGATGACTATATTCTCCTGCGGGGGAACATTGTTGGCATTTTTTGCTTTGTCCTTATAAAACGAAATTATTATAAATGATCCCTCATCTAACGTGAACGTCATTATCAGCAGGCATTTTTGTTAGAAGGTTTATTTTTTTCATTTGTATTATTATCATATTATTTTACATCATGAATAAAGATTTTATTCTGGAGTTGGAGACTGTCACAAAGCAAACTTTAGGATAAATAGAGGAGATTTTTTTTTGCCTATATGTTCATTTTGCCATTTCTTTAGGTTCAGAAGTATGAGTGGCAATGTTTTCTACACTTTTTTAACTGTTTGAATGAAGTTACCAAAACTTATAGAAACATTTACAGAGTTGCACTTAATAAACATATTTCAGTAACAAAATCAAATAGTCACATATGTATAAGGTGAATAACGTGATGAAACACTAAGGGTACTCAGGTATGAAAATTTCTGAGTTTATACCATACAATATACCCCAGAGGATTAGATTTTTCAGTTGAGCAGAAAAGCTGCTTACAGTCATTTTATACACCATCAAATGGAAATCCCTTGACATATTTTGACCTCTGAACTCAACATTAACATTTTTACACTTGGGTTACAGGTTGCAGGTTTTTTCTCTTAAGCCATCAGGCTCTTCAACACACAGAACTGAACTGTACAAAAACTTGCATATACGTACACTTAACTGTGTGTTACTGACCTGTTACAACCTAAACTCAACACACATTCAATACTTATTTCATACTCATCCATGTCTTCCTGCACCACCCATATTATATTTACTATATATAAGCCTATAAGGACTATAAGCCGCTACTTTTTTCCCACGTTTTGAACCCCGCAGCTTAAACAACGAAGCGGCTTATTTATGAATTTTTCCTGGGTTTTTCCCGGTTTCACAAACTTCAAGCCAAAAAACTGAGCCCCATAACATTAGACCAATGAAATTTCTTAACGTGGTGGAGGGGTTTGAGTACCCGAATGACCCTAGGAGCTATGTTGTCCGGGGCTATATGCCCCTGGTAGGGTCTCCCAAGGCAAACAGGTCCTAGGCGACGGGTCAGACTAAGAGCGGTTCAAAAAACCCTTATGAGACAAAACAAATCAAGGACCGTGAAGTCGCCCGGGGAGCGACGTGGGGCCGCCTTCCCGTGGGCTCACCACCTGCAGGAGGGACCGTAAGGGGCCGGTGCGAAGAGGATCGGGCGGCAGTCGAAGGCGGGGGCCTCGACAACCCGAACCCTGGACACGGAAGCTAGCTCTAGGGACGTGGAATGTCACCTCGCTGGCGGGGAAGGAGCCTGAGATTGTGCGTGAGGTTGAAAGGTTCCGACTAGAGATAGTCGGGATCACCTCTACGCACGGCTTGGGCTCTGGAACCACACTCCT
The DNA here is from genome assembly GCA_014706435.1 of Silurus glanis. NCBI lineage: Eukaryota > Metazoa > Chordata > Actinopteri > Siluriformes > Siluridae > Silurus > Silurus glanis. Next base: position 1,656,160 of record JAAIIK010000135.1, on the reverse strand, counting down.
CGAGAGAGGATGGACTCTTCACCAATCTGGATTTGCCCATGGTGAAAGGCGGCGGGCTGGTGTGGGTTTGCTTATAGCCCCCCAGGTCAGCCGCCATGTGTTGGCGTTTACCCCGGTGAATGAGAGGGTCGTTTCCCTGCGCCTACGGGTCGGGGATAGGTCTCTCACTGTCGTGTGTGCCTACGGGCCAAACGGCAGTGTAGAGTACCCGGCTTTCTTGGGGTCTCTGGGAGGGGTGCTGGAAAGTGCTCCGACTGGGGACTCCGTCGTTCTACTGGGAGACTTCAATGCCCACGTGGGCAGCGACAGTGACACCTGGAGGGGCGTGATTGGGAGGAACGGCCCCCCTGATCTGAACCCGAGCGGTGTTCAGTTATTGGACTTCTGTGCTAGTTACAGTTTGTCCATAACGAACACCATGTTCAAGCATAAGGGTGTCCATCAGTACACGTGGCACCAGGACACCCTAGGCCGTAGTTTGATGATCGACTTTGTGGTCGTTTCATCTGACCTGCGGCCGTATGTCTTGGACACTCGGGTAAAGAGAGGGGCGGAGCTGTCAACTGATCACCATCTGGTGGTGAGTTGGATCCGATGGCGGGGGAGGAAGCTGGACAGACTCGGCAGACCCAAGCGTACTGTGAGGGTCTGCTGGGAACGTTTGGCCGAGTCTCCTGTCAGAGAGATCTTCAACTCCCACCTCCGCGGAGCTTCGACCGGATCCCGAGGGAGGCTGGAGATATTGAGTCCGAGTGGACCATGTTCTCCACCTCCATTGTCGAAGCGGCCGCTCGGAGCTGTGGCCGTAAGGTCTCCGGTGCCTGTCGAGGCGGCAATCCCCGAACCCGGTGGTGGACACCGGAAGTAAGGGATGCCGTCAAGCTGAAGAAGGAGTCCTATCGGGCCTGGTTGGCTTGTGGGACTCCTGAGGCAGCCGACGGGTACCGGCAGGCCAAGCGAACTGCAGCCCGGGTGGTTGTGGAGGCAAAAACTCGGGCCTGGGAGGAGTTCGGTGAGGCCATGGAGAAGGACTATCGGCTGGCCTCGAAGAGATTCTGGCAAACCGTCCGGCGCCTCAGGAGAGGGGAGCAGTGCCCTACCAATGCTGTTTACAGTAGAGGTGGGGAGCTGTTGACCTCACCTGGGGAGGTCGTTGGACGGTGGAAGGAATACTTCGAGGATCTCCTCAATCCCACCGTCACGTCTTCCATTGAGGAAGCAGAGGCTGAGGGCTCAGAGGTGGACTCGTCCATCACCCAAGCTGAAGTCACCGAGGTAGTCAAGAAACTCCTCGGTGGCAAGGCACCGGGGGTGGATGAGATCCACCCTGAGTACCTCAAGTCTCTGGATGTTGTGGGGCTGTCTTGGCTGACACGCCTCTGCAGCATCGCGTGGCGGTCGGGGACAGTGCCTCTGGGATGGCAGACCGGGGTGGTGGTCCCTCTTTTTAAGAAGGGGGACCGGAGGGTGTGTTCCAACTATAGGGGGATCACACTTCTCAGCCTCCCTGGGAAAGTCTATGCCAGGGTACTGGAGAGGAGAATACGGCCGATAGTAGAACCTCGGATTCAGGAGGAACAGTGTGGTTTTCGTCCAGGCCGTGGAACACTGGACCAGCTCTATACCCTCTACAGGGTGCTGGAGGGTTCATGGGAGTTTGCCCAACCAGTCCACATGTGTTTTGTGGATTTGGAGAAGGCATTCGACTCTGTCCCTCACGGCGGCCTGTGGAGGGTGCTTCGGGAGTATGGGGTCCAGGGTCCTTTACTAAGGGCTGTCCGGTCCCTGTACGACCGAAGCAGGAGCTTGGTTCGCATTGCCGGCAGTAAGTCAGACTTGTTCCCGGTGCATGTTGGACTCCGGCAGGGCTGCCCTTTGTCACCGGTTCTGTTCATAATTTATATGGACAGAATTTCTAGGCGCAGCCAGGGGCCGAAGGGGGTCCGGTTTGGTGACAACGCGATTTTGTCTCTGCTCTTTGCAGATGATGTTGTCGTGTTGGCTTCATCAAACCAGGACCTTCGGCATGCACTGGGACGGTTTGCAGCCGAGTGTGAAGCAGCTGGGATGAGAATCAGCACCTCCAAATCCGAGGCCATGGTCCTCAGTCGGAAAAGGGTGGCTTGCCCACTTCAGGTTGGTGGAGAGTTCCTGCCTCAAGTGGAGGAGTTTAAGTATCTTGGGGTTTTGTTCACGAGTGAGGGAAGGATGGAACGGGAGTTTGACAGACGGATCGGTGCAGCTTCTGCAGTAATGCGGTCGATGTACCGGTCTGTCGTGGTGAAGAAAGAGCTGAGCCGCAAGGCGAAACTCTCGATTTACCGGTCAATCTACGTTCCTACTCTCACCTATGGTCATGAGCTCTGGGTCATGACCGAAAGGACAAGATCCCGGATACAGGCGGCCGAAATGAGCTTTCTCCGCAGGGTGGCTGGGCGATCCCTTAGAGATAGGGTGAGAAGCTCGGTCACTCGGGAGGAGCTCAGAGTAGAGCCGCTGCTCCTCCAGATCGAGAGGGGTCAGCTGAGGTGGCTCGGGCATCTATTCCGGATGCCTCCTGGACGCCTTCCCGGGAAGGTGTTCCGGGCGCGTCCCACTGGGAGGAGACCCCGGGGAAGACCTAGGACACGCTGGGGAGACTATGTCTCCCGGCTGGCCTGGGAACGCCTCGGTGTCCCCCCGGAAGAGCTGGAAGAAGTGTCTAGGGAGAGGGAAGTCTGGGCATCTCTGCTTAGACTGCTGCCCCCGCGACCCGGCCCCGGATAAGCGGGAGAAGATGAGAGATGAGGGGAAACGAAAAAACGTACCTCACCTGTGTTCTGAACTGCACGGCATCGGGAGAAAAAAAGTTTTTTTTTAACGCACGACGATGCCAAAAGAAAAACTCCAGAGAGAAATAGTTGTGAAAGGAAGGAGGAAGACAGTGACAGGTCATGGGATAGCTCGCTTACTCCAGTTGCATCAGAAATCATATAAGCACAGACAGGTTTCCAAAACTTGTGCTTTTTTATTTTTCTTGGCAACAGCGTTACGGGTTAGTCAAAGAAACTTAGAAATGAGCATTAGAAAATAATAAGGACATATTCCTCGGTCTTGCACACATGCAGTAATACCGGAAAAAATGCGGCGGCAGCCTATTCCTATTCCCGCTCTGCTCTTAAAGGAGCCACAACATATTTCACCCGTGTAACAGACACTGTCGTTAAAGTCTGTGTAAAGTTCATTAGTTTCAATGTAGACACCTGCGGCTTATAGACAGGTGCAGCTTATTTATGTTTAAAATAAAAATCTTTGTCAAATTCAGTGGGTGCGGCTTATATATGGGTGCGCTTTATAGTCCGGAAATTATGGTAATCATATTATACTGTGTACATGCTGTTTTGCACAACTCTCAATTGCTGCTCTTGCAGTTTTTGCACTCTTGTTTCTAGTTTTCTCTTTTGTACATTGCACTGTATTAGATATACAATAGGTTTACTAATTGGTGCTTTTTTGTGTTTTGTTTGTCTTTCCCACACTGTCTTGTGTTGTCTGTTTGCACTGACTTTTGTCTGCACTGTTTGCACTCTGTTGCACACAATGCACTTTATGTGGCTAGGACAACTTACTTTAGTAGTTAGTCCTTAGGTTCTAGAGGAACGTTGTCTCCTTTCACTGTGTACTGCGTCAGCTATATATGGTTAAAACGACAATATAAGCTTCTTGACTTGACTTGACTTGACTTGACTTAAAGGTAAAGGTTTCAGTCCTGTTACTGCTTACCTTTTATGTGATGGTTATATATTTTAATCACATTATACTGTTAGCATATAAAGCAAGATAAACAAACAACACACCTGCTGCCCAGTCTACAGCAATGCCTCGGATCCCATTGCGTCCAATCCCAGAAGTTACAATGCCGCGGAATCCAGATCCATCAGGTTTTATCCGACGAATGCCGTTCTGAGAGGGGACGGTGCTACTAAAGTCGCACCAGTACAGGAAACCAGAGGGCATGTGCACATCCACATGCAGAACATTTCGACCTGTGAGACACACACATGCATATTATTGGACTGTCAGAATATACAAACTGGTAACATACATTTAGTGACCACTGTGATGGACTAAGTAGACTAGGTGTTCATTGAATTAATTAATTAAGTTTATTTCATTAATTAAAGTGGCTGATAAAAATACACAATACTGTATATATACTGTAATATAACCCCAAATTTTAAGTGATGCTTTGTAAATATGAAATAAAAACTAAATGCAATGCTTTGCAAATCTCATAAACCTATATTTTATTCACAATAGAACATGAAAAACATATTAAATGTTGAAACTTAGGAAATGTACAATTATTTGAAAAAATGTGTAACTGTGTAGCATCCTTTCTTTAAACAACAGTCTGTATTTGTCTGGAACTGAGGAGAACAGCATGATGCCAGCATTTCTGGATCATATTTACAAATAGCTACTTCTTGCATGATAGCGCTTTAACCTGTATTTTTTTATTGGCACAGCAAACTGTGTTCACCGATAATGATTTCTGAGCTAATACAGTGATTTCTATTACAGAGTCATGCCTGAAGACCATGAGCATCCAATATTAATTTTCACTCTTGTCCCTTGCACACAGAGATTTCTCTATACTCTTTGAGTATTCTGATGATATTATGTGATGTAGATGAGATATTCAAATCTTCACAATTTTAAGTTAAGGAACATTAATTCTTAAATTGTTCCACAGTTTGTAAAATCAGTTTTTCACAGATTGGTGAACCTCTGCCTACAGTATCTATCATTTAAAGAAATTCTGCCTGTCTGTCTGTATTTATGTTGCCAATTAATCTAATCATTTGCAAAATGTCCCTCCAGCTGTTTCTTTCTAGTAACAATAAAATTTTCCAGCATTTTTCTTGCTCTCTTCTAAACTTTTTTTAGATGTGTTGCAGCCATCAAACTTAAAATTACCCAATATTTTACCTTAAAAGGACATTTCTTTAGTTTAAACATTTGATTTGTTTTCTATGTCCTATTGTGAGTAAAATATGGGTATATGACATTTGTAAATCAATGCATTCTGCTTTTGTTTTCATTTAACACAACATCCCAACTTCTTGGAATCGGGGTTGTAAAAATAGAACACCAGATGATGGTCAAATATGGAACAGTTAAGATACAAGTTAAGATACAATCTTATGGTCCCTGATACCCACAGACAATTTAAAATCTCACCAAGATCCAAAAATCTCATTCAAGCCATTCCACTGTCACCGTATTAGTAAAAATTATCTAATATCAAATTAGTATCTGGTCAGTAGTGAGTCTGAGATGGCTTCCAAAGATAATGTAGGAGGATACAAAAATGTACAAAAAATCTGTAGTACATAATATAGCATTATAAAAGTTACAATTACAATTCACCATTATTTAACTGGTGTTCTTTATGCACCAATGCACACTTAGATATGTAAAATACCCACCTCTTCCTGCCACAGGAACCATGGCCTCAGAATGATCAACTCCCTCCAGACTGAATCCCTTAATGGCAGTGAGCATTGAGATGACCACATAGGATTGGTACGGAGCACAGGTCCTGTTATCGACATTGAGTCTGAAGCCTGTAGCACATGCACAGGAGAACAGGCCTCCAGGTCGAGGCAGACACAGCTGCTGGCATGCACCAACATTATTACTACATCCATTAGATGAGCCAGCAGATGCTAGCAAGAGAAGAAACAAGATGCAGATTGTACATACATGTATTTACAGAAATATACACAAAAATTCTACTTTTTTTGTTAATGTTTAATATCAGTATTGCAGTTTCAAACTCCTTTAAACCTCTTATTCATCCATTTTAACTGGGCCAAGCTGCAGTTCCTCATTTCACCGCAATACATCAAAATGCTTATCCAATTTAAAACCAAAAAACCCCCACCCCACTGCCACTAGTTACAATTATAGCTAGGTACTAAATGACTTTTACTTACTATCTCTGTAATGAACTTTAAGAACCCTAAGACCAGGCACATTGTTCCTCAGTACGATTCTGTTGGATCCTGTGACTTTATCCATACGTTCAATCACCTCAAAATCCCTGTCAGTAAAGTAGAGGTGGGGCCCATGTACAGCCACACCCCATGGATGAGACAAGCCATTAATCACTGTGATGCGGTTTAACCCATTTGGATCTCCTCTCTCAATCTGTTTTGGGATTTATAAGAGCAATAGAATGTATTGATACAATTATTTTTTAAAGCAATAGTTAAGGAAGATTTTGCAATAGATTCTAAATTCTAGATGCAGCTTACCACTCCAGTTCCTGTGACAGCCCAGTAAAGCTTGTTCTCTTTAATGTCTATAGTGATAAACTCCACATGGTCCAGATTGTTGGTAAATAGTACAACTGAATTGGACCCATCCATGTCTGCGCATGCCACCTTGGCAGGAATGCCGCTCTCTGTTCCTTGATCTGTCCAGTACATTTTCCTGAAACACAACACATGAAGCAGATATGGATTACCTACTGAATATATGTATTATAAAGACTCAAGATTTTAAAATAAGGTTTATGTAACTCTGCACTAAGCACATTTTTTTCTTAGTGTAATTTCACTGTTACACTGATTGCACTAAGTGCTGGTTGGGATTTCTAGCAGTCTGAACAGATGGCATGAAGTCAGACTGACTTGGCAGACTTCATTGCAAGGTGCTGCTGAACTGGGCCTTACCCACGTGCCGGGTCCACTGCTATGCCAATCGGTGAGCCTGCACCAGTCGGGGTGCCATTATTAGTGATGAGAGTTTTCCTGTACTGCACCTCTCCTTTCAGCCTTAGAACCTAAATGAACAAACATGATATAAGTAAAATGTTGCCCCACAATATTTACAATATAAAAAATAATAGTTTTTTCAAAAAGAGTTATTATTTTCTTATTATTTTTCAATTCAAAGGTAAAAAATAAAAAAACCTCTATGGATTGTGTGGAGGGGTTGGTGTAGTATAGGTTTTGACTCATCCAGTCAAGGGCCAAACCCACTGGAGAGCCCAAAATGGCTGCTGGGGCAAATTCAGTCCTGTTAGTTCCATCTGACTTCACCCTGTGAATCTCACCCTGTATTGATAAAATAATGTTATTTCCTGTGTCAGACTTGATATTATCAGTTAAAAATTTTAATAAAGGTTTTAATTATGCAAGTGAGAAAACTGTCAACTGTCAAAACTTTAAATGTGACAGCATACAGTTACAGTTAAAATGAAACAAAGGTGAAGATCCAAAAATATTGGCAATTAAATATTTATATGAAAAAAAGTATAAACGCACCATAAGGTTGTAAAACAGGATTGTTAATGGGTCAGAATTCTATCAACCTGATCCTTTAACAATAAAAGTTAGATGGCTACAATAATAATTTTTTTCTCAGACTTACAGGGTGTTCAACCCAGTAGATCATCTGCTCCGCATCATCAAAGTCAACATCATACCCATTCTGCAGGCCAGTGATTGGAACCATGGCATCATTGCTCTTTTCATCAGGGTTGAGAGAAATACCATAAATTATACTGTCTCTAACAACCACCAGGAAAGGAGCATCCACTGTAAAAAAAAAATATTATGCAAACAGCTTATCATATTGCAATCTATTTAGAAGCAAAAATGAAATTATTTACACACAATGACAGATAGGACACCTAAACATATTATAAAACAATAACATCATCATTATACAATTAATAGGCACGTCACTATAACTACTTGTCAGAATAAGTTGGATAGTATTAATTTGGTAAAAGTTCTTCTCCAGGGGAAGATTCTGCCATATCAGAGATTACAATCAATCGGCACTCATTCCTCACCATTCATCATTCATCTCTAAGCATAAAATGTGCTTGACAAGCTGAAACCTGAGACTGTATGCATGGTTGCCATCAAGAGAATCTACTGTGTTTAAGATTAAAGCTCTCTTGTTTTTGTTCAACCTTAGATATAACTTAAGAAATGAGCTTGTACAATTACAAATATTTCCCCTCAGAGAAGGCGAGTAAGTGAAAATGGGATGCTGTTGACAAGATCTGCACCTCATGAAATAGATATCCAGTGTCACTGATGACTACTACTTTGTTCCATAAGGGAGGAGGAGATTTACTGGACCAAGGAAAAAAATGTTCAGTGGGAATGTAACTAAGATCACAGATATTGTGCTAGACCACATGCACAGGTAAACTTACTGGTACACCTGCTCACTAAGCTTAAAAACAATAATGAGACTATTTATTACTTCCTATTACTTTCCTTATATAGTGTCTAAGTACAGTTAAACTCCATGGTGTTCGTGAGATGAATAAGAAAAACACCAGGAAAATAGAAAACAACACATAGTTGTAGGTTGGGCAAATGGGGATTATACTTGGCATATATTCTGAAGCATAGCATTTCTAAAATATATGAGGCTCTCTGAAACATTAGCATAAAACAAAAGCATTTTGTTGGTAGTAGCATTTATGAGTAAATGGCTTCGTCAGCACTAGTGTGAAATACCTCTAGCACAGGTGAACTGGTCATTAGCCAGCATCCAGCCAGAAGGACAAGCACAGGAGTAAAACCTGGGGCCAACAGCAGACAAAAGGCATATATGTGTGCAGGGGCTCACTGCACATAGATTATCACCTAGACGAAGAGAAAGCAAAACCAAATGAAAAAAGCTGCCTGGGAAATTATACATCATTATACAAATAGCGTATGCTTATTGGTAAATACTGGTGGGAATTTTTTTTTTTTAAGTTCTGTTAAGAATTTTAGAAACGTACCTGCTGGCTGTCTGACAGGGTGCATTGCAACCAGACCCATTGGCTGGGGCACATTATATAACATCACTGTCTGGTTCTCTCCGTGCCACTTGTTGGCCCGGATCACTCGATTGATGTATCTGTCAGTCCAATATATAAAATCCTCAAAAATAGTAATTGCGTGTGGATGTTGCAGCACCTTTTTTATTGCGAGATAAAAGGCAAATTTTACTTACATTTTAAGGTCTAACCCTAACCCTGAAATAATTTCATAGAAGCAAAAGGCACAAAAGGTCTCACCAGATCACTGGCTAAAACTTGCTTGCGGTTGTTCCCATCGTAATCACAGTAGTCAATAAAATCCAGATAGGCATCAGCAAAGTAAAGTAGATTATTGGGATAGTCTATGGTTAGGCCATTGGGCCAGTAAAGCTTGCTGGTGATTATGGTGGTTCTCTGCTTGCCATCCATGCTGGCTCTCTCAATGCGAGGGTTTTGTCCCCAGTCTGTCCAGAACATTAGGTGAAAACTGGAAAACACAGAAATGCTAAAAATTAATTTTTACTAACACAGTGAATATTGCAGTTTAATGCATAATATAAATTATGCAAATTTATATATATATATATATATATATATATATAATAAATATAACACTTTGGGATGTGCTGAAACAATAAAATAAAAATAAAATAATTAACTTCAGAGTGGTAACAGTGGTATCAATTATACCACATTGTGGATACATTTCCTAAAACAGCATCGGCTTTGTTTAAATCCATACATGTCCTTCCTGTGGGTTTCTTACATATGTGTATCAGTGCACTTACCCATTCCTGGGGTCCAGCACAAGGCCTCTAGGATTTGTGACATTCTCACTGAGAAGCACCGCTCTGTGGGAGCCGTCCAGTTTGGCCACCTCTATGGTCTCAAGGATGTAGTCTGTCCAGTATAAGTTTCTCCCCACCCAGTCAACTGCAATACTCTCAGTGACTGTCACACCACTGTCAAAGATCTGCAAACGTAAAGATATGCTCTCAGTGACACAATGTTTCGTTCTTCAAAATTTGTGACAATTTATTTACAGTGTAATAAAAGCCTGTTTAGCATTTCCGAAAAAAAAAACAATAAATCATTACCACAGTCCTATCACTGCCATTTTTATGTGCGCTCCATATCCTGTCCTGGGTAGTATCAGACCAATACACACGATCTGTCACTGAATCAAAATCCACTGCCACAATGTTCCGGCCATCTCTAACAAGGGACCGCACAACATTCGGCTGTAAGATGATGTCATCACTTATTATCTGATTGCGACTGGCCACCAGCAGAATGGCCTCCCGAGATCCTGTCAGATTGGGAAAAGAACAACGCTGTGATGCCAAAAATCGCAAATCCACATTTTCAACATACTCCTACTATCAGTCTAAGATTAGATTAAATAAGTTATCAACCCTTAGACAGCTTAAGAGTAGCACAGAAAGGAGCTCTGTGGTAGAATAATGTCTAGAAAAAAAAGAAAAGTATATCAAATGTCAGCATTCTTTAGCAGGTTATCTCTCTGGTGGATGGTTCTATGTCAGAAGCACAGCTCATAAACAAGCCTTTGTCTTGTGATTTAGACCTAATTACCCCCATCTGAAAGTTTTTGACTGACATATATGTTATTTCGCTTATCTGCAGTAATCCGATCAGAGGCCAGTGAAAAGGAGGCTGAAGGAGACTGCAGCACACGTGGCTCCATTCCACCATTTCCAGTACTGATATCTTCCCAAATCCTAAAGCTACATGTGTGCTTATTTAATTTCTGTAGGGGTTATTTCATGTCAAGGAACTGGAGAAACACAAATGGGAGTCTATGTCTCTATTTTGGGTATTTAGTATAAATTGTCTCTTTTTTCCTGTCCTGTAGAAATACATACCCGAGGCCTTGCAGGTGTGCCCATCCATTTCAATTGTGTATCCCTCTTGGCAGTGACAGCGGAAGGAGCCTCTCTCGTTAAAACAATGCTGACTGCACAGGCCAGGGGGGTTACACTCGTCTATGTCCTCACATGTCTTTGAGTCATTGCTTAACTGATAGCCTATTAGACACGTGCACTGGGCCCCAAACGGACCCTGGATACAGCCGTGAGTACAGCCTGCATTGTTGTCTAAACAACTCTCTTGGTCTGAAGAAGGAGTGCAACAACAAAAATTCTTTAGAAATTTTAGTACTATAATAGCTTTATCAATGAATTGTCTTGAACAACATTTTAGTATTATGTATAACTTGAAACATTCATGCATATTAATACATCTGTAAAAAATATTAAGACAATATTAGACAATATTGGAATTAGTGTTACACAATGCACTAAACATTTTTACTATTTACAAGTCCAGCTTCAATTACACTCTATAACTGGTCTATAAATGGATAATTTATAATCATGATGAAAAACACGCTGCAGTGAATCAAAGTTACGTGCAGAGGATTGTGGATGATTAGGGATTTGGCCTACCTGGTAAGTGCTCATCTGAAAGCAGTGAGGGGAACATGGAAAAGGGATATCACTGATCACTTTAAATGACCAAATCAGAGCCACACATGCATGATTTGATACACATGATTTCTCATAACAAATCATTATTTCAAACAATAATATCATATATAAGAATGGCAGACTTGAAGATTTACCCAAAATCCTTTGTTAATTTTTTTTTTACTTATTTATTAAAGTAAAATAAATTGTCATATATCATACATTTAAAGCCTATCATAGTTGCTATATTAAAAATAAGAGTATTTGTAATATACTGCAAAAGTAGACTACATAGAATACTCTGTTAGATAGAACTGCAGCTAACAGCATTTTTGTAACCAAAAAAACTACTGAAGAATCCACTCTTTAAGCCAATAAACGCTAGCTTTATCGTTAAATATACTTTATGATGTACCCCATAACAGGTCCTGAGAGTTTCTTGAATAAAAAAAGAAAATTATATAGTGAGTATACTAGAATTAAAAGTTGGCTAAAATAATCCTAATGAATATCTTAAAGCATTCCACCTTAAAATTAGAGAGCAAAAAATGTAAAGACTTACTGCACAATGGTGACTCATCAGCTCCGTTTGGGCAATCAGGTATATTATCACATACTTTGCTGATATTGACACAAACTGTGTGGCCAGGGCACTGCCACTGCCAGCTAGGGCAGCGGAATGGTGGAACAGGGCAGTCACGTTCATCACTGCCATCACGGCAGTCGTTGTCTCCATCGCAAAGCCAGCTGCGAAACACACAGTTGCCATTGTCACAGCGGAAAAGTGAGGCAGGGCATGTAGGCGGGGGACACCCGTGGTGCTCATCTGAGCCATCCTCACAGTCCGCATGACCATCGCACTCCAACACAGAGGGCAAACAGGTGCCGTCCGACTGGCACTGGAACTCACTCTCGTGATGGCACATGCCTGGTGGTCTGGTGGCTACAAGGTCAAAGATTAAAACAGGAATCATGTTCACCTCAACTTTAAGGCTATATTTTTTTGTAAACTTAGAGATATGAGCATATCAAACTTACGGCAGCCAGATTCATCAGAACGATCATTGCAATCATAAAACCCATCACAGTGATAGAAATAGTTTATACACTGGTATCCGTTGGCACATTTGAACTGATAGCCAGTACAGTTGTAAACTGCAGCAGTAAATAGAGCACATTTGCAAAGTTAGAAAGGGAACAATTCAGGCCATTAAACAAAGAATGAATTACACTTCGCTTAGCTGCATTGCTCCTTTAAGCAGAATCAATAGTAGAATCACTCTTACCACACCCCTGCTCATCTGCCCCATCTGCACAGTCTCTGTCTCCATCGCACACATAGGATGGATCAATACAGCGATGATCAGGACAATGAAATTGGCCTGGATAGCATGTACTAATAGTATCTACCAATTAGAAAGCAACATGATTATGAACCGATAGAAATAGTAAAAATTTCAGGCTCAACATGAACCAAACAAACATGAAACACTCATAAGTTTTCTTACCACAATTGACTTCATCAGAGCCATCACCACAGTCATTATCTGTGTCACAGAGCCAAATGCGTGGGATGCACCGGTGGGATGGACCAGCACAGCTAAACTGGTCAGCCTGGCATGTACCTGGGATCTGAATAGGACAGTCTTTTTCATCACTGCCATCAAAACAGTCATTCTGCCCATCACATCGCCAATTCCTCGGCACACAGCGATGGTTGGCACAGGTGAAGGCAGAGGGGGAGCAGGTGTAGTCTGAAGAGTACGTTTTTGATTAATCCAGACACAAATCCAGAAAAATAATTAAATATATTGTCTTGTATTAAATGAGCTGGTTTTATTAGTCATCTTATAGAAAACGAAAAAACATTACTGTTAGTTCCACAGTTGGCCTCATCACTGTTATCAAAGCAGTCATCTACACCATCACACTGGTAGCTGGTAGGAACACACTTTCCATTGGAGCAGGAGAAAGAGTTGGAGCCACACTGCAGTGTAGGTGGCTCACTGGATGAATCGTTCAAGCAGGTCTGCTGATTGGGTGCAAGCTTCATGCCGTAAGGGCAGCCACAAACGCGCTGGGAGTATGGTGCAGGAAAGCAGAAATGACTGCAGTCTCCATTAGGATTTGATGGCCTGTTGCAGAAGTTGGAACCTATTTGAAAAAAAGGTGTACATGCAGAACACAATCGTTCAGTAACATATCAGTTTTGAATATGAGATAATGAACAGGACAAACACATTCCTTGTAGCAAAATACTTTTTTATCTAAGCATGGATATATTTCCCTATCCCCAAAACCCTTCAGGGCTGTGCAGGGGAAAAATGAACAAGGGAGCGTGAGATATGGAGTTCATAGTGAGAATGGATGACAGGCCTCTCACCAGTCTGTAAGTCAGCATTGAAAGATTTGACATGCATAATGTGGCTGATTCCTCGCCGAATAACCATCATCTCTCCTCCGTCTGTTTTCCGAACTCTGACTATTTCTCCAAGATGCCAGTCCGTGAAGTATGCATAACCTACAGCAAAAGCAAACATAAAACACATAAAACAAGTAAATGATCTTTGACTCATGATGCTTTAATTCTCTCTCATTTCATAAAGTATATTGGAAATTATTTGATTAATTATAATGTTAAATAGTTAGGACAGATTTGAAAAATCACAAGTAAATATATTAAATGAAATATATATTTATAAAATAAAATGAATGTATACAGTAGGTTATATTTGTAAAATGCAATAACAGAATATTGTACAATAATACATTACAATAATAATAATAATAACAATAAAATACAATATATTTTATTATTTTATATTTTATATACATTATTATATTATATAAATATATATTCCCTCAATAGTATTACTTCTCTACTTAGCAGTTTGAAACCAGGCAGATTTGATTAATCTAATTTGCATTTGTAAATTTCAATTAGCTGTACTGATTAGCTATGCTTAACATTTATTTGCTCCATATAATACAATCTCACTTGCTTGTAGATTTACACAGAACACAAAAAAGATATATTTAAAAGTTGCTGGCCAAAGCATTGTGTTTTAGATTCCACAGCACTGACAGTGTGGAAGATATTCAGGTCCCACACATTTGCATTAAAGTAAAGTTAATCGATATTTTGAATAATGTGAGATGGGAATGCCAAGTTCTTTGCATGGCCCAGGGGGTTAATTAAAAACACAAACATATACACATACACAGAAGTGTACCTATATAAAATATGTACAGCTATTACATATTTTAGTATTTTGATTATAAATATGATGTCCTACCTCCATAAATAGTAAGTCCAAATGGATGAAATATCTGTGTAATGCGATCCAGTGACAATCTGTTTTGCCCATCAAAAGTACTGTGCTCAATCTTATCAAAATAAGCATCGACCCAATACAAACGCATGGAGCTAGAGAGTAAAAATAGAGCAGGGAGAGGGAATAAGAACAAATTGAGAGATGGCTTTCAAATAAAGTTCAGATAAGTAGGATTAGGGCAGCTCATGTTTCTTGGGAGATTAGCTAGCTTTTAGTTGAGTTAACATTACAAGTCCAACCTGCCACATAGTAAACATTTTAAGGCTTTAAATGACTGAAGACTGACAGTTATGTATAAAACAGAAATAAAGCTTTTCAGTCTAGTTTGTGGTCTAACTGCCATGGCTGGCACACAATATTGGCTAATAGGTCTATTCATTAGGTACTAGGATGTTTGACATACCTCCAGTCAATGGTGAGGCCATTAGGCCAGCCCAGTGTGGTGTTAATAATCGGCTGTGCATGAGATCCATCACACCAGGACCGCATAATTTTGGCTGGACGGTACCAGTCGGTCCAAAAAATAAAGCTGTCAAAAACATACATACAAACAGGCTTAAATTACATTTTGAATTCTCTGCCCTCTCCCAGAAACAATTTGTTCTATAATGGAAGCTTTTTTAAAATCTCATCTAAGCTTTTTTCCTTGCTGTATAAAATAAAAGATATTGATAGTTTATTTAAGAGCTCGGTAGGGTCATCTCTCTTGAGCCAAGTTCTTAAAAGGCACCACAATACCAGCTTTCATGCAGCACTAATCTAGTCTCCTGGGCCCAGAGGACTTATGACTTTGAAGCTATTGGAAATGTCCCACTAGCAGTGCATAAAGACTCCCTTTATCTGCTCTGGGTTCAAAGTAGGAACAGTGTGTGAATGGGTGAGCAATTCCTGCATTATTGTAGGTGTGACTGGATAAAAGTGGCCAGCTTGCTAATGCTTTTTCATGGTCTTAAGGAAACAGAGACCTGAGGTGAAAGTGAGGCCCCCTGAGCCTTGTTCCAAGCTTGGTCCTGCTCAATGACTCGTGTTTTCACTTGAGGTTACAAACATGATTGTGATTTCTCACCCAAGTTTGCAATTCGGTTTTAATTGAAGACATTTCTGAGAGTACATGTTTATGTCAATATTAAAACTATACACTGTAACACTGCAAACACAATAATAAAAAAATGTGCTTCCTAAATTGATATAGACATGCAGATATTTAGAACCACCTGTTAGCTAAACTCACCCAACTATTGGATGCACCACTATAGATCTGGGGTTGTTCAGTTTTTGGATGATGGCTCTCCTGGATTTGTCTGCTACTTTCATGACTGATATACTCCGATAGTGTGAGTCTGTCCAGTACAGGTTCTTTGATATCCAGTCATACGCCAGATCCCTTACACCCTCTACCCGATTGGCTGCAAGTACATCCCTCTCTGCTGGTATTAAAAAAGGAGACAATGTACACAATAGATAAACATATTAAATGTGATCAATTAAATGCTAATAATGAAAACACTATAATTAAATGGCATGTGGTATAAAGCTCTCATCTCATATAAATCCTAAAAAGATGCTAAAAATTGCACAATAATGAAGAATACTTAACATTTAAAATGTTATAAAAAATAATAATAAAACCCTCGAAACGAAGATATATTATATATATATATATATATATATATATATATATATATA
>JAAIIK010000135.1:1629135-1639732 GCA_014706435.1 Silurus glanis | reverse complement strand
AAATATATATATATATATATATATATATATATATATATATATTTGTTAACTATGTGACTAATCACACCATGTTGCATACAGTCAAAGCCGATATAGGAAAGCCACGAGTCACTGGCTATATTGCCATCTTGATAAGCAAAGTCTACAAATTTTACAAATACTTTTAATTCCAAAATGAAAAAACTAAAGCAGAAAAAAGCAAGGAAAGAAATTAGAAAGGCCAATTAATGAAGGAAAGGGTTGTGTTTTGTGTGTCAGATCTGCACTTTTATTACCTTCTTTAATCATAAATAGTCTCATTACTTAGTTTATAGGGGTGTAATGCAAAGCCACTATTTTTTTATCTGTTGAAATATCTGTCTATCTGTTCTTAATTAAATATGTAAAAAACAGAAACGGAAATGTCAGCACTTTTTGCCTGTCAATAAATAATGTAAATTAATATGCCATCTGTTTGTCATACAAGCTGCGCTTCACATCTGATGTTCCCCCTTTTTCGTCATGTGACTTTCTTGTTGCATTTCACAGGATCCCAGTTCCAATACATGATGTTAGTCTCAACCAGTGAACTTTTTTGGCATGCTTTTCAAAAACATGCACATCTTCTATTAATGTCTGTATTTGAATGTGTTTAGAACACATCATCGGTTTGATTCAAATTATGTTTTAATAATTGCTGGCACAAGAGTGTGTATCTTTCCATTTATCCCTTACATGTAATAGTTCTGCAATTACATAAACCCTCCCACTTTTTTGCCTTGTTACCTGAATGCGGATTTGCCTTTATTAAATATATCTGCCTTTTCTATGTGCCTGTGAACAGTAACCACAACTCTCATACTGTTAGATAACACTTATATCTGATGCTGTTATATTGCCTGCTGTCAAAAATTTTATTCCCACTCCTGTAAAACAATACTCCAGTGGATCCATATCAGCCTCATAATTTTGCCTGATCACTATAGTTACAGCACAGTGCACAAAGAAAAGTGATTAAACCAAATGGAGAAATCAAGTCAAAATAAAATATTTTAATAAAATCATAATCAGAAAAATAATAACAAAATATTTTTTAAATAGGCCTTATAATAGTAGCCACCCAAAGGTGTAACTGAATTAGTTAGATAAGGAATGGTAAAAAAGAATACAGCTTGCAATCTATTAGAATCTGTGAATATTTTGAGCAAACACAGAGATCTCTTACCAGTTCCATCTACTTTTTGTTTAAAAATAATGTGCTTTGCTGTGTCTGAGAAAAAGATGGAACTGTCCTCTGCGCTGAAGTCCACTCCAACATAGAAAGATGGTGTCCCAGTGATGGGAAGGATGATGTCCTCCTGGGATGAGAGGTTAAATGGGATCCCTCTCACTGCCAGCTGACTGGAGAACAGCAAGAACTTCCTCACAGCTGCAACATAAAGCACATAGCCATATGTTTTAGAATACCAAACTAACTATTAGTCTAACCATTAATCCAGTCATTAAATGCTAACAAAATTATGATTTGTCTTTTCAAATTACTTGAAATACCATGTCACAATGCTATTTATATTGTCTGATAAAGTCATGAAACGCACGCCAAAATTTAAATGTTAAATATCAGAAGAACAGGGAAAGGGAGTACGCCAGTTTCTGGTGTCTCTTACCCACACATCTCTTTCCATCTGGGTGTAAGTCATAGCCCATGCGGCAACGGCAGCGATACCCCAGACCACCATTATCTGTCCTATGACTCAGCACACAAATCTGCTCACAGCCCCCTCGATCAGTCCCGCATGGGTTACTTACTGTCAGCAACATACACACCGAACATCACACACATAACAAAAATACGTGTTATATTAAATGCTGAACATGATAAAATATATTCTAAAAATCAAGAAATTAATTAATTAAAAAAATGATAAAATTAATAAAAATAATCTCTTTAGCATTAATGTAAATGTAAAGTTGTGTATTAATCCTAAAATTAAACTATCAAACCAAAACAAATTGTGGATCCAATCAACAAAAAAACAGCAACAATAAAACTGCAACAGCTTAATATTATTTCTGTTAGAAAATATTAAATAGCTTACTATAGGGCTGCCTGAAGGGATGCACCACAGCCACACCATATGGCATATGAGTGGTTGAGAAGACCACTTGTGGGCTGTTGTCAACGAATTTGTTGGCTTTCATGATGGCCATCTTGGTCCAATCAGTGTAGTAGACAGAGTGTTCAAACAAACTTATGCCAAAGGGGTGGGGAATCAATAAGCCTCCATGTACCACTGTTTTCCTACAAAGCAATTAGGTAATTCATTATTCTTCGTTCATTAGCCATGTTTTAAGTACTTAGGACACTCATACTTGGCAATATTTGGTCATAAAATTTTACTTACCTGTGCAGCCCATCATAAGTGGTAGTTTCTATGTAGTCATAGCGACTGTCCACCCAGTACACCCTCTTGGCATCAATGTCTAGTGTAATTCCAGCCGGCCAGCCTAGCTTCGACCTAATAATACCATAGCGGTTGGTGCCATCCATGTAGGCTCTCTCCAGACCAGGCTCTCCATTTATAGTGTCCCAATCAGAGAAAAAAAGATATCTAAACCATAATATAAGGATATATAAATAAATATAAATCTTATATTTATATACATACAAACACACACACAAAAAGTCAATTTTCTGCAAATAAGCTTACAAAAATGCAATACATTTGAAATAAAATCTTTAACATTTTTCTTGATTCCATATTAAGTTTCAGTGAGTCTCTTTTCTTATTACTTCCAGCTAATCCTTTTCTGTATTATATATAAATAGCTATCCTGTTTTAATTAATTCTGTCTGCTTAAGAAAGAAGATGACAGTGTCAGTGATGAATGCCCTTATAAGCTGATTTGAGGTCAGTTTTGTGGTTTCATTTACAAATACTCAGGTTTGAGTTTCGTAGCAGCCAGGCCAAAACAACTAAAAAAAGGAAAGAAGAAGAAGCTTATTGCAAAAAGAGTTGTGGCCTTTATTCTTTTCTTTCATTGTGCTTTTATTTTATTTCATTTTATTTTCTATTTAAGGTGCTTTACTTTTCTTTCAATGTGCTTTTATTTATAACTTAATTGCAATGCTTTTCAGTGTAAATTGAAAACAGTACATTGTAGGTCAATAATATTCTGTCTACAGACTGCATACTGGTGGACTTATGTGTAATCAAAAACACACATACTTTAAGACACACAGTAGCTGGTTAGCTCTAATATTAGCTATAATATATGCATAAGGATATGGAACACAGAAAAGCCACCTGAAATCATGTTACATGAGCTCATATGTGTTGCCTTCAGTACATGAAGACTTAAAAATTTGCATTCATGGTCATGAAAGTTCATCCACTGACTTAGAATGTTGCTTATTTCCATATATGGATGTAGTTTATTGAATTTATTTAAATACTCACCCAACAGTTGGGTCTAGTGCAATACCTCTAGGATTTCCAAGATTCTCTGCAATGAGTGTGATGCGATTATTCCCATCAAAGTCCACCATGTCAATTCTGTTAACGCTGGCTTCCACCACGTAAAGTTTATTGTTGACCCAGTCCACAGCCAGGTTTTCAGGATATTCAACTGAAACATTTAGGACCACCTGCAAATGTGACCCATCCATATCCACTGAAAAGACCTAGCCCACAAACAGAATGATTCCTTTAAATCAAGCACCTGCTGCTTGGGTTACTAACATATAGAATAATCATATAAACAAGTGATAAAAACAAATATACAATTTCAAACTATGTCAAGACTATGTCAAGATATACGGTATATTCTCTCAATTATTAATCATGTGTAATAAGGCCCAGTTTCTGATTACACATGCATCATCCAGCTAGCTTATCTGTTCGGTAGCATTTAAGTGGAGCCACAGGAACCGTACTGTGAAACCACTGCCCTACTGATTTCAAGATGGCACTGGTTTCTCAGGGTGGACCACTTGGCATTGTAACAGAAGCCAAGGCACCACTGCTCTTTGCAGTGGAAACCAAACCCGTCTTAGAGAGTAGGATTCTCGGCTGACCTGTTTACCGGAAATATAAGCTGTGGAAGAAGTCGCTGTTTTGGCTTGTACACAGACCCCCTGCCTAGCACTCATCACAGTCCTATGGGGTTGGGGGTGCTAATCATAGATCCCCACCTCTTGGTATGCCCTTGCTTTTCAGCTCTATGACTGGGGTTAAAACCTGACAGCAGCCAAGAGCTCAAACAAAGCCCTCTGATTCAGCCAAGGAATGCAAAAAAAAAAAAAAAAAGCTGGATGCAAACAAATACTGCACAGCCACTTGCTATCCTCTAAGGTTACATAAAATTAAGCAGAAATATGCAGTTTAGAGCATATCAGAAACCTTGTGAAGATTAGGAAAAGGTGGAAGATCAAATCTAACCATGTTGGCTGAAGCCAAGCAGCTCTGCCATCATTACAGTATTAGTATTATCTACAGGAATCATTCAAAGTATTGCTGTCAAGTGGCCAATGTCTGTCACAACTTGAGCGTGCTGATAATGGTCAAGCGTGCTGATAATCAAGAGGGGGTTACATGGGGTACTTTTTCTAAAACTGCTTTGTTCAATCGCCTGTGTGGAGTGGAGGGAGGTGGTTTGAGTGGGAATGGGGCAGAAATCACATTGTCACACACATGCAGTTTGATGGACTGGTCTTACATTGCCATTTGGCCAAACATTGGAGTCTGGCAGTGTGAAGTAAGTGCATGTGAGAGAGATAAAATATGTTTGTCTAAAAGGGGAGGAATATTGGAACATAAGTGTATATCCAAGGACAAAAATAATGAAAAGCTCTGTTATCATCAATAAATGTAATAGCAATAGCACTTAGTCTGTAAAGGTTAGCAACCCAGGTATCTATTAAATACCACTCATTAAAATGTGCAAACTGAGAAACCCTTTCAGATGCCAGAACTTTAAATGGATTTTTTTTAGATATAAAGTGAAATGCATAGCGGCCAACAATGCTGTCTTTGTTAAAGATGACAACACCATGAGCAACATGGCCTGCAGTGTGAAAGGTTTTACTACAGGAAATTAAAAAGTTTTAAAGAACTAAAAGCTTTATTTGATCATGGCATTAGTTACCTTGTTTTGGATGGTGTCAGTCCAGAAGACCCTTTGTAGCTGGTAATGAAAGTCTACTCCCACAGCCACTCCTCTGTTCTCAGAGTGAACCAAGATATGAGAGCTATGACCATGTATATCTCCAATCATCAAGTCTCGTCCATTAGAAAACAGTAAAGATGCCACTCCAGCTATATGGGTGCAATTTGAAAAGTTGTTATCTTATTGTTTCTGTTTTCTTTCATTTTTTTCACAGAAAAGATCAAGAAATTTTTCAGTTTATAAAGAGTTAAATCAGCAATGGCCCGGGACAGTACTTTGCCCAAAAGCGATGAAATAAATACCACAAAAATAGACAAATTGATGTTGTATCAAAACAGTTTGAGGATATTGTTTTCAGATGCAGACTCAGTAGAACACAAAGGACATACAGTATACAGTAAAGGAAATTAAAAAATTCCAGCATAACCATATAATGGTTACATCCAACAGTGTATTTCTACTCTCTCTCTTTCTACTCTACTCGCCAGACTTTCACCAGCCAGTGTGTGTATACTTTTTAAATCCACTGCAGGCAAAAAAAAAAGTGTGACTTCAACCAGCAGTCAGACTGCCTCTGTCTGGGTGAACAGATGCATTAAGCATGACTGGTCATGATGCCAACTTAGGCACGCAGTAAGAGCTGAGCTCTTGCCACTTGCCGGGACTGTGTTTTTTACTCGCTTTTAATACTTGATATAGACTTTTCACTCTCTAAACTGTCAGCACATGCCTCTTAAGCACAGTCTGATGCATGCTAAGACTTCATGTACAAATTTCAATTATATACCCCCATATAAATCTTGAAATACCTAATGAGAGGAATAGTTTTGTTATGGCAGTTGTGAAATAAAAAGCACTGGCTCCTGTTCAGCTGCTATTCAGTGCACTACATAAGAAAGGCCGGCTGAGAAAACATTCGGCTGCAACAAAGCACCAAGAAGAGGTTGAAGAGGAGCACAGGGCAGAGTGCTGGGGGAGGGGTGCATGCTAAGTAGATTTGGACTGCAGGAGAGAATTACACCATTGTGTGTGTACATTTCACATTTAAAAAATCAGTTGATACCTATTTATTTCATAACTACACAAACTATTGTTGTTCTACTCCAGGTTCAATTCTATGAGAATGTACAATTAGAATAAATATATAATATGAATAAATATTTATATCTATGAATGTCATTTTTTTTTTAATAGGTAATGCTGTTTTCATACCTGTGTAATGTCATAACCCTTAACATCTCTAACCTCTACCACTTAATGTGGTGTATTAAGTCTCAGTGACTTATGCATATCCTAAGCAAGCATATATGCACTCTCCCTCTCTCTTCATAGCTTACTGCATATTTGACATTCAGGTTTTGGTTCTGAGTGACTCACAGGATGTGTTGGCTCGGCAGTATCTGTGCTGCTCTAAAACGTAGCCCTCGGTACAGCTGCAGCGATGCGTACCAATCCGATCTTCACACAGCTGATCACACACGCCCCACAACAGGCAGTCATCATAATCTACACCAATCAATAGCACGAAAAAGACACAATAAACAATGTAGATTAAGTGTATGAGACTTCAACAAGCACATCATATGATGCTTATGTTTATAAATAGCATTACAATGAACAGAATGTTAGTTAAAAAGTGCTCAGTCTCAAAATATTGAGGAATTAATCGAGAGGTACATAGGAAGCGTAATAAGATTTTACCGATGCAGGAACGGCTGTCATTGATGCTGACTAGATAGCCAGAAGGACATGAGCAGGTACCACCTTCAGGAGACTCCACACAACGATGCTCACAGCTCAAAGACGCACAGCGCCAGATACCTAGAAATCAACAAATAAGACTCAATTCATTTATCTCAATAATAATCGGACAAACAAGAATCCCCTAAAGAATGTTGTTCTAAAATTAATTTGAAACAAGTCTATAATTACAGCTGTAATTCTGGACTGTTTACAGAATATTCTGACAATTATCCTCATTAAAATGTTTGAAAAAGCCCAGAATTCAAGCTAACAATGATGCTAGCAATATTTCTGTATATTATGAAAAGGTACTGACTACAGTTGTGTCCAGCAGTAAAGTTGGTCTCGTCTTCCCCATCGGGACAATGAGGGGTGCCATCACAGAGCTGCTCCATGTTAATACAAATACCAGATGAGGGACATGGCCATTCACCAGGGTAACACTCATGTTGGACATTATCTACAGACATGAGACAATAAAGTATATGTAGTCATTTACCAAAGAAAGCGATATGAAAGAAATGCAGAAACTGTAAACTGTGTAAGCTTTGAGCCAAGAGCATAAAAAAGCACTGAAAATTTGACAACATTTGCACAATAAGAACTAATGTGTGTGTGAGAGTAAAAAAAAAAAGCAGCCTTATCTACAGTGGAATAAGAAGCAGCTTGGCATAGTCTCTATTGCCTGGGCACAACTTTAAATCATGTGAAGTAACCACTCTGAAAGGGTCATAATGGGAGTTGAGGGGTGCTTAACCCAGCCACTCAAAAAACAAGGCCTTCAGTGTAAAGAGGAGACGTCCTAAAGAGCTCTGGATGGTGGCCTGGACTATAAATGGCTAAGAAGTCCATATTCAAAGGTTTGCAGGTTAACACAACACAATTTCTGCAAGTCATGCAGTATATAACCAGCTTCTGTGTTTATCCACAGTTGCTGCTATCTAGCTATATTTATTAATTCACAGCGGACGCAGTGCAAGAAGTAAAAAACAGAATGCGATTATTTAGCCAAAAAATACTCTTTCAATATGTGCCTAGCATAAACAGATAGCTGCACTTAACTTTTAAAATAATCCCACTAACTTGGTTGCATTTTGAATCCAAATGCTTCGGGTTTTTCTCACAAGAAACTCTTACCACAGCCTCGCTCATCAGCATTGTCTCCACAGTCGTCCTCTCCATCACATAACCAGACCTGATGTATACAGCGACCACTAGGGCAAGTGAAGTATGTTCCCCTACATGTTGGGTAAGCTGGATGAAAAGCAATCACAAAAGTTTAAGCAAATATAAATAAACATTTTCTCCGCAACCAGACATGCCATTAATATTACAGTGATGTAATTACAGCAGTTCTGTTCATCACTCTGGTCCCCGCAGTCATCATCATGGTCACAGATGTACGCACGTGGAATACACTCTGCATTGCTGCATTGAAACTGGCCACTATTACATCGCTGTGCTGTTGAAAAAAAGCAGGAGCACTTTTACTTATTAGGTTTGTATGTTAAAATGAGTCTTCTGATGATACATTATGCAAACAAAAGTAAATTTAATCCAAAGAAGTGGAATATTAGGAAGAGAGTTAGAGAGTGCACAAGGACTGTGTTTTTCCTGCCAAGGAAGGACACTCACTGCAGTTGGCCTCGTCAGAGCTGTCTCGGCAGTTGAGCACCAGGTCACAGTGCTGGCTCGTGTTGTAACATGCCCCACTGGCACACCTCAACTCTGGGCACTCTGGATAGTCTGGAAGAGAGAGAAAGAGAGTCCAGTTCTAGCCATCACTCATTTGTTCCATTAAATATAATTAGGCTGTAATACAATACAGCTACTTGTGGTGAATAGTGACAAGCATACATGTTTCTCCAAAAGAATCAAAATCACATGTTGAAAACATAACAGTAGACCTCTAACTTTTATGTATGGAATTATTTTGCATGATATACACTGCTATAAATACATTACATACAGTGATTGCTGCAATGAGCTTTAGAATTGCGTCGGAGCAAAGTTTCTTACTAATCCACCAAGGAATCTGAAATTAACTTCTGACAACAAAAAGCATATTGTGGCTATTTCTGTTAGTCATTAAGCCTCTTAATTTAACAAATTGATTAAAATGCCACAGGAGCCTGGAATGATGTTGATGTATCTATTCTCTAATACACACAAACACCAACAGTGGACTTACTGCAGTGTCTCTCATCCGCCCCATCTGAACAGTCTGGCAGGTGGTCACACCTGTACTCCGCAGGGATACATGCCCCATTTGTGCAGCTGAACTGTGTACTGGAACAGGTTCTTTCGGCTAAGAAAAGATTAAGCATCACATTTTTAATATATATGTTCTGGGTGGTCGTCGACTTTCATGTAAACGTGACACTAATTTGCCCTTTTGCTTATATAGCCCACACACTGAGGTTATCATGTTCCACAGGAAGAAATTAAATTACATTCCTTTATATTAATGAGAAGGTGAGGAAGGGGAGGACATACGACAGTGCTGTCTCTCATCTGAGCCATCTTCACAGTCCTCCTCGTCATCACATACCCAGTGCACTGAAATACACTCGCCATCGCTCAGACACTGGAACTGGCCCTCCTCACAGGTCGATTGGGCTGAGAGAACACAGTAAAGCTTAATTAACTCATGGAAGGAGGTGTAGACAAACCTGCACACAGAGCTTTCACTTCAGGAATGTCATGAAATTGAGTTTTCTAAGGCGGCTTTTGAGTCCGTCCAGTGATGCTGTATATGATAAAAGTTAATGTTATGACTAACCAGCCTATAAAGCTCCCACACTCAAAAAAAAAAACAGCTTCGCCTTTCAGCTTCATAATTCGAATTAAGACAATAATTAATTTGTCATTGAATCCCAAAGTCCACAGTGTCATTCCATAATAAATCTATTAAGTATGTATCAACAAACTGTGTGTACTAAATTGTGTGTAACAGAAAAAAACGTGTTCTGTGGGTGTTCTGTTATTAGATAAAAAAAGACTCTGGGGTGGTAACAGAGTAATTATCCTTCGCATCAGGTTGTCACACGACCTGATACTCTCGTAGCATCACACGACCAACCATCATACTTTATAGGTTACTTATCACCCTTATGTACTGCATTACTTGCACTGTGATGCTAGGACAGTGCAGAGTTACACTGACAGCTTGTAAAATCAAGGAAGAGTAAGTGTGAGTTACTCACAGCAACCGCTCTCATCTGTATCATCTGCGCAGTCTGCAGTCCCATCACAGTGCCAGGCTGCTGGGATGCATCTGCCTGTCCCACAGCGGAATTGACCAAATTCACAACTTGAACCTGCACAAATATTAAAACACATGTCTGTTCCAAAACTGATTTCTATCTATCCCCCACAAAAAATTTTTTTAAAAGACTGTGAGTAGATATTTCAGAATTCTGCACAAATGGACATGTTTACAAACACCAATTTAAAAACCGTTACATGTACAAAATCTTTCAATCTGACACTGTTGCACTTTCACACATTACAGACTTTTTGTACTACTGTCATACTGCTGCTATCTGTCTTGCACCCTAAAAATGACTTTTACTCAAAACTTCAGTATGTTTACATATACTAGGATTTATATTTGCACCTTACACATTCAGATGTTTACGAGATATATTTACCCAGCTTATATATATATATATATATATATATATATATATATATATATATATAT
>JAAIIK010000135.1:1601987-1628174 GCA_014706435.1 Silurus glanis | reverse complement strand
GAGAGAGAGAGAGAGAGAGAGAGAGAGAGAGAGAGAGAGATTTTTTGTCACAATTTTGACATCAGGTTTATATTAATGCACTCATTTTAATATGTTACTGTTTCTAATAGTTACAACTCATTCACAGGGACCTGCCAGATGATTTACTTAATCTATTACATTCATAAAAGAAGTCTTGAGTGTCAGCAAGTTTTCTGCCACAGGGAAGTCTTGAGGACAGAGGACTTTGTGCTTCCTGGTTTCTTGGTAACATGACAAAGCATCATTTATTTTTTGTCTTATTAACTTTAAAGTAGAAAAAGGGAGGCTAACTAATGTGTCGTTAAAAGACAAAAAAAAAGGCAAATCACTGTATTATAAGCAGAATCAACTTTAATGTAATCTATTGGATTGTATGATATTTGATTGTAACCAACTTTAGAGTTGTAACAGTAACTCATTCATGTCTAGCCACATCATTCCACTATGTTGGTTATTTTCTTGTAACATAATGTCCTGTTGTGTTTTAATCCTTGCATAATATCTGATTGCATACTAGAGAGTCTACAAAAAATAAGTAATTACAGAAGCAATTTTTAGTAATGTAAAAAAAGACAAATTAATTCAACTTTATAAGGGCATCCAGCGTAAAAACATGTGCCAAATCAAACATGCGGAGGATCCGCTGTGGCGACCCCTAACGGGAGAAGCCGAAAGAAAGTTTTACTCTGGATATGGGCATCTGCCAAATACCATAAATGTAAATCTAAATGAAGTGATGTCAAAGTTTTATTTTATTGCTGAAAAATAACAATTTAACATGCATGACTTTTTTTTCATCTATATAAATGAGTCATTCATATGATATGTGTCCAATAAATCTGGTTATGCCTGGAAAAAAAGTTTAAACATTTTGAAAGAACAACACTGAAACCTGCTATTCACTGAACACACAAGAAGCTTGAGTGTGTTAAGAGCAGCCAAAGAGCAACACTCAGAAAAAGGCTATGCTGTGAGGTCAGCATTTGACATTTAGCCTCCTTGCAACTTAGCTGAAAAATCCCCTCCAAATGTCTAACCAATCAGCTGACACAGCTTACTGCTTTCTTGTTGTAAAACAGCAATATACAGGAACTGGGAAAAGGACATGTACTAATTAGGTAATATGCATATAAACAAAGCCATAATTATGTAATCTGCCTAAGTCCTTTACAGAACTACCCTGGGGACTGTGTACCAACTTTACATATCATGCCTGTCACACATAATTGAGAGGTTTATCATCTTTCTTTCATAAAGAAAAAATTCTACCAGAATGCGGGGTCTGTGCCCAGACCACCTCATAACCATGGTTCTCATACCTAGGGGTCCTGACCTGCATTAATCAGGACACAGCAAACCCAGAACTCTTAAAGCATGCCAGCCAAATGGATTTCCAATTAACTCTTCCAGCAGCCAATTGGGAACCAGCCTTTTTCCTGCTCAGTTTACTAATGATAAAATTGCTCCTCCGCTCACTCAAAGGCAGGCTTTGTTCAGAGGACACGATCCCGGAGGTTTCAGCAGCGTCTGTAACACACAGGTAGACAACTGGCACACACGGCATTGGCAGAGCGGGACAAGCTCACTGACACAAGTCACACAACTGGAGTTAATCATCTTGCCAGAACTGGGGAAATACAAGCCTTACACTGAATAAGGCTTGAAAAAAAAGAAATTGGAAAGATTTTTCAAATTTTAGTCATAGATAATTCCTTGGAGAACCTCCAAAGTATTCTTCATTTAAAGTATTAGTTTCAGTCAGCTAACACTGACTGAAACAAATGTTAACCTCCAAACCCAGTAGAGGTTTCTTTGACCCCAGGTAGCAATTATAGGCTTATGACTAAGCTCGGCATCTATACATTAGGTTAACAGCTTCAATGTGATTTTGCCAAGAGTGAAATGTATCTGTTGCTGCCTTTAAAATAACGCCAGTGTTTCCTGACAGTATCGGTGCTGGGAAAAGGTGACAGGCAAAGCGTAATGTGCTTTTTAAACACCAACATCCTGTGTGGAACTATTCAGAAAAACGAACCCTTCCCTTAACAGTCATTCTAGCAATTTCTCAAGAGGGCCCAAGGCAGATTTTATTTCAACGTCTTAATTTAGGACTAAAAATTGAACTGTCCCTTATTGTGAATGGCAACAATAAGAGAGAAGAGCAGCATGAATGTTTCCCTGGTCAATGTGTAGAGAGGGGCTTGTATTATGCAAATGAATTTGTCTTGTTGAAAGGTTTTATGCTTTTTTTCTTCCTTCATTAATGCCTTTGCTCAGACTGTTTTGTTAGTTTAGTGTTTTCTTTTTTTTTTTTCTTCCTTCTTTCAGACCATGTCTTTTCTAATTAGCCAACTTAAACCCACAGCAGGCGAGAATCCCCAGCATTATCCGAGGGGAAAGATAAGGGGGACACCCTACCACTAGTCCACAAAGGGCAGCAGCAGAGGAATTTTCATTAGAATGAAGCCTTCTAAAAGCTTAGACCCCACTGGGTGATAACAATAGCACAATGGGCCGGCTGGCTGGCTTGTAGCCCCATAACCGAAAGTGTCAGTACACTAAAGCAGTCCACAAAGATGGATATAGAAATGGAGGAATACAGTAGAACTTCCTGAAAAAAGAAAGCCAGATAAAGACCCCTTGGCCCATCTTTTTGTCCCTCCTCCTTAAAAAAAATAAATGCCACTTGCCAGCCACAACATCTCTTTCTAGGTTCGTGGAGGCCATGGGAGAGGTTCTGCCTTTTTCATCAAATGTGTCTTGTTTTGGTATGTTGCAGGAGGCTGGCTAAACATGGTGGAGGGAAGACGGGGTGCACCAAGTGCCTGGACCAGTCTTTGCTGTCATAGCAAAGGGCTGTTGCCTGTTTCATATGGAAATGTATGTGGCTGAATAAAGTAAATTGCTTAACAACTAACTTTGGCTCTTGAAAGTACGATGAAAAGGCTTTAGCATAAATGGAAAGCAAAGAAGAGCAATTGATCAGCCTATTAAGTCATTCTGTTCAGTACAAGAGATTTTAAAAAATTTTGCAAATAAAATAACTGAATTGTAACAGTACTGCCTTAAAAAATTACACATTAAACCCACTGATAAAAGCTAATTAAACTTTTCTAATGTCAATGTTTGATATTCTTAAAGCCTGAAATCATGGACATTATGCCACCCATCTATAGACACATTGGAACATTATTAGTTTGGTACTCAGAACTTTATACTTCCACTACCATATTATAGAAACAATATTTGAAATATTTTTATTTAATAACAATTGCAGTAAATTAGTTCATATGCTTTTGAGACTGATGCTAAGTGTACAGTTTATAGCCAAGAAATTAGAAGTTTTTGTTATTACCAACTATGTTAACTTTATATTTCTAATAAAGCAGCACAAAGATTTACACCATGAAAGGTTTGCCACATCCCTATAGGATCCAGAATTGGTACACATTATGCACAGTGAAATCAAATATCACCAAGCTTTTACTCTATAAAATCCAAAGCCAATTGTATCATGTGTCTGTTCATGAAGATTGGGTAATGGGTCATCGTTTACCAATGGTCCAGATCAAGGACCAGTAGCAGAGACTGTTAGTCTTTAGTGTGTAGAAGAAATGCTTACAACTACAAAGAAAATAATTAAGAATATTTGAACCATTAACAGCTTATATATTTAACACTTTCTTAATCTTTGTTTGTAAGTGCAAAAACAACCCCAGTTACAAAATGCTTCCATCATCATGTTTTCAATAAATGCTCAACTAACCTTGACAGTAAAATATAAGCAACAAGTGGCCTTTACATAAAACAGTCACTTATCAACTCTAAAAAACTTCTTAAATGCATGTGACTTAGGAATATGTGCAAACATAGGCAATTTCTAAACACCTTAAAACAACCTGAAAACTATGCACGACCAAAATGTGACAGGTAACTCATTAATATCAATCCAGTACTGTTGCCTTTAACCCAGTGCAGCACAGGTCTGAAACAGGAACCCTAGGGGTCCAGGTGAAAGCAGAGCTCAATGTGTCAGAGAATGAATCCTGACCTTCTCCACTGAGGCCTTTTGGTCATTTCCTCTCAAACACATGCTGAATAAAGCTGGATTAAGGAAGCCCATTCCTGGCTCACATTTCTGAGGAGATCAAATTTGGTTGGAAGTTTAATTTTGAGGCAAGCACAATAATTCAGTTTCATGTTTTGTTTTAAATTGCATCCACCTGCAGTTTTCGAAAGTGAACGGGACAGCACTACTCCGAGAGATAGAGGAAAACTTGGGTCACAACTCTCTGAGAAGCTCAAAGCAATGTCATCTGAATGCCTTCCAAACAATGTTAAAGCTATGTAGCAGGTGACAACTTTTTATAATACATGTGCTCTAATCACTCCATCCTGCCCATTTTTAGTGTTTTCCTGGTTCTAATACACCTCCTTTAACTTATGGAAGCCGATTATTTCAATTAGGACTTTTACAAGCAGAGAAAGTGAAATAATGTGCACTCTAGTTCCAGGCCCGGGGGAAAAAATCCTTCAGAAATGCTAGAGTGAAGTCAATTTCAGACTAATATTTAGTCCCAGGTCTGTAATGTAACGCCTATGTTTTATTACATACAGGCTCTGGGATCACTTTTCAACAACATCTACAGCAGTAAGTAGCAGGCTGATGCACACTAAGGAGCTTACACACACTGAAAAAAAAGTAGATTACAATGTGAGAGATTGGGTGAGCTTTTAGGAGCATGTTACACTGCAAGGTTTAGGAAGTTCAGGTCCATAATAAACCCAAAAACAGCTAACCAGACTAAAAAGCGGTCTGGATCAACAGACAAATAAAGTGACATGGATTTTTAAAGCCAGGCAGCGCGGGTCTCAATCAGCTTTGCAGTAGTAGTGTCTGGTAGTCAGTCACATGCTCTTCTCTGTTACCTAGCAACGGCAAAGCCTAGGGAAAAGTTCTTAGGAGAAGTTTAGAGGAGCGCGAGGCGAGGCGGCTTTGTGCTCGCGACATTTCAAGGCGGTGTTTATGATTAAAATAATAATATAAAAATAAATAACAGTCTGGGAAAAAGGCAATATAGCCTGGCAGAAATGCACGCTAACGGTGTTGAAAGCGCCGCCGGGGTTATGACCTTATTATCCCTGTTTAGCAACCCCGGGATTGTAACGGTGTAATCAGGCGAACGGCGACCTAACGGTCCTGTACAGTAGAAGCACGTGCAATAACAATTACTGTGTAACACATGCGTTACTTAAACACTTCACTGGTGTTTTACAGCGACTGACGCCTTTCTGAGTTAAATCTTTTTTAAATTCAAGGTTGAAATAAAATATATGCAAG
Source organism: Silurus glanis (assembly GCA_014706435.1). Classification (NCBI taxonomy): domain Eukaryota; kingdom Metazoa; phylum Chordata; class Actinopteri; order Siluriformes; family Siluridae; genus Silurus; species Silurus glanis. The sequence goes on along the minus strand of JAAIIK010000135.1, from coordinate 1,622,812 downwards.
ACCTATTATTACATGGTTGCACAGACTATTGCATGTAAAAAAAAAAAAAAAAAAAAAAGATTGTCTAAAAGCTTTAGTGCATGACTAAAAATAAGGAATTGAATACATTATGTTGCATCTAAGGTTTTGACAACAAGAATATCCACCCATGTTAACCCCCACGCCAAAAGAATTTCCGTTTTCCTACTCTTTCCATGTTCAAGAAATCTGATAAAGAATAAAGATCAGTAAATAGAGCCATAGTTATACATTATAGAGATATTATATATTAAATAGCCATTATATAAATATAACCAATAGCTTTTAAACATAAATTAGGCTATATTTTGGAGGCGCCTAATAACTTAATTAAATCACCGATCTGTGTTAGAAAAGTAAATCAACTCACCCTGACAGCTGGCGTGCAGGACGCAGAAAGTGAGAAGAGTCGCAGTTTGAAGCAGCAGTGCTCGGTGCATGGTGATGCGCGCGCGCGGCTGCTCCTTGTCAAGCCAAGCACACGGAACTCCGCCGACTAAGGTGATGCTGAGCGCCTCTCACTCACACACACACACACACACACACACACACACGCACTTGTCTCGGGTTGATGAAAAGGGCGTGCACTAAAAGCTTAGACACGACCCCCCCACCCGTAAGCGCGCCGCACGCACACGCGCGCGCACACACTCCCGCAATGTGCACACGTACACACTCCTACTCACAGGGCCAAATCGTTTAACCGGCACGCAAGAAATAGGCCCTCGCTACACCGATGCTGTTTTGATCTCTCTCACTCTCTAACAAACCTGTTCTGTATCTTAACCTGTTTACTTATTTGTTTACGATCACCTCTGTCTACTCTGTCCCCCAAAATCCTCATTTTAAGTCATTTTCTTTGACTTCAAATTTTGAAACACTCCAAGTTTTAGAAACAGAATTGAGTTAGTTTGAACTGGTGTAACTTCAGGGACAAGCAGTATGTCTGCTCCATGTGCTTAAGAATTACTGAGTGGTGATGGTCACACATCTGTGCAACTGTACATTTAAACTGGATCACAAATAGGGGAAGAAAACATTTTCACTTGACTGTGTTCTCCAGCCTGTGATCACGTGATAGATAAAACTGCAGGTAAGACTATTAAACTATGAAACTCTACATGTGAATTTTAATAAATACATGTCTACATGATCACACATACACACACACACACACACACACACACACACACGCATCAAAGAGAGAGAGAGAGAGAGAGAGAGAGAGAGAACTGTGCAAAAGTGGGAAAATATGTTGTCAAGTAAGACTGCTTTCATTTTTTTTTTTTTTTTATTGTCTTTTTTTTAAGCAATTTACAAAATGCAAAAAAAAATCTAAATCATGTCAATATTTGGTGTGGCCACACTTTAGTTTTCGAGTCTTACACTTGCACTCTTTGCATAAAGTCAGGGGTTTGGTGGATGATTAACCAATTACACCAAGCAGGTGCTAATAAGTATAAATTTCATATGGAGGCTTAAACATCTGTGTAGAGCTGCACACACACACACACACACACACACACACACACATACACACACACACACACACACACACACAAAGATGTATATATGGGCCTTCTCTGCTGGCCTAAACTCTATCAGACCGAATAACTGATTTCCGTTTTAATATATTTTTGTTAATGAATATGTATTAAATTATTCACAATAGTCTATTCTCGTCATTTCATAGCGTTTCTTTTGGATAGGTGTCTGGTTGCTTCAAGGAGCAGCGCCACCAAGTGACGAGTTTCTATCCAAACAGATTTCTGCCGTCACATTAGTGTTGCTGGGGTCAAATGTATCTTTCAGGCTCAGCACCTACAAGTTTTTTTTTAAATCATAAACTCAATTCACCGGAAAACTGTAATGCACAAAAAATGCCCAAAAATGCATGGAAAACCTGGGGTCATTTTATGAGCTGAATATTGATGCTTGTGCTAGAGATGATGTACATTATCTTACAAAAGTGAGTAAACCCCTCACATTTCAGCAACCATTCTATTATGTTATCAAGGGAAAATACCATAATAATGAAAATTGGATATACTTTAGAGTATGTGCAGCTTGTATAGCAGTACAGATTTATATTCCTCTGAAAATAACTCAACATATTATTGTCAAAATAACAGGCAACAAAAGTGAGTACACCATAAGTGAACATCTCAAAACTGTCAATATTTTGTGTGAGCACCATTGTTATCTAGCACTTCATGGACATGGAATTCACCAGAGCTGCACAGGTTGTTGCTGGGATCCTCTTCCACTACAAGTTAAGTTTAACACGTTTATCTTAGTCTTATCAGACCACAGGACATGGTTCCAGTAATTTATGCTCCTGGACAAGTTGTCTTCAGCAAACTGTTTACAGGCTTTCTTGTGAGTCAGCTTCAGAAGAGGATTCCTTCCAGGGCGATGGCCATGCAAACTGACTTTCTGCAGCGTGCAGCGTATGGTATAAGCACTGACAAGTGGACCATCTGCATCTAGAACCTTTAAAGCAATGCTGGTGGCACTTATGCGTCTGGTTTTTTTTTTTAAGCCAACTTCTGCACCTGATGCACAGCACGAGGACTCAACTTCTTTGATCGACCCTTGCAAGGCCTGTTCTGAGTGGAACTCACCTTGGAAAAAGCTGGCCAGACAAAAACATGAACATGATAAATAGGACATGTGGCTTTGCATGGTTACACGACATACAGCAATTATCACTTAGGGTGTACCCACTTTTGTTGCCAGTTATTTAGACAATCATGGCTGTATGTTAGGTTATTTTTAGAGGACAATAAATCTATACTGCTATACAAGCTGCACATTGACTACTCTAAAATATATCCAAGTTCCATTGTCTCTTGAGAAGATTATACTAAAATAGTTGCTGAAATGTGAGGGGTGTATTTACTTTTGTGAAATACTGGGCAGTGAAAGAGACTTGTTAAATTGTGTTAATTGTGTTTCCTGCTTCAGTAATGGCATTCATTCATGGTAAATAAGATACCTGTCTGTGATGCAGCGCTCTTTTATGCTGCTTTTCTCTATATCATCAATGGTTTCTATAGCCGTGGAGTCATAATGAAGGTATTAAGAAGTGGATCGATTTAGGTATGACACCATGAATGACGAATAAGTTGAATGGCTTCCTTATTTAATTGTACATATCTGTACGAGTAAAAAATGTATTATGCTCATAAAGTAAAAATTTGCAGGCCAAGAGGCTAATGAATTGCTTTAAATAATATATAATGATATTTGTTTAAAATCACTGCTGTTCTGGTATCCAGTGTGTTTGAATAATTGGGTTAATCGGCTTTCTTGACTTACTATATATTGTTCATATAAGTCAACAGTATTTTTGCTGTAGCTTATGGTATATTTCTAAGGGAAATGCAGTATTTTTAAGGAAAGCCGTTGGCTCCCTCTAGAGGCTAAAATAAAAATGACAATCAGAGCTTTAGCGCTTGATAAAAGCGATACAATTACTATGTATCTCTTTCTCACTCTCTCACACACACACACACACACACACACACACACACACCCCGATCATTTTTCTTCCATTTATTTTTAATCGACCACAGTATTTAGTCAGCGCGCGCACAGTCCAACATGCGCGTGCACGTGTTACACCCCTGGAAAGAAAGAAATGAAGAATAAAATTTTTGCGATAATTAAATTGATTTTATATTCCCGGTCTTTTTTATTTTATTTGGACCAAACTGATGTTTTTAACCTCTACACACAGCAGCAACGTAAACGCGGCGTTACCATGACAAGAGAAACAAAGATGAAGTTTTTCACGTCACCACTACGTCACAATATGCACAAAAGCTTGGAACACTTTGCATTTAGTGTTCATTTCACACGAATAGGCAAAAGAACATTGAGGAGAAAGTATCGTTGTGGCGATCATTGTAAACTCCCTATAGGTAAGTGCTGTGTAATGCCGTCATTTTATAATAAAAAAACACTCAATTTTTCCAATGTTTTCTGTACTTTTTTTTTTTTTCTTTACGTTGTAATAAGTGTGTTAATTTTTTTCCTGCAATAACAAACTATTATCTTTTGGATTTTGGCTTAATTCTTTTGTTTATTTCTTAAACTAGTCTATAGTTGAAATGTTGCTATTATAAAGGCAACAGATTATGGCAAGTATAAGCTTATCAGACACCCATAGCCATAATAACAGCAAATCTAAGTGCTTTATTCACAGCTTAACCAAGAAAAACTGTCAACTCTCTTTAGATGCTCTTTCAGAAAAAAAAAAAAAAAAAAACAGTTCGAAATCTCTTTTGTGAAAGTAAAATATATATTCTTCTGCTTTGTGGTGTTTGCAAATATTCTGCCCTCATATAACAATCTTTGTGAATGTTTTACATTCAACTCAGTATAGTTCAATTAATTTTTTTTTTTGTATAGCACCATTGCACTGTCAGAAGAGCTTCAGGTTCCTGATGAACAAGTGGAAGTGACTCTATGAATGGGCATGAGGACAAAACCGTGAGCAGAACCTGGCTTGAATGGAACTCAATCTTTTCTTTCTGACACTAAATAGAGGGATTATATAGAAATAGAATATAGAATATACCATATATTGTGCTATTATAAATTCACCCCCACAAAGGGGACAGTGCCATATGCCTGTTTCATGTTAAAGTGTGAGAATAGATCAGCCTTTTAGACCAAAAATTAAAAAACGAGGCCTAGCTGAAAAACTCTGAGGTTTTAGTTTGAAAAAAAAAAGCATTTTTATTTAACTCACTAATAAATATACAGTACAGAATATTTATATGTTAATCTCTTTTGGGAATATATTTTAAGACCATCTTTTAATGTTTTACTGAAATGTTGCATCTTAGGACATGGGTGATCTCCAACACGAGCTGAAAGAATTAAAGGAACTGTCGCTGAAGGATCAGACCAATGTAGAGATGCTACGCTCCAGAATCGATGAGCAGTCCATTCTGATCTGCAAGCTGAAGCAGCGGGCCGATCACACGTTGCTCCGCTGTCAGGCTCTAGACCGAATCAATACCAAACTACAGAACCAACAAGTCAACATGGAGACAGAGCTGCAGACTGAACGACAAAAATCAGAGCAGCTTGAGAAGAGGTTTATGGACCTTGCCACCAATCATGAAGAGATGATCAAATTCAAAGATGAATACAAGCAGAAGAATGCAGAGCTGATGAAAGAGAACAAAAGACTACAAGAAGAGAATGATAAGTTTTTCAGCAAAGAGCTGCAGAAAAAAGAGGAGACCATTCACAAACTATCTCAAGGACTGAGAGACATCCATGAAAAACGCACAAATTCAGAAAAGGAACACCAGTAAGATTAATCACAAACATCCACAAATGTTATAATTTTGGCTGGCATGTGCGCTTGTAGACGCTTTTTATTTTATTTTACTGTTTTTACTAACTGTTATTGAGATTAAATATAAGAAGTTGATGGATCTTTATAGGGAAAAAGAGGCCCTTTTGCAAGATAAACTGCACAACACACAGAAAAAGCTAAAGAAGGCAGTAGACATGAATGAAGGTACACTAAAGCTGTCTTTGGCTTTTGTATATTTGCATTTCTTCACCTTTTCTCAGTTTATATTCTGCCTGTTTTTTTTTCTTTCTTTCAGAAATGGTTTTAAAACTTAGGCAAATCCAGGAAAGAGGGGCAATGACAGAAACAGAGGCAGAAGAGAAGTTTGAAGCACTTATGAAGGAGAAACATGAACTACTTGAACTATCCATGCAAAGGGGGAAAATTATACAGGCGAGACATATAATGAACTATACATGATTAAATAAATATGAAAAATGTGGGGAAGTCTTGGAGAATCATGTCTGTCAAATTTGCAATTACTTATATAAAGCTGCATATATCTCATGTCCACCAGCTTCAAAAGGCAAAATAAACCACTACTAATTGAGTTTTAGTGATTTTAGCCAGACAGAACCCAAAATTGACATAAATATTGCATTTAAAATTTCAGCCTTAATATAATGTATACTCCTGATTAAACACTTTCAGTTTGGTTCATTAAAGAGCTAAAGGAGGATGAAATCTATTCAGTAAACCTAGGTGCAAATCTCCTAACAAAATGTTGCAATGAATCGTAGCAAAGTGTCTTGACTGCGCCAACTGTTTGTATTGCTGTTACTATGGTAGCAGTAACCATCAAAGCAGAATGCGCCCTACTTTGCACATACAATACTACATAACTGCTCTGTAGTATAGCACCCTTTGTTGTGCACTATGTAACCAATATGCAGCAATTTAGTATTCAGCATATGAAAAAAATAAGTTTTTAAATACAGTTTGCTTTTCTTATTTTTGTTTATTTCACTTATTTTGACAATTGTTCTGTGAGTGAATTTTTGTTAGTCAGTGTTACAGATTTATAGCAATATAAAGTACGGAAATATAGTTTATAGTAAATATTTATTTCCAAATTGGTAACTATTTTTTACTGGATTATTATTTAGCTTTATTTGTTTTATTTAGTTTGGTTGATTTTTTGTTTTTTTATTTTTATTGGTGATGCTCATAGTGGTACTTGATCTTGTTTTTTTTTTTTATTTGTTAATTTTGCTTTTATGTCTTGACTTGTTATGCTTGTATTTCTAAAAAATGGTTTTATTTATAAAAGTCATTTTTTTATTATTGCAAGATTCAATAAACACCCTAGAAAAAAAAATTACATGAATAAATTCACATGAAGTATTACATTTGGTTACACTGTTTTACAGGATAAACAAGAGGAAATTCAAGAGTTAGAAAAAAAAAAGAACAAAGCAGAAGAGGCTAGACAGGAAGCAGAGGACAGGTATGAATTCAATACACAATCATTTCATTCAGTCAAGTTTGAGTAGCAGCCCTGCAGAAATGTTTTTTTTTTTTTTTTTTTTAATAACCTTTACTCTAAACTGTGCTTTGCACATTTATTTTTAGATTTAAAAGGGAAGCTGATGCAGTGAATACAGAGCTGAGAGTGAAGCAGCTTCAGAATGCCCTTAAGAAAGCAGAACAGAAGTGTATTGATCTGAAGACGGTGTGCTTTTTTCCCATAAGTTAAAAACCGGCAATACTTTCATTTTCTGAGCTGTCAAAAGAAGGAAAATATTCTGTGCTAGTTTGGTATGTGTGTGGTGACATTCTTTCTTGTACATTTGTATCTTACAGGAGTTTGACGCGCATAAAAACTACAGCACTCACTTGTTGGAACAGGAGAGGGAGCTAAATGCCAGACTTCGCCACATGATCAACTAATCCCTCTATCCAGATATAAAAAAAAAAAGCTTGTCAATTTTGAAAGTTCATGCCATTTTTGTTATATGGGTGTGCCATATGGTTATATGCTCAATGTCTGATTTCAAATAGAACTACCATGCACACTATTCACCTTGACTGTAAAGCTGCTTTGAGACAATGTATGTTGTGAAAAACGCTATAGAAATAAACTTGACTTGACTTGATATCCTGTAAAGCTATAATCTGTTTTAATGTAATTCTGTAAATACATTTTCACTTGTTTTTTGGTGCATTGAGGTTGCGCTGTACAAGAGTGCGCTCGCACAGGAAATTTAGCCGATTTAATTTCTTATTTGCCGACACGTGAAATCACAGTTCTGTCTGCAATGTGGCATTTTTGCAAACCTAAAACCTAAAAACCCTATATCTTTGTGTGAAAGGAAATAAAAGTCGAAACGACATAACGACACCATATTTCTAATTTTAGCAATATTTCTAAGGTAAAATAAGGCGATCCTGGTAATATTATTCACCTAAGCCTCAAAGAAAAGACTAGGATCAATAATCACACCAAGGTCTTTGACTGCTGTACACACTGAGACAAAAACCACCATTCAGAGATGCTGTATGTGGTCCTAGTAAAAGGAGAAGAAAGTTATCAAGCATCCAATGTCCTTTACACACTTCTTAACATTTTTAAGCTGATCTCTCTCATCTAGCTTTGCTGAAATAAAACTGTTTTATCAGCATAGCAATGGAAGCTAATACCAAGTTTATGTATAGTTGAAACCAGATATTTACATACAATTCAGAAAAAAACACAAAACTTTTATTTCTTTACTGTCATACATTAAATCAGAGTAAAATTTTTCTGTTTTAAATCAATAAATAGTAACATTTTTTTTGCATTTGTTAAATGTCAGAATCGAGCGAGGGAGAATTTTGATGTATTTTTATTATCACTTTCATCAAAGTCAGAAGTATACGTACACTAAGTTTATCGTGCCTTTAAACAAAAAAAAAAAACTCCAGATGATTCCATTCTGAGCTTAAGAAGCCTCTGATAGGTTAATTGATTCCATTTAAGTTAATTGGTGGCACACCTGTGGATGCATATAAAGGCACACCTCAAACACAGAGCCTCTTTCTTTGACATCATGGGAAAATCAAGAGAAATCCACCAAGACATCAGAAAAAGAATTGTTGACCTCCACAAGTATGGCTTATCCTTAGGTGCAATTTCCAGATGCCTGAAGGTCCCACGTTCATCCGTTCAGACAATAATACGCAAGTATAAAAAACATGGGAATGTACAACCATCATACCGCTCAGGAAGGAGACGGATTCTGAGTCCGAGAGAGGAACGTTTTTTGTTGCGAAATGTGCAAATCAACCCCAGGACAACAGCAAAAGATCTTGTAAAGATGCTGGCTAAAACTGGTAAGTGTCATTATCCACAGTAAAACGAATACTGTACCGCCATGAGCTGAAAGGTTACTCTGGGAGGAGAAAGCCATTACTTCAAAATCACCATAAAAAAGCCAGACTACAGTTTGCAACTGCACATGAGGGAAAAAATCTTAATTTCTGGAGACATATCCTGTGGTCTGATGAAACAAAAATTGAACTGTTCGGCCATAATGATAAACGGTATATTTGGAGGAAAAAGGGTGAAGCTTTGAAGCCTCAGAACACCATCCCAACTGTCAAGTATGGGGGTGGTAGTATAATGTTGTGGGGCTGCTTTGCTGCAGAAGGGACTGGTGCACTTTACAAAATAGATGGCATCATGAGAAAAGAAAATTATGTGGATATATTAAAGCAACATCTGAAGACATCAGCCAGGAAGTTAAAGCTTGGGCGCAAATGGGTCTTCCAAATGGACAATGACCCCAAGCATACCTCCAAATTAGTTACAAAGTGGCTTAAGGACAACAAAGTCAAGGTATTGGAGTGACCATCACAAAGCCCTGATCTCAATCCCATAGAAAATTTGTGGGCGGCACTGAAAAGGCCTACAAACCTGACCCAGTTACACCAGTTCTGTCAAGAGGAGTGGGCCAAAATTCCAGCAAACTATTGTAGAAAGCTTGTGGAAGGATACCCAAAACGTTTGGCCCAAGTGAAACAGTTTCGGGGCAATTCCACCAAATACTAAGGAAGTGTATGTATACTTCTGACTTTGATGAAAGTGATAATAAAAATACATAAAAATTCTCCCTCGCTCGATTCTGACATTTAACAAATGCAAAAAATATGTTAATATTTATTGATTTAAAACAGAAAAAGTTTACTCTGATTAAATGTATGACAGTAAAGAAATAAAAGTTTTTGTGTTTTTTTCTGAAGTGTATGTAAATATCTGGTTTCAACTTTATAATTTCACCCAGAGGCAGCATATATAGCGAGAAAAGCAGTGGGCCTAAGACAGATCATTGCGGAACACCAAACTTTACCTCAGAGTGTGTGGAGAACTCACCATTTACATCAACAAATTGATAGCGATCAGTCAAATAAGACCTAATCCAGGAAAGAGACGTTCCCTTTATTCCAACAACGTTCTCTAGTCTAGCAAGGAGGATAGTATGACCAATGGTGTCAAATGCTGCACTTAGGTCGAGAGGGGCCGCCACAGCGGATCCTCCGCATGTTTGATTTGGCACATGTTTTTATGCTGGATGCCCTTCCTAACGCAACCCTCCCTATTTTTCTGGGCTTGGGACCGGCACTGAGAGTGGCTGGAGTTGGTTTCCTGACCGGGGATCGAACCCGGGCCGCAGCGGTGAGAGAAAACCCTGATCAGAGGCTAATAACAGGTCATTTACCACATTAACTAGCGCTGTCTCTGTGCTATGATGAGGCCTAAATCCTGACTGATCCATTTTTAAAAATGTGATTCCTAAGTAGATGTGAGCATAACTGCTGTGCTACAACTTTTTCTAAAATCATGCCGATAAAGGGGAGGTTTGATATTGGCCTATAGTTGGACAGCTGACAAGGATCAAGTTTAGCTTTCTTAATTAGGGGGTTGATAAACTGCTAGTTTGAAGGATTTCAAACTAGAAACTGCTAAAAACAGAACTGCTGGTCATCCCAGGTGATTCATCTCCAGGTCAAGATCTCAGAATAATTCTTCATGACTCTCTGCTCTCCCCTTCAGCCACTGCTCGTAACCTTGGGGTTACTATGGACAATGAACTGTCCTTCTTCCCACATGTCACTAATGTGGCTCGCTCCTGTCGATTTCTTCTCTACAACATCCGAAGGATTTGACCATTTCTGTCCACACAGGCTGCCCAGGTGCTTGTTCAGTCTCTTGTCATTTCAAGACTCGACTACTGCAACTCTCTGCTGGCAGGTCTTCCTCTGAACGCTATTCGTCCACTGCAAATGATCCAAAACCTAGCTGCACAGCTTGTGTTTAACCTGCCCAAGTTCTCCTACACCACCCCACTGCTGCGCTCCCTTCACTGGCTTCCAGTAGCTGCACGTATCAGATTCAAAACACTGATGCTTGCCCACACTTTTGTACGTCGCTCTGGATAAGGGCGTCTGCTAAATGCCGCAAATGTAAATGTAAATGTAAGGATTTAGGTACTTAACCAGTGCTGATGGAAGAGTTTATTATTTTTAGAACAGGTTCAATTACTTCTGGAATTATCTGTTTGAAGACTCTTGTAGGCAAGGGATCAAGAATACAAACTGACGATTGTGATGGAAAAAAAAATGAAATGTAGTCATTCTCTTGAATAGAAGTAAAACTTTGTAATTGATTGTCTATTATAATTACACTGCTATCTACAGGGTTATTTATAAAATAGTTTGGATTTATATTGATCATCTGGATTTTTTTGGACATTTATTATAAAAAAAAGTTCATGAAATCATTACTACCTTTTGATGGTGTGCATGATTTATTTCCTATAAATTTTGCTACCGTGCTGAATAAAAATCTAGGATTATGTTTGTTATTTTCTATGAGGTAGAGAAATATGCTAATCTAGCAGCACTAAGAGCTTTTCTATAACTCAAGAGGCTCTACTTTCATGCTATTTGAAATATTGTCAATTTGGTTTGACGCCATTTACGTTCTAATTTCCGAGTGGTCTGTTTTAAGGTGTGCGTATGAGCATTATACCACGGTGCTAATTTTTTCTCCCTGATCATTTCGGTTTTAAGGGGAGCTACATTATCTAGAGTGTAATGGAACAGTCGAGCTCTGCAATGGTGTTAATTCATGATCATGGGTTTTTAACGATAAATAAACTCACTAGTGATGGGTCATTTATGAATGATTAGTTAATTTTGGATGAGTCTTTAATGTGAATAGTCATTTGTTGATTTGTTCATTTTCTAAAGGACGTGATGCAAGAGCAAAGCATCACTCAATCAAAAAATCGTACGGTTATGTTTTTTTTTGTCTGAATCTTGACATTATTGTAACAATAATTATGGAACTCACTTGACAAAAGAACTTGCGAAGATGTGAGTGGTGAGCTACTCATTCTGTTTATCATCACTTGTCCTTAGCTGCATTGCCATATTGGAACTTGCCATATACATTGGAACTATAGTAAAAGTTTGTGTATGTAGATAAGTTGGGGGATCTGCTTATTGTGTAATTCATTCATTCATTCATTTTCTCCCGCTTATCCGTAATTCGGGTCGCGGGGGCAGCAGTCTAAGCAGGCCCCCGCCTTCGACTGCTGCCCAATCCTCACAGCACCGTCCCTTACGGTCCCTCCTGCAGGTGGTGAGCCCACGGAAAGGCGGCCCCACGTCACTCCGACGTAACGGACCTTGATATTTCCCTCGTAAGGGACCCCCGGAGCATAGAGGGTTAAGGGCCTTGCTCAAGGGCCCAAGAGTGGCAGCTTGGCGATACCGGGGCTTGAACCCCCGACCTTCCGATCGGCAACCCAGCGCCTTAACCGCTGGAGCCACCACTCCCCCTTATTGTGTAATATTTTTTATTATTTCTGATCAAAGGAACGAAATGAACTAAATGACTCAAAAAAAGACTTGTTCATTTTGATGAGTTTCAAAGAACTAAGTTACTAAAATGATCTGATCTTTCCACATCTACAACTCGCGCCTCAGTGTCTCTAAAACTGCATGCATATTGTTTGCACATGCTAAATGGGAGAAAAAGAGATGGAAAACAATCACTATCTATGCTTATAGGAGTTACTGTGGTCAGTTATGTTTAGCATAAACAAGTGAACATGTTTTACAGTCCTTTTTTGCTGTATGGAAAAAATATATATATTGTTTAAAGACTGTAGTCCAGTGTAGTACTTTCAGAGTAATTTATAGTCTAATACCCAGGCAGGTACCTGAAATTACAGAGAACTGCACAGTGCTTATTTTGTTTTAAAGTTTATGCCTTATTATGTGGAACATCTGGACAGATTCACAGCATTCATAGTTGTGGTCAGCATGCCAAAAAGTATTCCAATTTCTTTGTAATTTACAAACCCAATTCCAAGTCATCCACAAATGCAAGTTAAATCTCTATCATGCAAAGAAAAAGGCAATCTGAAAACGCCACCATCATCTATGGAGAAAATTTCATAATTCCTCCGGACTAAAGAGGAGAGGGACCATTCTGCTTGTTATCAGATGCATCTCTGATAGTACGAGGGTGCATTAGTGCCTGTGGAATTTGCAGCTTGAACGTTTGGAAAGGCTCCATCAATGCTGAACCATATATGCAAGATTTAAAGCAACAAATGCTTCCATTAAGAAAGCGTCTTTTTTAGGGAAGGCCTTGCATATTTTACCAAAACAATGCTTACTGCATACTGCAACTATTACAATAGCATGCCTTCCTAGTAGAAGAGTCCAGGTGCTGAACTGGCCTGCCTGCAGTCTAGACCTTTTTTACCTTTAGAAAACATTTGCCGCATCATGAAACGAAAATACAACAAAGGACACCCAGAACTGTTGAGCAACTAGAATCCTGTATCAGACACATATTGGAAAACATACCTCTCCCAAAAGTTCAGCAACTGACCTCCTCAGTTCCCAGATGTATATGTAAAGACAACATGATGCTACACAGTGGTAAACATGGCCCTGTCCCAACTTTTTTTGAGAGCTGTTGCAGCCATCAAATTCCTAATAAATTTTTTTATATTGTATATATTCTCAGTTTAAACATATGTTTTTTGTTTTGTTTTATTGTAACTAGAATATGGATGAATGAGATTTGCAAATCATTGCATTCTGTTTTTATTAACATTTTCCAACTTTTTTGGAATTGGGGATGTAGATACAAGAATTCTGAAAATTCATAGATTATTTTACTGACCCCAATAGAAATAGCATTGTCAAATGTCAAAATAGAAATGCAAATATATGCATCTGTCAGTCATTATATAACATTTTCAGACAGATGTACTAAGCACTACATCTGTCTTATATGTCTATCATCATTTTTGACTACCTTCTGCATTCGTTGCATTTTTTTTCCTACGGTAGTGACTTGCACACCTGCAGCTTAGTTATTTATTACCAGACCCCTTTCAAAGTGTTTTCTCAGTATTCCAGCAATGTGTTGAAAAGCCACCAGCAAGGTGTGTAATCCTGTGCTTTCTTAGACACATAAGTGTGCAGCAGTTGTTGCTGTTAAATATAATGCATCAAGTTCAGGCAAGTTTTGCCTCTGCAGCATGACAGGCTTTTTAGCCTGCCCTTTACACCATTGACCTCACACTGGTCACTCTGAAGCCATCAACTCCACCTGACCTCTTTAGCCATCTGTTTTAAAAAATCCAAAGAATTACCTAGATTGTCCTGGCATTTATGATTTAGTGTAATTACTTAAGCTAGCTTTATGTGTGGTTCTCCTGATTTTTAATAACAGTGTTTATTGTAGTAGATCATTTAGTAATATAATACAGTCATTAGTCTATTATAGTGTGTGCTTGTTTTAATGGAAATTTGGGGAAAACGTTTGCAAAATAAAAAGCTATGCATTCCTCAAGCTATAAATGTATTGATATGATTTGGTACATTGGAAGGCATTTTATGTCTTAGATGTGGTTATGCTGGGCCATTTGTCAATTAATGTATTATCAGCATGATTTTAGGGTCTGTTTGTCTCTGAGTTTGTAACATTATAAATTATTGTATATCACATGAATTGCAGCATCTTCATAACTGTCTTCATAACTTTAAGATGTGATGCTGTTGGAAAACTACATTGATGTATAACATGGTATAAACCTGAATATTAACTAAATTAACTAAACTAAAAAAAAACTAAAAGGCAGTAAAATACTGTATATCAGATTTCTTGTGATTAAAACATGCATAAAGCTGATGGCTATACCTGTGAGACAAATAAAAATAAAAAAAAGTCTGTAAAGAAAATGTGCATGAAATTCAATATTTGACAATGAAAAGTGCATGAGATCTTATGGGTGCAGAAAAGTGGAGTGGGTTCATGTCTATACTTGACTTCAGAATAGATTTCTTGATGCTAAAGGGCTGGGCTGTGTATGATTCATCAGGATTACACTCAGCACTATAAAGCCTATAGAGGTTCTTTAGTAAGTTAACATATTCTCCTTCATTTTCACTGTAAAATCTCGTCTACATTTACAATTGCAACCTGTGCAAAATCTTAGGATGCATCTCTGGAATGTAAACAAAAAAAAAAAAAAGGTTCCCCATTTCTTAGGGATTTTTGGCTTGTATGATTCAGGGAGGAGCATTCCATAGTGTCAGCTCTGCATGTCTGTACCCTGCAGGGATCAGAGCTTACACCTTGGTCTCCTGGTGCATCAGGGTCTGGTTGACTCCATGGTTTGAACCTGACATGCAACTACTTGCACCATACCGTACACAGGTCACAAGTCAACCACACACACCTATTCAGTCACGTTTTCTTTGTGCCAAGAACATTTGACCTTTCAAAAACCTATTTAGTGTGGTGGGTTGTTCACCCACATTACTAAAGGGGAAAAATCAATTGGAATGTCTTTATTTTCTGTAGGTTTTTAGAGATTTCCTTTCACTGAATCTCAGAAGTGAAATCCTGTTTCAGCATAACAAAGTCCAAGTGCACTAGTAAGTTCTATAAAGACAGTTTCCTAAGGTTGGTGTGGAAGAACCTGAGTGGCCTGCACAGAACCCTGACCTCAACATCACTGAACACCTTTTGGATGAATTGGAGGGCCAACTGCAACCCAGGCCTCCTCATTTTGGCATCAATGCCTGACCTCACCAATGCTCCTACAGCTAAACACTCAAAAAACTATTGGAAAGCTATATATGCAGAAAATTCTTGATTATATTACATGTTTATAAATTGTTACGTTTATAGTGCATAGTGCAGTGTTATTTTTTCCTTTTTGTATCCATCCAGTTGAATCCATTCACATTTTTATTTATTTTCAAATGCACCTTAATAAGAAAACCTTGAACCAAACTCTATTTGAAGATAGCAGACCATGCAGCAAGCATGAGCACCTGCATGTAATAAAACAAACTCCTCCTGGCCCCCAGACTAAACCAGAACACGATAAATGTAATTATCATCGTAATAAAACCTTCCATTTGCGCCAAAACCATCAGAGTTAAAAACTGAATAAAAACCCGTTCCAGGTATGCACCCCTATAAAGATCAAAGGTCTAAAAATGGCAATTTATGGGACTCTTATTCATATAAACATATTATAGTTATTATAGTTAAAATTATACGTATGTTATACTATACACATTTGTTTTTGCTTTTTCTCCTATATAAAAAAAAGCCACATTATCCTTACTTGCTTAAAGTGATATGTTTCAAGAGATCAGTAATAAAAAATCTAGAGAAAGCATATTACACAAAATATCAAACTGCACTATTACAAAATATATTTTGCCTAGCTGTATTTAAAATTAAGAATTTAATTAAGACTAAGACTAAGTATTTTGCAGAGTTTGGATATTAGAGTTATAACATGAAGATTAACCAGGAAAAATGATCTAATTATATGTTTAATATGCTATAATTTAATATAATACCATACTATAATATTGTTTGTCTGCTGCTGCAAAAAAAAAAAAAAGCCACATGGTAAGAAAGGTTTTATAACTTCTAAATAACCAGTATTTTAAATTACATATTTTGTATCACCTATGAATCTGATGTATTTGAAACAACATTGTCTACTTTGCAAATCCAAAGACAAAGTCGGTATTTTGACCTCTCCTCTTCTCCCCTCCTCCATAGCCATGGGCTAAGTGGGAGTTCTGGATAAGCCCATATAAAGATCCCTCCTCTCTTTAAAAGAAGGACTGAAAGCAGTAGGATCTTATTCACCAGCCCAGCTTTAAGATGCCCACCACTTCAGCACACTCACAAAACTGACTGGAATTGATGGTGTAGTTGATCTTCTCACGCGTGGCCTTTACACAGGGACACAGAACACACCTGGACAGATAATCATCATCAAGGAGCTTTACAGACTAGACAGATTGGGTAACTGCATTTATAATAATATTATAATAAAATAAAAATAATAATTATTATTAATACATGAGTTCTTATCAAAAGTGTTGTGTTGTTGTAAGATGAAAGTTTGTCTTTTGCATGTTTAAGTGTAGAATTCTATAAATATTTTATTGTAAAGTATGTTGCACTTTACACTCTATATTGCACTGCTATGTGTTTTGCTTTGCATGCCAAAGTGGTACCATGGAAACCAATTTCATGACAATGAAATACAATGTTTGTGCACCATTTTTCTCCTTTTTGCTGTACTTCAATACTGTTTCTGTACTCTGTACTCCCTAACTTAATAATAATAAAAAAGAAGAAGAAGAAGGAGAAGAAAAAGAAAAAGAACCCTTATTTACATGCTCTAATTCCTTTTGGCCTCAAATTTAAATATCACATCCATAATATTATAAACTTTATGACACTTCATTAAACTGTATGTAGCCACAGCTAAACAATTGTTAAACATACAGTATAAATCTTAAGACACAATATAAGATCATAATAGTATGCAAAACAAAAACAAGATGTAAAGTTCTTAGTAATATAAGCATGACATTGGAGTCAGTGCTGTATATATTGAATGAGACTGGAACAAATATATTTCTAATGAGAAGGAAACGTTGCCAGCTGCTGTAGCAAAAAAAAAAAAAAATAATAATAATAATAAAAAAAAAAAACCAAAAATACAATATATATATATATATATATATATATATATATATATATATATATATACATTTCTATAGGACCATGGCGCAATATCAGGTAATGTGGCAGCATGGTACACAAGATAACATAAACTGAAAATACATAACACTATTAGACAAGTAATAGAAATACAATAAATACATAAAAGAATGCAGGACTACAGAACAATAATGAATACATTTATTATCACTTAGGCTGACTAATTAATTGTTAGAATGACCTTACTAACGAAAAAGCAGTAGAAAAATTGTCCAAGTAGCAGTAGGATGGAAAAAAATCTAGAGTAGAAGCATTATAAGCATTCTCTCTATATAAAACAGTCCACAGGATAATACATATTAAAATATGCCATAATTGCCAAAGAGGTGTGAGATCATTCTAGGATGAATTTTGGGAAGGGATCAAATTTGTTTTAGTAACATGTAAGGTTAGCCTTTTTTTGTATTTTTACACATACACATTTAGATTTTTGGATTCATACACAGTTGTGACAGTTTTTGTTCTTGCAAACCCATGATTCCACACCTAGATACACCAGCAGAGAAATGAAAATCAACATTATGTTTGCAAATTATATGTTGAAGGGATTGGGTAAAGGGTTGGATATAGAGAAAGAATACAAGGGGCCAAAAGTTTAAGCTTGTGTGGCACCATATTTTACTTTTATAGGCTAAGTAGAATTGTATGTTTCATCTAACAATGTTTTCTTTCCAGTCCATTAAAATATAGTCAGTCATTACTGGAAATATGAAAACAAATGTAAAAAGGCTTGATTAAAGTGTGATGTTTCAAAGCAATACACACGAAAATATTCCCTTATTAGATATGATTTTGAAACATATAGGGACTGAGCAGTTTATGTTGTTGCAGGCGTGTGAGCCATGGGTCAGTGGCTGAGCTGGCTCCTCTTGCTGGCAGGACTACTGGGGGTGTGGACACAGGATTATTATGAAGAAAGAACAGGCGAGAAGAGAACCAAGGTGAATGGTCAAACAACAAATGTCCTGAAATATGATAAAGGTAAGACTTAATTAATTCATTACATTTAATAATTGATTAGGGGTAAATATTAATTATATTTTAAATACTGACAGTAATGTACTCTCCCTTATGCATTTGAAAATGTTCTACAGTCAGAACAAATAAAGAGAACCAGATAACCACCACTATAGGGTTTTGGTATACAATTTTATTTCTCATTTTGCTACTCACACTGGTCATTATTTCTTATATAAGACCTCTGTGTCCTTATAGTCTTGTTATAGCTAGTTATGGCAATATATATTTGCCTATCCATAATGAGATTATCTGTTTTATTGAACAGTCACAGCCAAGTACTAAGTCCTGGTCAGGTTCAAGATAAGAGTTAAAACTTGTGTTGTCTTGTCTTATTCTGGCATGTCTAGAATAATCCAAAACGTAAAATTGCAGATGATCTGTAAATTGTGATTTAGGTAGCAGGTAAGGGAACTACGGTGCAAGGTAAAGCTATCTATTATTACAGAAAAACACATAAAATGTGCAATTCCTTTTCATCTGTTTAACAGCATCTATCGTTGATGAAGACTGTGGTCTTGAATTGGCTTTCCTTGTGGACAGCTCAGAGAGTGCCAAGGGCCATCACCAGCAAGAGAAGAAGTTTGCAATGGACATTGTCGATGGCCTGCAGAGCATCCGTTTGAACAATGGGCGTAAATTGAGTTGGAGAGTGATGTTGCTCCAGTACAGCAGCCATGTCATCATAGAGCAAACGTTCAGACAATGGCGGGGCACTGAGAACTTCAAAAGCAGCATCGCTCCCATGGGCTATATTGGCCACGGCACCTATACTACCTATGCCATTACCAACATGACAAAGATCTTTTCTGAGGAGTCCAAAACAGGTGGCATCAAAATCGCACTGCTTCTTACAGAAGGAGTCTCCCATCCAAGGAATCCTGACATCTTCTCTGCCGTAGCTGATGCCAAGAACCAGGGAGTGACATTCTTCACCATCGGCATTACGCACACTGCCAATGAGCCTGCAAACATTGCCCGTTTGAGGCTGCTAGCCAGTACACCTCCCTCTCGCTTCCTCCATAACCTTCAGGATCTACACATTAATGAGAAGATCCTTAGTGAGATTGTATGTATTAATATGGCACTTTTTAAAGCTTTTTCCTTTTCAGTCAGGGCTGCCAAAGTAGAATGCCCTTCAGTGATGTCACAAAAGTGTTTGATGGAGTACA
This sequence comes from Silurus glanis, assembly GCA_014706435.1. NCBI lineage: Eukaryota > Metazoa > Chordata > Actinopteri > Siluriformes > Siluridae > Silurus > Silurus glanis. The sequence continues at coordinate 1,603,113 of JAAIIK010000135.1, read as the reverse complement.
TTACCTTTAAAATTCAGAACACATTTTCATCACTTATCATCAGCAGATAGATGTTTAGTGTGTGCTACATTTCACATTAACTTTTAAAGTGCAATTCGCAATAAGATATAGAACACTAGAAAGTCTTTAAATCCATAAATTAGGCATATCTCATTAATTTTCTTTAAATGTGCTCTTAAACAAAATTGTTAAACTTTTATTGCTACTATATTGACATATGTTTATTTTTGTGAATCAACTCGAATATTAAACTCAGGCAAAATTCTTTACACTCTTTAACCCAATTTGTCTGCAGTTTGCATTTGAACAGATGCACAAAAAATGTTAGCTATATTTATGTTTGCTGTAAACAGTTATCCTGTCATCGTTTCTTCTCTGGTATTTCCCCAAATCATGCCAAAAACTGTCAGCACTTGTCTTAAAGTTGTTGTGATCCACTTGGCATTCCTCTTGGTTGGATTAACCAGCAGATCTTTAGTGTATTCACTTTCTTTCATGTGTTTGTCCCATTCTATCTTTTTAATTGCGGTTTCTTTTTAATGAGAAGACAGGATAAGTAAGAACTTAAAATAGAATTGTCTGATGCACAAACGCAATGGGGCAATATCAATTAAAGTATTTAAATGTGAGTCAGGGTAATACCAAAATAATGTGTAGGATTATGAGATATGATTTAGGGATTCAGTAATAGTTTGGGGTTCTAGCATTGTTAATATCCTGGCAGTGTTAAAATATGTTTTGCATGGTACATACTGTTATACATCCTGACATTGTCAATCAGCTTCTCTATATAAATTTTATATAACTAAAAGATCTTTTTTGTTTCTCTTTACCTCCTTACAGGCTCAACTAGCAGAAGATGGGGTAAGTAATCCTTTGCCTTCTATTGAATTAAGTACCCTTTCTTTTATATAATTTTAAACAATTTTAAACATTATTTTTTCTTTTCAAAAGTGCCCTGTGTCTCAGAAATGTGCATGTGAGAAGGGTGAGAGAGGACCTAGTGGCCCAGCAGTGAGTATTTTCATTTTTAAACTTTGGAAACTATAGGCTAAGTTATTTGAAATAATAATAATAATAATAATAATAATAATAATAATAATAATAATAATAATAATAATAATAA
>JAAIIK010000135.1:1578528-1596673 GCA_014706435.1 Silurus glanis | reverse complement strand
TCACCTGTATATCTTGACTGACAGGTGTCTTGTCCAATGATCTGTAAGTTTCCATTCACAAACTATACCTACCTTTTCCGGTTTGTCTGAATTTTGTCGTTGTGTTTTCAGATTTGTTAATGTGTTTTTGAATTTGTTAATTTGTTTTCGGATTTGTTATTTTGTTTTTGAATTTGTTATTTTGTTTTTGGATTTGTTAGTGTTTTCTAATTTGTTAATTTGTTTTCGGATTTGTTAATGTGTTTTTGGATTTGTTCATTTGTTTTTGGATTTGTTCATTTGTTTTTGGATTTGTTGTTTTGTTTTTGAATTTGTTCATTTGTTTTTGGATTTGTTCATTTGTTTTTGGATTTGTTCATTTGTTTTCGGATTTGTTAATGTGTTTTGCACTTCTCGGCCACCGTAGTTGTTAGATGTTCAACTTGAATTAGCAATTGTGAGCAAAATTAAGTTTGCAAAATATGTTGGCAGCTTTCTAACATATTACAAGGGTTAAATGACAACCATGACATTTAGTAACATCAGTAAGGTGTAGCCAAGAAAATTCTAATGGCTTCTGTACATGTAGCAGCATGCAGTCACCATTAGAATAGAGAAGGTGAGATAAATTAGATGTACTGTAGTCGAAGATGTTGCAATGATCTTTTTTTTTTAGGGCTTATTGAATAATAGTATTTTACTTTGTATGCCAAACAGGCTAAAACATGACTAAACCTAAAACAAACAAAACAAGTGTGTTTCTCATCATATACCTTATCAGAAGGAGGTGCAACTATATAAATATTTGCACAGGATTAGGAATGAGGATTACAGCCATGTTGGGGCAATGCTCCTTTAAAATGCGTTACAATTGCATTTTTGTTGGCTAACAAAGTTAGGACATTATTCAAATAATAACGCATCAAAACAGGCACATAGTTCAGCAGACATGGTGAAAACTGAGGGAAAATATCAAGTGAAAACATGTTTTAATAGTTTTTTTTCCTTCTTAAAACTCTACTTAAAGTTTCTGTACAGCTTTTACTATACAATTTTAACACCCAGATTTTCTTTTGTTTTATGTTTATGCTAGCTCCAAGGCATCATGTCTGACAGAGATGAGCTATAACTTGTTCTGAACTACAAAGCCAAATACTTTACCACTGTACAGAGTGGCAAACACTACTTGACTTGACATGACTAATTACATACCTTTGACTGGTAAAGTCAGATTTTCCACTTATTTTAGAACAATTTATGTTATATATTTAGATGAGCTGTAGATCATCTAAATCAGTTGCATAGTATTATTGCATCGGAGTTAGAGTACAACAAAGAACATGTGTTAACTCTTATTTTAATGCATTTCTTATCTTGTGCTGCGACAGGGTGACCGTGGTTTGCTTGGTCCACCTGGCCTTCAGGGTGAAACTGGGATTGGACTTCCAGGACCAAAGGTCAGTGTCTTCCATGCTCACTTTTACCCACTTCTTCACCAGATTATGATTTCATGCCCAAATTCTTGATAATCTCCTCTCTAACCTTATATTATATTGGATAAATCTATTAAAACATATACATGGTAATTGCAAGCTTACTGGTCCAACCCCACCCCCAGGCTTTCACACATTCTTTTACATTTTTCTTCAAAAAGTTTTTTTATTTCTTCACTGCAGAACTTACTGTAGGCAATTGGCCTGGCACTATCAATCACTACAAAATGCAGTCTAGAACAAAACCTGGATTTATGAAGTCATGGACACATGATATGATCATGTTATTCTGTTCATTTATCCACAGGGTGATATGGGATTTCAGGGTAGACATGGTCCTCCTGGCCCAACAGGAATTGGAGAACCAGGACCTCCTGTGAGTATACAGCAACCTATTACCAAATACACCTTACGCTCTTCCTTAAGATTATCAGAAAGGCTGTTTTATTAAATAAATGCATATCTAATTTACAGCTAATAAAATAATTGCACCATAAGAGTACAGAACTATAACATGATTTCTGCAAAAAATGTGATAATGCAATTCACATAATGTAAAACTGTAAATATATGTTATAATCAGGGGCCTCAAGGTCCACAGGGTGTTCAAGGAGAAAAAGGACCACAAGGAGAAGGATTTCCAGGACCTAAGGTAAGTACAATTATTATCTAATAGCAAAAAGCATCATTCATTTATTATATTGATGCACAACCAAAATAGGATTTTACATGGCAAAAAACAATATATAATAACGATAAATATGATACAAAAATTATTGATAAAGTAATTCCTAAACTTTGTGCCTTTTTAATTTGTTGAGCAGATAGATATATGGAGCCAAGTTAAGTTTACAGGCTTTTTTTTAAATCATGTATGTGAAGCACCTCTAGATGGCTGCACTACAATTAACCTTTCCTACTATAGTTCATATTCATTCACTCTATTTAAAAAGACAAATCTTTCCCCCACAATGTTTCCATTAACTTCAAAAGCTGAGGAATGTGCATGGAAGGTTGAAATGATATAAAACATATAAGAACAAGTAAAAGAATCTTTGATAACCTCTGTTTGCAGCCATAGCACTGAACCTAAGAAATCTGTTTAATTTTCCCATAAGCAATGATGAAATGTTTCATTGCATTCGCCTATTCCTTATTCTGTACATCAAAAATGTTGTTAGTTTTACATATATCAGTTATTATTACTTCACATAGAGAGGTAATATATTTTGGCACCCCTGAATATCTGTGATATCACCAACGTTTTGGTAAACTCATATTATCCATATACCCATCAAAATAATTTCAGTTCCATTCATATCAGTAGTAAATGAATGTTGGACTGCTTCCATCAGTGGGTGACCAAGAGAAACGTAGACAATAGCATTTTAAAAAAAAATACAGTGTCACAATTAGCAAGATTTGGGGGAAATTTTCTAAAAAGGAAAAGGTGTTTTATTATCTTGGAATGATTGTGAAGACCTAATGACAATAGCAAGTATGCAGTCATTTAGGCTTAATGGCAGTAGAGAGAAAGGGGCATGTCAAGGTCTGTGGGCTGATGACATTGCTTTTGTTTGGCAGGGAGACCGGGGGCAGGATGGACCAAGGGGCCCAAGGGGACAACCAGGCGCTGGAATCAAAGGAGAAAAGGTGGGCTGTAAATAAATCAGCTAATGAATGGTGTTCACACAAACACACCATGCTTGCCCAACAAAAGGTGTAATGAAGTACATAAAGGATGGGCAAAGGTCCTTTGAGAAAGCATTAGCTATGCGGGGGGGGAAGGGGCATAGGATTTAACAGATGGGATGGTAAAAAAAGTTTGAATTCTAATGGGAAAGGCTTTAAAGATTTTCAACCTGCATTATAATTACAATATTTAGTTAATTTTACATAAAAAATATGCATTAAGACCATGACACATTATTTGCATTGATAAGCATTTACTTTAACTTATTAAGTTCATCTATAAAATCATACAGAAAAATCTGACTTATTTGTCTTGCGGTGTTTAGGGTGAGCTTGGGCATGCAGGGCCTTCAGGACCAGTTGGGCTTCCTGGGATTGGCATTCAAGGCGAAAAGGTACTTTTACATTTACATTTATGGCATTTTGGCAGACGCCCTTATCCATAGTGACTATCATTAATCTCATTTATAGGTACCATGATTTAAGTACTAATGAATATACTATTGTTCCTTATTCCACTATGATTAACTCAATCCACTTATTTAACAGGTGTACTAAAAAACCCTACTCAGCTTTAATTTTTTTGTGGAGTGGAAAAAATATTAGGATTGAATTTCCTGATTATTTAAATTGCATTTTTTAGTAAGTGTTACCAATATCATGAAAAAGGATTAAGCATTAGTATCTTCTAATGGGAGTCATAGAACCATGTTTGATTTGCATGATCATTTACTTCATATAATTTAGATGTATCTATTATTACTAAGATTTGCAATCATTTATATAGACCCAAAACAGGAATTTCAGGGTAAAATATTTCAGGAAATAGGAACTCTCAGCATTACTATTACTTCTGAATAAAATATTTTAAAACATCATTACAATTTCATTCATAAACAGGGTGTGGAGGGTCCAAGAGGGCCTCCAGGAGGAAGAGGGCTACCAGGAGAGGGTCTTCCAGGACCAAAGGTTAGTGTTACTGATTACACACTATATATGATCATTACTTATGTTCAACACATTAACCTGCATTTCAACTGTATTAAATATCATTTTTATTATTAATTTTCATCATATTTTAGGGTGAACAAGGATTACCAGGAGAGATTGGCAGCCCAGGAGAGAGAGGAATTGGAGAATCTGGACCAAAGGTTCCACTATGCTAATTTTTTATTTTATTAAGTAATTAAACAATCCAGAGAAAAATTAATGTTTTTAGGGCTTGTTTTTGTTGATATGTAGAGAAATTGAATGTACAAACATATTTTTTTTTTATTTCACAAGGGTGAGCCTGGTGCAGGGGGACTGGCAGGTTTACCAGGACTTCCTGGAGAGGATGGCGCTCCAGGTCAAAAGGTAGAGCAGACAATTTGTATTTAATTTAACACATCAATATATTAGTCAATTTACCTTTCAGATTAAGCAATGTACTCTTTACCTATCTTTACCTTTATTAGGGAGAGCCTGGATTAACAGGCCTGAGAGGACCTGAAGGTGCAGCAGGAATTGGCACACAAGGAGAAAAGGTTCATCATTTGACAATAATTGTTGTTACTCTAGATTTATTATAAAATCTTGAAAATATATATATATATATATATATATATATATATATATATATATATATATATATATATATATATATATATATATATGACATAATTTTTGAGTCAAATAATATTTACTCTTTCTACCAGGGAGACCAGGGCCAGCGGGGTGTCAGAGGATTACCAGGCCCACATGGAATTTCAGGCCCTTCAGGTGCCAAGGTGAGAAGCAACTGTCAGTATACATGTCATCACTGTCCAAAATGACCCCCTATTCAGCTTCAGTCTATTTCCACAGGTGTTTAATCTTTATCCAATGACACTATGATGTAAAAAAACAGCTTGTAGCTGCTAATCTTGTTTGAATGAAGATAATGCTGTGCTTCAACTTTAATTGTTGTCTTTGTAGGGAGAGCCGGGAACACCAGGACGATTGGGCATGCCAGGGCTTCCCGGGCGAGCTATTGCAGGACCAAAGGTAACAAAGGCAAATTGCAAACCATGCCACATATTCTGGAAAAAGTTTATTGCAAAGGCATATTGCCAATGGAAAGAACCATTGTGCCAGCACTTTATCATACCCAGATATGAAGCACATTAAAAGAATGACACTATGACTTCATCTCTATGTTTCTTTAGGGTGATGTGGGGCCAGCTGGTCCTTCTGGACCAATTGGAGAAACAGGTTATGGGCTCCCAGGTCCAAAGGTATGTAATATACTATAAAATACTAAAAAAAAAAAGCGCACACATATTCATGTTTGCTGTACTCTTGATACTTTAGGGTGACCGAGGCAGTCCTGGACCTCCTGGGCCATTTGGGCCAAAAGGTGAAGGATTTCCTGGACCAGTGGTGGGTATATTAGTACACACACAGAGCACTAGACCACCAGAAAGTTTACATACCTGTCACTTAAAATTATTTGCATTTTGCAGGGCCCTTCTGGTCTCCCAGGTCTGCCTGGGGAGCCAGGACCTGAGGGCATTGGCTTTCCTGGTCCAAAGGTAGACCACAGCTTATTTTCAAATGGGTATTCTAAAGAGAAATGCATGATGTGGGTTAAATAAATTCAGCTTAATATACTTGTTTCAGGGTGACGTTGGTTTTCGAGGTTTACCAGGTTTGCCAGGCCCACCAGGTGAAGGGATTCAAGGCCCTCCGGTAAGCCCACAATCATGTTTACATTTTGCTTTCACACACCCAAGTAGAAATGCACTAGGCTAGAGTTCCTGCTAGAGTTTGTGGTGCTCCAGCTGCTTTGCTATGCTAAATTATCCCACAAAATTCCAGTAGCATTGCATTTTAGTGATTTTTAGGGCAGTCAAAGTTCTATTATTCTATCAAGTCATACAAAGATTTGGTCCAATGCCCCAATTGAAGTCATCGTGGAAGGGGAACGTGTAAGTCTTGCCAGTTTAGCTTTTGAGAGCTTGTGAAGTCAAAGAGTTGTGTTTACAAGAATGTAGTAAATGTTTCTAACAATAAAATCTGTCACAGTCCACAAATGATTACAACATGAATTGTTTGGCAACAAAGTTGTAGCTCAGTTTATGGGCCTGTATATATCTACCCCATGGTCAGCAGTAATGAGACTCTCAGTCTCACTCTATATTATCCTACATGTCCAGATAATAAGAATTTATATCTTTGAAGTAAATGTGTGGGTTAAGTTTCTTAGTTTCTATGGTAGCTGACTAAGACAAACTATCTGTGTTTCTTTAATTAACCCTGTCGTCCTGCTGTTTAAGGGCAACATAGGAAGGCCAGGACTACCAGGACCAGCCGGGCCCCCAGGGGAAGGCATTCAAGGCCACAAAGTAAGTTCATTAAATTTTTCTGATCTTGAAATTTTGCTCTATGTAACACTGATTAAAGGTTATCCCAGTGAATCAGCTAAATATTTTGCCGTGTAAATGATTCAGGGAGATCAGGGACCACTGGGTGTCACTGGACCAAGAGGACCACCAGGGGAGGGACTCACAGGTGTTAAGGTAAAGTGTCTGTTTATCTAGTTATTCTACATGTGCATTGGTAGGCAACATTTTTATGCCACTGTAATCGAACAATTTTCAAATGTGCCTTTTTCTCCTGCTTGATTACTTCCTCATCCCTTTCTCCTCCAGGGTGATCGAGGCTTGCAGGGTGAGAGAGGAATGAAAGGCGTTAAAGGTGATTTTGGTGACCCTGGACTCCCTGGACAATCTGTGAGTCAGAAAATTAAATACTGTACATTTACTTTGCTTAATTCAGTTTAAAATCTAGATACTATATTACTCCACCACATTTAATATTATTTAGAGTGTCCTGAATTGATGAATGTATTAAGAATTATAAAATGCTGTTTCTCTGCTGACAAAAGCTTTTATTTCTGTAACTATCATAGGGACGGCCTGGAGAAAAAGGCGAGATGGGCCTTACAGTAAGTTTTTAAATGGATCCACTAATAAAATTTGATGTGTTAAAATATTTACATAGGGGCATAATTTAAGTGAAAAAATATGGGTGTTGAGTCAACATCGTTCACGAAGTTGAAGTGTCATTTGAAGTGTATTTTCACATGATGCATAATAATGCACATAAAAATAAAACGTAAATAATTAAAAATTATTTAAAAGTTCTTTTCAACATTGTCTCACACTTCATAGATCATAGGTCACATTTGTCACATTTATAACATTTACATTTTCAAATTAGAATTTAAGGTTAAGGCAAGTTCAATCATTTGAACAGCTCAATTCACAAAGAATCCAACTGAATTGTCCTCATTCAAGTGTATTAGATTTTTCCATTCAGTGGCTGCTTTTTTATTTGAAATTGCATTGCCTTTCAAAAGTTTGGAAACACCTAGTGTTGAATATATTGATAAACACATGCATGTTCCTTTAGTTTAGTTTTTATGATTTACTTTATCAAACAAGTATATAAATGTACAGATGTTAAAGTTTATTCTCATGGAAAAGTCCTCCTTCTCTAAAGCATCATCTGAAATACTTTGCTATGCCGCTTGTAAAACTTGTAAAACCTTTTTGACCTTGTGATCCAGTTCACCACAGAGTGGTTTAATAGCATTTAATTCCAGTGGCTGGGCAGTCCATTTAATCTCCATCCGTTATAACCAATAACCATTTGCTCTCTAAATAACGCTTACAGAGCTTGGACATTTGCTTTGAGAAGAGGCGGGAAGTAACGAAGTACAAATACTTCGTTACTCAAATTATGTAGATTTTTCTGGTATCAGTACTTTACTTCACTATTTATTTTTCAGACAACTTTTTACTTTCACTCATTAATTCTTTACAGAATTATCTGTACTTTCTACTTTTTACATTTCCAAACCAGGTTCGTTACTTTAGTTTTAATCTATTTGGTGAAATGTAAAAAAAAATGTTCTCATTGCGTGCTGTTTTCAGCCCATCAACCTATTTCTTGTCTTTGTGTGGCTTTTTCAATCTGGTGTAACATTTCCTGGCTCTCACACACCACAGACGGAGGCTAGTTTATGAAGCTAACAATGAACAAGGCAGAAGGCAACAAGAAATATGGGACAAACATGGATGAGACAGAGGGAGTAGCGATGTAAACAGGACTGAGAATAGAGGCATTCCTGATCATCATCATCTTTTCTCTGTTTGTGTTCTATATTATGGATATTCAGCCTGGTTACATTCATTAGGTAACAAAATTTGAAATTCGTTTTTGTATTAATATATTAATTAGGGCTGTCAAAACCCGTTAATGCAAATTAATTTTAACAGCACAAGTTATTATTAGCACGCGATGAAAGCAGCAAGCATTTCTGTTGGACCACTTTTTATTAAAAAAATAATAATTTTATATATATATATATATATATATATATATATATATATATATATATATAAAAAAGCAAAATTTAAACCTTCAACACAAACACGTTATTTATGATGTCCTTTCTTTACTCAGATATAAAAATCAATAAATAAAACCAACTTAATTGATGCGCCAAGTCGCAAATCAGCACCAAAATATGCCATGATGCACACAATGTACCCTCTGGGGTCGACAAACGCACCGACGCGTTTTTGCCATTTTTTTCCTCATAATGCCGAAACAGACTTATATCACCCTGTCTTTTTTTGGTTGTATAGATGAGAGCAATACATCATTCGAATCTGTAAAGGGTGTGCTTTTATTTGCATACACATAAAAATGCTCTGCCGTCTCTGACATCTCTCTTCACAGACAAATAACACAACCTGAATCTCAGGTTATTTGCCTCACAGAAATATTAAATATATGAATAGGTAGCTCGAAATGTCAAATCAAATACAAATATTCCCTGATTATGTAATCTGTATGAAAGTTAGAAGAGGTACAGTTTCTTTAGTATCACCTCATTACCATCCATGTTGAAACATAGCAAAGGTTCCGTTTGGTACCTTATGATTTACGTAATTTAAAACACATTTTAAAACATTTACAACAATATTTTGTCTTCATGCTCTCTGTTGAGTATTGTTTTACTAATAATAAACATACATTTGCACAAAGCATCAATATTTGTCAATGCCCATGTTGATTAGAGTATTAAAAAGGTACATTTAGAACAGATAAAAAAAATTTGCAATTAAGTTGTGATTAATTGTGAGTTAACTCATGAAAAAATTATTATTAATCACGATTAAATATTTTAATCGATCGACAGCCCTAATATTAATATGATATGACATCCAGTTACCAGCGTGACACTTAAACGGGTAGTAGTAAAGGCTACTTTTTACTTAAGTAAATGTCAGAGCCCAAACTTATTTACTTTAACTTGAGTAAAAGAATATAGTCAGTACTTTAACTTTTACCAGAGTCTTTTTTTTTTTTTTGTATCTGTTCTTCTACTAAGTGAAGGATGTGTGCACTTTTGCCACCTCTGGCTTTAAATCATTGTCTTGTTGCATAAAGAAGTTGGTTCCAACTAGCCACAGTCCAGATGGAATTGCATGCCATTGAATTATGGAGTGATTGCCAATTTGGTTCAGTATTCCTCTCCTTTCATAACTTGATAACGTTCCCTGCTCCAAAACAACCAAGTCAAGTCAAGAAGCTTTTATTGTCATTTTAACCATATATAGCTGATGCAGTACACAGTGAAATGAAACAACGTTCCTCCAGAACCCAGGTGCTACATAAAACAACATAAAACAACAATCACAGAAACAGAAAAACACAGGGCCAAGAAATAGTGGAAAGATCCTCGCCACATAAAGTGCATGTGTGCAACTGGTGCAAACAGTGCAAAAGACAACGCAAGACAGTGCAGGACAATACACAAAACACAAAATAGCTCCGCCAGTAAACCTGTCGTAACAAAATAAGGTGCACAGTAGCAGAAAAAATGTAAACAGAATTGTGCAATTCAACAATAGCAGCAATCAAAATTAAGTGAACAGTGGCAAAAAGATGTGGACAGAATATTGTGCAAAAGAACAAATCCCGAAATATGTGCAAAAAAACCCAAATCATTAAGCTTCTTTTTTTCCCCTTTTTATTGCAAAAAAAGAAATCACGATAAACAATCATGAAACAGATATAAAAAAAAGAAGAGGAAGAGAGAGTGGGGCATACAGACATTACAAAAGCATAGAAAAGCATACCTTTGTCACCTAGATCGTCAAGGTTTCGAGGTTTTTGAGGCCTGACATAGGTTCAAGACAAGGACAAGGTTCTGACATGTACTTCTCCCCTGTACATAAGTTCTTCTGTTAGATTGATCTGTCCACTGAACTTTCTTCCTGTCATTCACTGTCCAATTCTTGTGTTTTTGCCTTTCACCTAATTTGTTGCATATAAACAAAGGGAACATGCCTGTATCTCAAAAACAATAAAAGTCTAGGTGTTTCCATACTTTTGACAGGCATTGTAATTCATGTCTGATTATCTGACATTACTTTCCAGAGAGAGGACATCATTAAGCTGATCAAAGAGATCTGTGGTAAGTAAAATAACTCACAGAGGTGTAACAGGATATCTTACAGAGAGAATGTCTTTGCATTATCTGACCAAAAATTTTGTGCTTTGTATGCATTACTCCTATTTCTAGGATGTGGCATTAGATGTAAGGAGAGGCCTATGGAGCTGGTGTTTGTTATTGACAGCTCTGAAAGTGTCGGTCCTGAAAACTTTGAAATCATAAAAGACTTCGTCATAGCACTAGTGGATCGCGTCACAGTAGGCCGCAACGCCACGCGCATCGGCCTTGTCTTATACAGCCTGGACGTCCATCTGGAGTTCAACTTGGTACGCTACATGACCAAGCAGGATGTCAAGCAGGCTATCAGGAAGATTCCTTACATGGGTGAGGGAACGTACACTGGTACTGCTATTCGAAAGGCTACTCAAGAGGCTTTTTATAGCGCCCGCAATGGAGTCCGCAAAGTGGCCATCGTCATCACTGATGGACAGGCAGACAAGAGAGAGCCTGTGAAGCTGGACATGGCAGTGCGGGAGGCCCATGCTGCTAACATTGAAATGTATGCTCTAGGAATTGTTAACACATCAGACCCTACACAGTCTGAGTTTCTCAGGGAGCTTAATCTCATTGCTTCAGACCCAGACAGTGAGCACATGTACCTCATTGATGACTTTAACACCTTGCCTGGTGAGTGTGAGTTTATAAGTATGTGGATTAACAGTTTTATCATATTGATGCTTATGGCTTTTATAAAAAAAATATTTCAAAGATTTTAACAGTGGCAGAAAGTCTCAAAGACAACATTCTGATTTTAATACAATCTCCTAATGAACTAATCAACCTGTTTTATTTCATTATAAGATCATTCTTCGTATAGTTATAATTGTAGCTTAGTGTCATTTTCTGATACATGCAGTATTGTGTCTCCTTTGCAGCTTTGGAGTCTAAACTTGTAAATCAGTTTTGTGAGGATGAGAATGGAGCACTCATCTACAATCGCATTACCAATGGCAACGGACACAACGGATACAAGCATAATGGCTACGAAAACAACAACAATGTCTTACATGGGAACAATGGCTATGGGAGACATCATGTAGAACATATTGGCAGGAGGGTTCCTTACTCTGAAGCAAAGATCAACCCTGCTCCTTTCAGTGGAAAGGTTTGTACAGTATTGAAAAATATGACTTACTGTGAAATAGAAATGTGAAAAATAAATAGATCTAATTATTGTTGATAATGTTTCACTATTATATTGTATTGAATCCTTGGATTAAATGAAGTTTCTAACTTTGATCTGGTTTTATTTTTCATCTTTTTTTTTTGTTTTGTTTTTTATCCCCAGATTGATTTAGAGAAGAGTCCACAAGATGACCACAAAGCAACTGATGTCACAAAATCTGTTCCACCTGTACAACCTTTACAGCCTGAGATCAGCACCCCATCTCTTACCAGCATTATATCATCACTACCTTCATCATCATCATCATCATCATCATCATCATCATCAAAATTGCCCTCCTCTTCCTCATCAGGATCTGTTATATCGACTTCTTCAGTGAATGTAAAGCCCCAGCCCCGCCCTGTTGTAGTCTCAGGTAATAATAAAATAAATAAGTTATATGTATGATTGTACATAATCATGCAAAGATTGTATTGGTAGCTAGTAGTAATACCATGTTCAAACTCTGTAGCATGCATTCATACGTGTTGATGTCATATAAACCAAGACCACCATATGTCTTGTCCATACCCAAGTGCAATTGTTGTGTTTGTACAAAAAAACTGAACTGAATGTGAAAATGTGGAAATGTGGAAGGGTTCATGTTCAACTAACTAAATGTTTTTACACATTGAATCTATGCTGACTTTGGTTCCCTGTACATGATTAATTGTGTGCAGCTCCTCTGGACCCTCGTTGCTCCCTTGTTCTGAGCCAGGGAACGTGCCGAGAATACATCATCCGCTGGTACTATGACAAACAGGCAAACTCCTGTGCCCAGTTCTGGTATGGAGGCTGTGGGGGCAACGAGAACCGTTTCGATACTGAGGGCGAATGCAAGAAGACATGCATTCTTACTAGTATAGGTAAATTAGCCAAAACTATTACATAATCAAATCTAGGCACATTGTATTTGGTCTAATTGAAAATTGTGTTTCAGTACTGTCATAAACATCTACTCTTTATTTCCCTATTGTATCCATTTCCTTGCATATATTTGCTAATCTATATTCCCTCTTTCCTTCACAGCAGGTTAAACTGGATCTCAGAACAAGATCATTTTACACTGGAAACAAATTGAATTCAAAATCACAGTAGCTCTTCACCATCTTCCCTGAAACTGCCACCAGAACATTACACTTCCTTCAGCAAATTCAGCAATTATGTTTAACAAAAGTATAAGAAAGAGAGAGAGAAAAAAAAAAAAAAAGATTACTGTGATTACCTGCTCCATACTAGAGCAGTGCTTATGAAGTAACTCTGCCTGTTCTCTTTTCCTGTATGGCCAGATCACTCATTTCCTGATATACCTCTCCTAATGTTACCTCTTTTTGGTACCTTGTAGGACTTTCTGCACTGCGTTTCATTAATGTTTTTCAGTGATACAATTGTTTTGCTATATTTTGTCATAAAAATATATACAGTATCTCACAAAAGTGAGTACACCCTCACATTTCAGCAACCATTTTAGTATATCTTTTTAAGGGACAATAATATAGAAATGAAACTCGGATATATTTTAAAGTTGTCAATGTGCAGCTTGTATAGCAGTATAGATTAGAGAGGACAGATAAAGTTATAGTCCTCTATATTTAGAGGACAGATATAGTCCTCTAAATATAACGCACCATACAGCCATTATTGTCTAAATAGCTGGCAACAAATGTGAGTACACCCCAAGTGTTAACAGCTGTATGTCGTGTAACCATGCAAAGCTACATATTCTATTCATCATGTTCATGTTTTTGTCTGCTTGACCATAGAAATGTGTGTATCTTGTATTAGAGCATTTAAAATTTGGTGCTTTGAGAACAATTCTTTCATACTGACCACTGGATGTTCAACATGGCACCTCATGGCAAAGACTGACTAAGGATTTGAGAATTAGGAAGAAGATCAGTAACATAATAAAATTGAGTTACAGTACTATGGCCAGGATCATACATAGGTTTTCCAAGACAGGTTCCACTCAAAACAGGCCTCGTGCTCTGCATTATTTGCAGAAGCTGGCTTCAAAAAACAGACGCTTGAGTGTTGCAGCATTGCTTTAGAGGTTGCAGAAGCAGAAGGTCTGCTTGTCAGTGCTCAGACCAAACGCCGCACACTGCAACAAATTGGTTTGCATGGACGTCATCCCAGATAGAAGTCTCTTCTAAAGCTGGCTCACAAGAAAACATGCAAACAGTTTGCTGAAGACAACTTGTCCAAGAGCATGAATTACTGGAAATATGTCCTGTGGTATGATGAGATAAAGATAAAATAGTTTGGCTCAGATGTTGTCAGCATGTGTGGTGATTCCCTGGTGAGGAGTACCAAGAAAATTGTGTCTTGCCTACAGTCAAGCATGGTGGTGGCAGCATCATGGTCTGGGGCTGCATGAGTGCTGTTGGTTCATTGAGGGAAACATGGACTCTAACATGTACTCTGACATTCTGAAGCAGAACATGATTCCCTTCCTTCAGAAACTGAGCCAAACGGCAGTTTTCCAACATAATAACGACAACTCAAACACACCTCAAACACACCTCCAAGATAACAACTGCCTTGCTGAGGAAGGTGAAGGTGATGGAGTGGCCAAGTATGTCTCCAGACTTGAACCCTATTAAGCACCTGTTGGGCATCCACAAGCGGAAAGTGAGGAAACGCCAACGCCAGCAGCTCCATGATGAAATTATGGAATAGTAGCAACAACCTGTGCAGCTCTGGTCAATTCCATGCCTGGGAGGATTAAGGCAGTGCTAGATAACAATGGTGCTCGGACAAAATATTGATAATTTGACATGTTTACTTAGGGTGTACTCACTTTTGTCTAAAATATATACAATTTTCATTTCTACAGTATTGTCCCTTGAAAATATATAATAAAATGGTTGCTGAAATGTGAGGGGTTTATTTACTTTTGTGAGATACTGTATATTAAAATATATATTTTTCATATGCAAATGAATATGATTTTAATTTTAATTAAAATCATTTAATTTTAATTCTCTAAATTACAGAAAAGACTCTGACGTAGCGTAATTATTCATAACCCTAAATAATTAAGAATGATAAAGGTACTACATTATTTTTAATTAGAAACTAGGCCTTGTATTCTTTACTTGATGTTTTAGGAGCAAAATTATGGATAAAATAATTGTATTTTTGTTTGTTACAGAATACCATTCATGTTACCTGTAAAATCTTAACTGTGATTGATGTTAGCTGTGAGTACAATGTGTATGACTGATGCTTTTGTACTTTTTTAAATAAATGTAAATGTTTTCTTTAACTGTGTCGCTATGTGTGACTTATGTGTAGCTCACAGGTTATACAAACGTCTGTAAGAAGTGTATAGTTGTCTAGACAAGATCTAAGTACACTTACCAGCCATTTTAGTAGGAATACACACCTGTTCATTCACACAAATATCCAGTCAATCATGTTACAGTAGTAGACAGATCAAGAGGAAAATATATGATCTTACTGACTTTGACTATGGTAGTGTTAATGATGGTAGAGAGGTCCATTTGGGTATTCAAATACTGAAGTTCTGCTAGGATTTTCACATAAAACAGTCTCTAGACTTTGCACAGAATGGTGAGGAAAAAAAACAACATCAAGTGAGCATCAGTTCTTTGGGTGAAAATATATTTTTAATAAGAGAGATTAGTGGATAATTGCCAGTCTAGTTTATTCTGAAAAAGATGAGGAAGATCACAGAAAGTTAACCATAAACTTAATCTAAAAACTAAACTAAATCACGATGTCAAGAAAAGGAACTCAGAATACATGATGAGGCAGATGGGCTACAGCAGCTGCAATCAGGTTACATTTATACTTATACCTCATACCTGCAATTTTATAGAACATAATATAGTATAAATGTGTATGTACCTACAGTAACAGTCAAAAGTTCCAAACTATGAAAGAACATATATGGAATTATGTATAAAACATAAATGTGTTAAATATATTTAAGATTCTTTAAAGTAGCTATATTTAGCTTTTATGACAGATTTGCACACTCTTGGCAGTTAGTCAGTCAATCAGGTTTCCAACAATCTTTTGAAATTACCAGAGGTCTTGAGTACTTGTTGGCTGCTTTTTCTTTACTCTCTGATCCAGGTGAAGACAGGTGAGCTGATGCAGCACTTCATCACAATCATTCTTGAGCAAATAGCTCTTACATAACCTAGAGGTGTGGTTGTTGTCATTGTCCTGTTGGAAAACAAATTCTGGTCCCACTAAGTGCAAACCAGATGGGACATCAAGTCACTGCAAAATTCTCTGGAAGAAATGCTGGTTGTGTGTCCTCACTATTGACTAAATCACCAACAGTGTCAACAGCAAAGAACCCCATACCATTTGGTTGTTCTTGTGAAGTAGTAGTTTCTCTGCCACAATTCCACCATGAAGGCCTGAATCCTCTAAACAGTGGATGTTGAAATAGGTCTGCAATTTTAACTCAGAGAAGCATCTATATAAACCGGCCATTTCTGAGGCTGTTAATTCTAATAAACGTATCCTTTGCATAGTTTTGGGAATTGCAATTGGAAATACATTTTAAGTTCTTGAGATTTTTAGATTGACTTGCAATCATTTCTCAAAGTAATGATGGACTGAAGTGTTTCTTGCCATAATATGGATTTGTTCAGTGTCTAGCCTAAATGAACAATGTAAAATATAAAACATATATATATTTTTTTTTTTTAAACGTTTTTTTTTTTTTTTTTGCACATAATTTCATACGTGTTTTTTTTTATAGTTTGGGTGTCTTCGGTATTAATGTACAATGTTATAAAAGAAAACCATTGAAGGAGAAGGTGTGTCCAAACTTTTGACTGGTACTGTATATTGCTATTTGCATTTCTGCATATATTCATGTCTGTATATACATGAAAGTATACATTGCAATTTGCACTTTTTGTTATCTCTCTCTCTCTCTCTCTCTCTCTCTCTCTATATATATATATATATGTTTGTTTATTTATTTAGATATTTCCCTGTAGTGGCTTGAGAGCTACACGGCGGATTGACCTGTCCCGCTTGCCGTATCACGTGCTGTTCACTGTTACTACGGTGATGCATAGACGCTCGCCTTAAATCCTCTTATCGGGCTTCTAGCGAGTGTCGTTGTGTAAATCTTTCTCGGTTACACACCTGAACGTGTTAGCGTTGTTTTGCGGCGTGTTTCCGGACCGATCATGGCCGGGGTGTTAGATGCACTTTGGGAGGACAGGGATGTCCGCTTTGACATCACACCACAGTAAGCTAACAGACAGAATTAGAGCTAAGGGTTAGCCCATTAGCATCGCTAGCCCATTACAAAGCTAAAAACACTGAAGGTGGATAAAAGCACGTTTATATCATTGCAGTATGTTATACCTATTTATGTACATAAAGAGTGTATGTTTTAGCCTGATATGTGAAGCTCAGTATTTAGCATAATAGCAGGTCTAGTTTAGGGCTTTAACTTTAACATCAGTGACTCTTTTGACTGTAAAATTAATACCATAGACCCCTTCAGTACACATGTATATTATGAACAAAAACCTATTAGTAGTAGAAGTAACCACAATATTACTACTAATAATAATAGCATTAACAATAAAATATGGACAGTAATATTCTCAATATTCCTTAAGACACTGAAACATTTAATTCCTGGGTTTTTCACCAACAAGTCCAACCTGTTTTTCAATACTAAGATTTGTATTAAACTTGTTCAATTCAAGTGACTAGTCAAACAGAATAATATTTCCAATCACAAATACAGCGGAGACAATACAATTTTACCAACCATCATACCAAAAACAAGTTGTTTTTTCATTTTTTTTTTGCTTGATTTTAGACAGATGAAAACCAGGCCTGGTGAGGTGCTGATTGATTGCCTGGATTCAATCGAAGACACTAAAGGAAATAATGGTGATAGAGGTGCTTATCTCATCTGATCTATTTATTTAACTTTTTTTTTTGTGTAGATATAACCAATTCCAATTTTAATTCCAAAAAGGTGAGGACCTTGTGTAATATTTAAATGAAATTAGATTGCAATGATTTGCAAATCTCATCATATCACATTAAATCACATCATATCATATCATATCATATCATATCAAATGTTTAAACTGAGGAAATGTAACATTTAAAGGACTTTTTTGCTTTATAATGCACCAACTATTTAAAAATTTTTAACAGGTAATATATATATATTACAAATTACAAATGAAGGACTATAACATGATTAACACACACTGCACTCTAGAATAGTTGCTCCATTTT
>JAAIIK010000135.1:1555882-1578128 GCA_014706435.1 Silurus glanis | reverse complement strand
CTAGAGTGCAGTGTGTGTTAATCATGTTATAGTCCTTCATTTGTGTTAGTATTAGACCACAGGAGTGCTGGACATTTTTGAGTCTCCTGGGTTTTTTTTTTTCCAACCATGTTAAAAAATTCAACCAACATTGAGGCACCTGAACCAGGACAATACAATATGATTTTAGATTCCACATGATTTTTCTTAATAAAAAGGTCAAGAGTGTAAATACAATACAAAATTAGCCTTACCTAATAGACTAGCCATCATTTTTATATATTTTATCATGCATAGTATGAGCCATTAAGCAAAGCAAAAGAAACTATAGTGACTGCTGAGTATATATGTAATGATTCTGTTTTTAATTATTTCCTTTTTTCCAATTTCTTGCTAAAGGAAGACTCCTGGTAACCAATTTGAGAATCATTTGGCATTCTGTCGCCTTGCCGAGGGTTAACTTATGTAAGTGTTATCTATTACAAATGAGAAATATTGTCAAAGCCTTATAAGTGTCCATAAGAATTGCTAAGAACTATATACGGCACTCTATGCCTTTTCTAACCTAATCTACAGCTGTGGGATACAATTCTGTCATAAACATCACTACGAGAACAGCGAATTCAGTAAGAACACTTTTTCTGTGTTTTCGATCAGTCATGTTTGGATTAGGATTTATTACTAGTGTGCTGTGTATGACATTTTTATATGGTTTGTAACTGTTATAGAAACTAAGGGGGCAGACAGAAGCTCTCTACATCCTGACTAAATCGAACAACACAAGATTTGAGTTTATCTTCACTAATGTCATTCCTGGAAGTCCAAGACTGTTCACTTCTGTCATTGCTGTACATAGGTATGGTCACATATCTTTACATAGTGAACGCCACACTAACCCTGAGCCTTAACCCCTGAGCTACCACTTCCACATTATTATAAAACATTATAGCATTAATCCATAGTATAGACAATTGTGCAACAGATGAAACTACTGTAAGTAGTAATGTTGAAAATTATTTAACTAATTCTAACCACTCAGAGCTTATGAGACCTCCAAAATGTACCGGGATCTCAAATTAAGAGCGGCTTTGATTCAGAATAAACAGCTGAGACTTCTGCCTCGTGAACAAGTCTATGACAAAATCAATGGAGTTTGGAATTTATCCAGTGATCAGGTAACTTTACAGTGAACACAGGGACGAAGGATTGGGTAAATTCTTTAAAATGTTGCACATGAATGTGATTTTGTTTTGGGTTTCAGGGTAACCTGGGCACTTTCTTCATTACTAATGTGAGGATAGTGTGGCACGCCAACATGAACGAAAGCTTCAACGTCAGCATTCCTTACTTGCAAATTGTAAGTACTGAAGCTGTTAGTCAGTAACAGTTGTTCAAATTATGATTTTAGAATATATATATATATATATATGATGGTTCATCTGTCCTTCTTTTGCAAAGCGCTCTATAAGGATTCGAGACTCCAAGTTTGGACTCGCGCTTGTGATAGAGAGCTCTCAGCAGGTAGGTCTGACTATAAACGCAGCGATTTCTATGTATAAATATAGCCAGGATTTTGTTTTCTGATAACAGACTGCTCTTTCAGACAGGTGGATATGTACTGGGTTTTAAGATCGATCCACTGGACAAGTTACAGGATGCAGTGAAAGAAATAAATTCTCTTCACAAAGTCTATTCTGCAAACCCAATCTTTGGTGTGGAATACGAGATGGAGGAAAAGGTCAATTAAAAAGAAAGAAAGTGATCTTAAGTTCATGAAAGATGTGTCTTTGGTTAACGGGTCAACATGTGTGATGTGTATCACAGCCACAGCCATTAGAGGAGCTCACAGTGGAGCAGCCTCCCGATGATGTAGAGATCGAGGCAGATGAACAGACAGATGCTTTTACAGTGAGTGTTTTACACTAACGCTAATTTACATCACACAGTCAGCAGAGGTGATGAAAAGTTTTTGTTTGGTGATTGTTTGTTTTGTTTTCTTAAGTATCAGAGCATGTGTGTTGTTCTATTCAGTACACCTTCAGCCACTAACATCATACATATCTGAATTTGATTTTAAACAAGAGATGTGAATTCCAAACATGTCATCACATTGTTGTTTTTTGTGAACAAGTTTGGGCACCGCTGATGTACAGTATACAGTACAAACATATACCTTGGGAGCCAGAGCTTCTGTCAGAGGCCCTGTCCTATAAAATGTATTATCTTGGAAAACCTCCATTCTCCAGTGCATGACTCCACTTATATATTAAAGCTAGAACCTCAAGACATTAACTAATAATAATTAAAAAAAAGTTTTGATGCTCAGATTTAAGATCATTTCAAGCACTGATTATGTGCTTGACTGAGAAATTTGGAGCTATGACTTTTTTACAAAGGTATTCTTCTACACGAGTAGCTGCATTTTATCACCTCTGATTATCCTTTCTCACACTCTGAAAATAACCCCAGGCTTAAGCCAGGTATCACAACTACGCATCAATACTGACTACTGTTGCCTGGTTTCAAACATGTTTACACTGATGTGCATTTTTCAATTGTTGTTTTGTTTATTTTCTTACAGGCATACTTTGCTGATAGCAACAAGGTATACTGACTACCTTCCTACTTAAATATCATGAAATCACTCATTAACTCACCTTTATCTGTAAAATATCTGGCATTTTGACCAAGATTTCATTTGCCTTTTAAAGCAACAAGACCGGGAGCCAGTGTTCTCTGAAGAACTTGGTTTGGCTGTGGAGAAGTTAAAAGATGGCTTCACGCTACAAGGACTTTGGGAAGTCATGGGTTGAAAAAGACGAAATTGTACAGAACAGTCAGGATCCATCTATCGAAGAGTGTATTTAAAGACTAAATGGGAAAGTTTTGTGGCATGATTTCTAATTGCTGTATTGATTAGACATTTGTATATAGTATTTATTTATTTCTAAGTTTCAATTTTTATGTTATTTATATACAGGTACATCTCAATAAATTAGAAGATCATTAAAAAGTTGATTTAGTATAAATTTTTTTTTTTTTTTATTTAATACAAAATGTGAAACCTGTATATTATATAGATTTATTACACACAGACTGATATTTTAAGTGTTTATTTCTTATAATTTTGATGATTTTGGCTCACATTTAACAAAAAAACACCAATTCACTATATCAAAAAAATTAGAATACCTCATAAGACCAATAAAAATAAAATGTTAGTGAATTGTTGGCCTTCTGGAAAGTATGTTCATTTAGTGTATATGTACTCAATACTTGGCAGGGGCTCCTTTTGCTTTAATTACTGCCTCAATTCAGCATGGCATGGAGGTGATCTGTCTGTGGCACTGCTGAGGTGGTATGGAAGCCCAGGTTTCTTTTACAGTGCCCTTCAGCTCATTTGCATTTTTTGGCCTCTTGTTTCTTATTTTCCTCTTGACAATACCCATAGATTCTCTATGGTGTTTCAGGTCTGGTGAGTTTGCTGGCCAGTCAAGCACACCAACACCATGGTCAATTAACCAACTTTTGGTGCTTTTGGCA
Organism: Silurus glanis; assembly: GCA_014706435.1. Taxonomy (NCBI): domain Eukaryota; kingdom Metazoa; phylum Chordata; class Actinopteri; order Siluriformes; family Siluridae; genus Silurus; species Silurus glanis. The sequence continues at coordinate 1,574,606 of JAAIIK010000135.1, read as the reverse complement.
GTGTGGGCAGGAAAATGAAATCAGCATCTCCATAAAGCTGGTCAGCAGAGGGAAGCATGAAGTGCTCTAAAACCTCATGGAAGACGGCTGTGCTGATCTTAGACTTGATAAAACACAGTGGACCAACACCAGCAGATGACATGACTCCTGAAACCACCACTGACTGTGCAAACTTTACACTGGACTATTCTGTGCCTCTCCTCTCTTCTTCCAGACTCTAGAACCTTGATTTCCAAATGAAATGCAAAATTTTCTTTCCTTTCATTTAAAAAGACTACTTTGGCCCACTGAGCAACAGTCCAGTGCTTTTTGTCCTTTGCTCAGGTAAGACACCTCTGACGTTGTCTCTGGTTCAGGAGTGGCTTGACATAAGGAATGCGTCAGTTGTAGCCCATGGATACGCCTGTGCGTGGTGGCTTTTGAAGCACTGACTCCAGCTGCAGTCCACTCTTTGTGAATCTCCCACACATTCTTAAATGAGCTTAATTTCACCATTTTCGACAAAATGTTTTCCTTCCATTCAACTTTCGATTGCTTGGATACAGCACTCTGTGAACAGCCGGCTTCTTTACCGATGACCTTTTGTGTCCTACCCTCCATGTGCAGGGTGTCAATGATCATCTTCTGTACAACTGTCAAGTCAGCAGTCTTCCCCCATGATTGTGTAGCCTTTTTCACAATATTAAAATTTTCTGAGATACTGAATTTTGGGTTTTCATTAAAAGAAAAAAACATTTTAAATATATTCTGCGTGTGATGAATCTATATAATATATGAGTTTTACTTTTTGTATTGAATTACAAAATAAATCAACTTTTTAATGATATTCGAATTTATTGAGATGCATCTGTATAATATGAAAACAGACGAGCAACACCGACAAGTTCTTTTCCTTACGATTGATTCATCTCAGTGTAAGTCGGAAATAAAAGAATGAGTTATTTGTCTGCGATCATCTTTATAGGCGTAAAATAAAGTATATATAAAAAATATCATATTTTGCTCCTAATAAACCAAAACAGCATGAGCTGTGCAAATTTATTTTTTTCTCTTTTTTTTTTTAGCAGTTATATCATGCAAACCAGAATTTCGTGATGAGTATTTTGTGGCCTGTCATTCAAAACAATAGCATCATTCAACTATTTTAAAGTGTATCACTATTGCTAAGGATTGAAACAAACAGCTCAGTAGCACAGATTAACCGTTCCAACAGCTGCTCTTTGCTGACCTGTTAGCTGGGGAAGGTCAACACATAGGAAAAAGAGTCACCATGTAAATAGAAACCTACACACAGAAGAGAAGCCAGGATGAGTCAGAACCAGGACAAGATGATGAGGGATGTGTGCCATTGTCTGTTTTGAGATCATGACACAATTAATTAAAAAGGGAAAAAAAAACTTTTTCAAATTTACTTAACATGATGTATACAATTCAATAAGAACAATAGATGAAAGGTACTTCCTCACTTGAGAATGTGAGAGTAGCCCAGACATAATTGCCTAGGTCATGGATCACAGTTGTTTCTTTCAGTCTTCCACCAGCTGCCAAATGTGTCCATTTTCTAATCTGGCCAACCTGAATTCTTTGTCTGTGATGGGCAGCTAAATATAGAGCGGCAGGGTTAAACTACACCAGCTTCTGTCTTTGCTCTGTGTCAACCCCAGCTATTAGTACCAAGATAGCGAGAGAGGTGGAAGCAGTGCAATCCCAACATCCTTCCTGATCCACACACAGATCAAGATGGACCCGACGAGCATAAAGGAAGACCTAAAGCTCTATCAGAGTACGCTGCTCCAAGACGGCCTGAACGACCTCCTGAAGGAGAACAAGTTTGTCGACTGCGTTCTGAAAGTAGGGGACAGAAGTCTGCCGTGCCACAAACTCATCATGGCAGCATGCAGCCCTTACTTTAGAGAGATTTTTTTTTCTGAAGAAAAGAGCAGCCCAGGCAAGGAGGTGGTGCTGGAAAAAGTGGATCCAGCCATCATGGACATGATTGTAAATTATCTCTATTCTGCAGAAATTGATATTTCAGATGAAAATGTGCAGGATGTTCTTGCAGTAGCCAACGAGTTTCAGATACCGTCCGTTTTCACGGTGTGTGTAAACTACCTGCAGAAGAACCTCACCCTAGGAAACTGTCTGGCGATCTACCGAATGGGCTTGGTGACGAATTGTCCGAGGCTGGCCATGGCAGCAAGAGACTACATCGCTGAACGATTCGAGATTCTATCCACGGAGCAAGATTTTCTCGATTTCATCCCTCCTGAACTGTTCGCCATCATAGGGAGTGATGCTCTCAACGTAGAGAAAGAGGAAATGGTGTTTGAGCTGCTCATGAGGTGGATCAGGAAGGACAAAGAGAACCGAGCAAAGCATTTAGGCGATGCTTTTGAGCACATTCGTTTCCGACTGCTCGCAGAGAAGTATTTCAAGGAAAAGGTGGAGAAGGATGATATTATTAAAGCTGATCCTGAGCTTGTAAAGAAACTTAAAATCATCAAAGATGCCTTTGCTGGAAAACTTCCAGGAAAGGTAGGAGGGAAAGAGGCTGGAGAGAGCAAAATGCCTGGATATCTGAACGACACCCGAAGGATTGGCATGTACGCCAAGGACCTAATCCTGATGATTAGCGACACGGCGGCCGTGGCTTACGACCCTGTTGAGAACGAATGCTCACTGGCAGCAATGTCCGAGCAGATACCTAAAAATCATGTCTGCATCATTACCAAAAAGAATCAACTTTTTGTTGCAGGTGGACTGTTTGTGGATGAGGAAAATAAAGAATCACCCTTGCAGTGCTACTGTTTTCAGGTAAATGCGAGCATTTCCACACTCTGCACATCCCAAAGTATTTTATTCCTAATATACTGTAGCCCTATTTCAACAATCACAGGTCTTTATTTATTAATGATAACTATTAATGTTAATATGAATGATCTGCTTATTCAATATCATTGAACACCTGAAACATTAGTTTCTACCAGAACTAGTTACTGCTTACACTTATGTTATAGCAGCTGTCCAAGTAAAAAAAAAAACAAAAAAAAACAACAAACAACAAAGAAGTTTATCATGATTTTGAAACCATCAAGTGAAAACTCCTTTGTCCAAAGACTTATCTGGCTATGATTTTCTTATTAGCCCTTGATTATTAGTCCAAGTCCATGTAAATTAGCTGTTACAATAGAAAGTCATTATTACTACAGGGTGGGCAAAAAAGTAACTAGGTGATATTTAATGGCCTTATTTTCATACAGGATGGTGCACCACTCTATTTTGCTCTTATGGTGTGTGCGTGGTTAAACCAGCATTTTCCAGGGTGTTGGCTGGGACGAAGTACATGGCCTCCGTAAAGTCCAGATCTCACTTCATGTGATTTTTTCCTGTGAGGCTACGTATAGGAGGAGGTGTAAAGGACAAAGCCTCACACAATGGAGGACTCGGAGGCACGGATTCAGGAGGTTCTCAAAGCGACTGCCTTCAGTGCATTTCATTCCCGGCCATTTGAGGAAACTAGTTGGCGCCACCGATGCCTACGTTGAAATTTAAAGATTTGCTTTAATTTTCCTATGTAATAAAGCAAATGTACAAATGTTTCAATACATGTGTATTAGAAATATTGACTTTACCAATGTTTAATGCAGAGTTATTATTCACCCACCCTGTAGAAACAATGCATCGATATAAGCCTGTGATTTCAATTTCATGCAACTCACTTCAATTAAATTCAATCTAATCCTGATGTGAATTACAGCTGGATCCTATTAGTGCAGACTGGATTGCTATGCCGCCACTGCCTTCTTCCCGATGTCTCTTTGCCATGGGAGAATTTGAGAACCTTGTATTTGCTGTTGCTGGCAAAGATTTACAGACCAATGAGTCTCTTGACTCAGTGATGTGTTTTGACACCATGTAAGTGCGACATCCATTACCTTGTTTTCCACTTTATATGATCCTGACATTTAAAAAGAATCACGAGTCTCTTATGAGTCCTTTTTGTTGTTTTTTTTTTTGTTTTGTTTTTTCACAGAAAGATGAAATGGACCGAGACGAAAAAGCTTCCCCTGCGGATACACGGCCACAGTGTGATCTCACAAAACGGCCTGGTCTACTGTATAGGAGGAAAGACAGATGACAAGTAAGATGAGTGTTAAAGCGATGCTGACTATAACAATCTAGATCTCCCAAATATTCTTAAAGTGTGGTTTTGTCTGTATAACAAAACAGCAAAACCATCAACAAGATGTTTGTATATAACCATAAGAAGTCTGAATGGAAGGAGTTGGCATCAATGAAAACACCACGGTCCATGTTTGGGGCAGTTGTCCATAAAGAGAAGATCATTGTGGTTGGAGGAGTTCATGAGGACACCCTTTTAGCATCGTGTGAAGCCTATGACTTTGGAAGCAACAAGTAAGTCCTATTTCGTAGCTGTTTTATTACATATAACATGCTATGGTCTAAATGTGTACACATATATGCACTTGAGCAGACCGAACTGATTCCTTCTGTTTGTTTGTTTTTTTACTTAAACTTTCATGGCTTCTGTGTGTTGATCCTAACCTGCTTTTATAAAAGATAAAAATGAAATGAGCTACTAGATACAGCACTAAATTTCCAAAAGCATGTAGATACCTCATCATCACATACATACAATCTGTAGACCTTCTCCTAATGTTAGAATCATACAAATTGAATGTCTTTGTATGCTGTAGCATTAAGATCAGAATGCACAAAGCAAAGTCCACAAGCACATGACTTGATGAGAAGAAAGAACTCATGGCCCGAATAGATCAATGACCTCAAACCTACTTAAAGGGTTTTGGGATTAATTGAAATGTTACATTAGTTCAACATCAGTGCCTGACACTATAATGTTCTTGTGGCTCAAATGATCCCACAAAACACATTCAATATTCTAATAGGAAGCCGTCCTAAAAGAGTGGGAGTTATTCATTATTATTATATAATACAATATTAATGGCTTGGAATTGGATGTTCAACAAACCAAAATAATTGTGATGGTTAAATGTTCACATATTTTCGACAATAAAATCTATAAGCCCAAAAGAGAGGTCGCTATTGACATAAATAGAATGTAATTTAACCACTATGAACTTATTAGTCGACTGACAAATCAGCATTTTTATATATATATATATATATATATATATATATATATTGTAAATATACTTCATCATTATTTTTGACTTGCAGGTGGGAAGCCTTCCCTGAATTTGCACAGGAAAGAAGTTCAGTAAATGTTGTTAGTGTTGATGGAGAGCTTTATGCAATCGGAGGCTTTACCATGGTAGGGCAAGATAAAGGATGTGTGCCATCAGAGATCACAGACATTTGGCAGTAAGTACTCATCACCACAATTGTGTTATATGTATTACAACAAACAACAAGTAATGCTATTATAGGCTAACTGTTCCTGCAAAAATGTCTAACCTTTAGGCTGTTTTTAAAATTTTTGATTATAGGTATGAAGAGGACAATAAGCAGTGGGCTGGAATTTTGAGGGAGATGCGTTATGCAGCTGGTGCTTCCTGTGTTTCCATGCGACTGAATGCTGCAAAAATGCCCAAACTGTAAAAATAGTCCCGGTCTCTGTAATAGGACATGATATTTTAAGCCTTACTTGATGATTCCAATTATGTGAAGATATAATTTAGTAGTGCACGAGCATGAAACCCACACTGGTTTGAGTTTAGGATGATTTCACAAGATTGCCATATATTCGTATGCACAAGTGACTTTTTTTTTGTTTGTTTAATTGTTCAGCTCAAAAACCTGTATTTGCTTAACCCTTTCATGATGATGACGACTACACATCAAGAAAAAAAATCTGAATTCATATATGAAGAATATATGCACGAAAGGGTTGATTCAGACATCAAAGTACAATGTTATGACATTTGAAATTAGTTTGTTTATTACAGAAATATTATTTATGTTGCAATATATACAAATAAAAAAAAAAATCACAGTAGACATTACTGACAATGTGGTATTTCTCTGTATTCTTGTATTTAATATAAGAATGAGGTATTTGCACATCATATGCAGTCCATCAATAGCCATACTCTCTTGTATGAATATCCTTAGACGAAGAGTGGATTTCTTGGTATTATCATAAAGTGCTCGGAAAGTTTATGTGACTTTGGGAAGTTCCGTGAATAACCTATTTCGCAAATAATCCTTCCAGGCCTCAGGTGTTGAAAGCTCCATAGAGTTCCATTCAAAGTGAGGAACCTGTGTTGGATAATGGTTCATGAAGCTAGTAATTTTCTGCTTTTCTAACTAGATAACAATTGAAAACATTCTTTATTTACTCACCTGCAGAACATGATATCCTAAAATCTCCAGATGTCGCTTTCTCATCAGGACATCTCCTTTAACATGCTGTGAGTGTTTGCAGAAGGACTTGGAATTCAGGAACTCTATAGCAATACTGAGCAAACAGGTATAAAAAAAAAAAAAATAAAAAAAAAAAAAATCTATAGATTACTGCTGTTGAATTATAAAATATGACTAAATGGGAAGCAGGAAGTCCTAATAATAGTTCCAGTTGTAATTCAAATTACAGACTAATTAAAGACTAATAAATAGTGATTATATTCTAATATTAATTTTTTAAAAATGGACAAAGATTCGTTTTTCTATGGAGATGTTTATGAATGGAAGGGGCCTCCAGTACTTTGTATTCACAAATTGTATAACACAGGAGATCCTTCAAGAAAGAGGCCTTTGTGCTTTCTCTGAAACGTGAACATTTTTTGTCCTATTCACTTCAAGAGAGCAAGATGCATAAAAGAGAATCTGGGATTGAATAAGGAATGAATGTTTACAGCTGCTATAATGTAAGTGACATCAGTAAAGAACTTGCAGCAATATAAGTGCAACTTTAATCATGCTGTTTGGTTATGTTTTATTTTATATCAAATTTTAATATGTACACACCGCTTAGCACCTGGAGGTAGCTCTGTCCTCTCCTTCTCTGTCCCAGAGTCCCAGTGCACCTTGCCATCTTCGTTGATCTGCAATTCACTCAGTTTACTGTAAGGTATCGCCTGCTGATTGTGATCCAGGACGCACTCGTAGTCTGCAAAGTTGATACGGATGTGTAAAGCCATTCCAACTACTTTCTCTCCGTGAAATGTTTGAAGGTTAATGCTTAAACTTACCAACAGTGTAGAAGTACGGAGTCAAACCTCCTACTTTGACACAGTTGATGCCTCCAAGCACTTCTCCCAGCATCCCGTGGATCTGCTGCTGAGCGAGATTGACTGAGCTGTGGTCTGTGTTTCAAAAAGAGAAATTCAGTTTATTACCCTTCATGGTAAATTGTTTCACTTGTGGTGCTCTGAAAACTATGCACTACAATAAAACATCTACAGGTATCTTCAATCACCTCTCTTATGGAGCTGCATGCAGTAACGCTCATGGAACCAGGGCACCTGGAACTCTGGGCACTCGAGACACAAGGCGCGGTTCAGCTGCATCAAGCGGGAACGTACTCGCATGTTCTGAGCACTTGGTAATGCTGGTAGTGGGAAAGTATATAACTGTAAATGAAAAGCTGATAACCGCTTAGTAGTGCGCATGATGTATTAAGTGCTTTTTTTAAACGAGAGGTATCAAGTATCTCTTTTACACAGAGATTACACAAGATCACATACAAGATGAATTTACAACATATTTCAATCTGATTTACTCAAATTACTTAGAGTTCTTTTTCTTTTTCCATTTGGCAGAATGACATAAATGAACACTAGAAATTTTCTGACTGGTAGAAGAAAGACAAGAACTAAATAATTGCACATACTCTCAAGCTGTGCATCCAGCCTTGCCAAAAAATCCACTCTGAATATTTCTCTGATTAGAGGCTCTGGGAAGCGGTTGGTCAGAGCCAAAATGTAAGCCAACAGGACCAACATGTGAGGCTCAAACGAACCTGGGAATATGAAAAACAACATTTAAGTTTGTTTCTAGTTCAAATTTCCAGAACCAAAATGATTCCAAGTTCCAAAAAAAAAAAAAAGGAAAAATAAATAAATAAAACTTACCGATTTTGGTGGGAAAATGCTGAATGTAAGCATCAAATAACTCGTCCACCTTTGAAGAGTCGTAGTTAAGTAGAGCAAATGGGAGTAAAGTGGCATAAATTGCAGAGTAATGAATCTGTAGGGGGTAATAGAAAAAAAGTTTAAGTATGTCTGTAAATGCAGAAAAATACATTCACTATTAGATAAATCATGTTCAGATTTAGTGAATGTCAAAAGATCTAAAAACATCTCAACCTAATACCACAGTGTTTAAGGTTTACACAAATGAAAATGAGAAACGTAATGCCTGGTCTTTTCTTCAAATGCCCAGTATGCGGTTAACCTGTGCCGTATTGACCGAAGTAGAAAATCTGTTCTTCCACTGTTCTAGCCTAACTAGGTTTAAGTTCATTTTCAAGTTTATTTACATAGCACTTTCACAACGGTCTCAAAGCAGCTTTACAGGACGTAAGAATTATACAACAAATACATTTTAATAGAAGTGAATTCTAAAATTTTGAGTGACATCTCTCTTCAACAATTGATTTTCATCTGCAGAACTGCCTCTCACTGACATTTTTTGTTTTTCGCACCATTCTATGGAAACTCGTTTAATACCCAAACAGCTCAACTGGCACCAACAACCATGGCACATTTTTCCCTATTCTGATATTTGATTAACATAAACTGAATCTACTCACTTTTGAGTTTCTGCCACATGATTGACTTTCTGGATAATTGCATGAACATGTTTTTCTACTATAGTGGTTTCTAAGTATATTCACAAAATTATCTGCACCATTAATTCACAAATTAGTTCACAAAAGGAAATCAGTATAATTTGTATCATACTAACAGCAATTGCTTCACTAAATACTAAAAAAAAATTTCAACCTCCTACCTTGTGTGTGTTTTCTAAGGCAACACTGGCGATTCGATCCAGCAGCAGAGTAGAGCGATAGGTGGTCCTGGTCAAAAATAGAACCAGGTCTAGCATGTTGACCCAGGTGAGCTGATCTGCCAACTTCTGAAGCACCACAACCGTCTCCTCGAGCAGCATCTCCTCAAACCATTCCCCTGACATGAATTTTAGCTCGTCCATGAGCAGGTCCAGTCTCTTGGCTGCGTGGACTCGATCATGTGCATGGCGGTTTAGGCTCTGCAGCACATGTACGTACCTGCTGTGAGTGCTCTGGCTATAGGAGGGGTCATTCCGCATCCATTTAGCAACGGCTGTTGTGAGTGAACTTAAACCGATCAGGTTGCATTGAGGCAGCACGGCATCGATGCGAGAGAAGACCGAGTCCTCGATTCGTGCGGAGGGCAGCATGGCAAGCACACGGGTTAGCATGGTCACCTCGTATATGTGCACACAGGTCTGTAAGTAACTAATAAAGATGGAAACAATGGGATATAATTTATAATACCCAGATCATTATAATATAATAAACAATAATACCACCACGGTTTTACAGTTAATCCCTCACTCTATCATATGCAACAATAAATATATTGAATATAAAAATGTATCATTAGTAGAGGAGGGAAGTAACAAAGTACAAATACTTTGTTACTGTACTTAAGTGGATTTTTCTGGTATTAGTACTTTACTTCACTATTTATTTTTCAGTTAAGTTTTTACTGTCACTCATTACATATTTACACAAATATCTGTACTTTCTACTTCTGACATTTTCAAAACAGACTCGTTACTTTAGTTTTTATCTATTAAGTGAAATGTTAATATTTTTTCTTCTCACTGCACTCATCAACCTATTTCCTGTCATTACGCATTTCTTTTTATTTTTTCAAGGCAACAACAAATATGGGGCAAACATGGATAAGACAGAGGGAGTCAGTGATGTAAACATGACTGAAAACAGAGACATTCCTTATCACCTGATCATCATCTTTTCCCTCCTTGTGTTCTATATAGTGGTTGTTCAGCTGGGATACATTCATTAGGTAACAACATTTGAAATTCGTTTTGTACCAATATGTTAATTAGACCTGTCAAAATGCAAATTCATTTTAACAGCACAAATTTTATTAATGCGCGATTAATGCATTTCTGTCCTACCGTTTTTTATTAAAATAAAATCAATACATATAAAAGTGGCAAAATTAAAACCTTCAGCACAACACACGTTTATTCATGATGTCCTTTCTTTACTCAGTTATAAAAAGTAAAAGATAAACAGAATACTTGAATACTTGCATCACAGACATGATGAATATATAAATAGAAAGCTTGAAACACCTACTTTTAAAAATAAACCAATTAACATTGAATTCAAATATTCCCTGATTATGTAATCTGTATGAAAGTTAGAAGAGATACAGTTTCTCCGGTATCACCTCATTAACCGTGCGTGTGGAAACATAGCAAAGGTTCCATTTGGTGTCCTGATGATTTACGTAATTTGATTTTAATATGATTTACCATAATTACTTAAAACATTTACAATAATATTTTGTCTTCAGAATATTTTGTCTTTAACATAGATGTTGAGTCTGGTTTCACTAATAATAAACATACATTCGAAAAATGCCCATGTTGATTTAGAGTATTAAAAAAAATGTAAAGTATTAATATAAGGTACATTTATAACAGATAAAAATTTGTGATTAAGTTGCGATTAATTATGAGTAAACTCATGACAATCATGCAATTAACCACAATTAAATATTTTAATCGATTGACAGCCCTAATATTAATCTAATGCGAAGTCCATTTACCAGCGTGACACTAAAACAGGTAGAAGTAATGGCTATTTTTTACTTTAGGTGAGTGTCAGAGCCGAAAAATCTTTACTTTAACTTGAGTAAAAAAGTATAGTCAGTACTTTTAACTTTTAAGTATTTTAAAACATGAGTATCTGTACTCCTTCTTAAGTGAAGGATGTGTGCACTTTTGCCACCTCTGATAATTAGTAAATAAAAAAATATCTACCTATTCATTATTTCAGGAGGAAACGTGTCATTAAAATGCATTCTAATAGCATTGCTTCCTTACACTGCATAATAACAACTTCATACTGCATAGCAACTGCAGAGTTCACCGAGGTAATTAGCAAAACAAACATTAGAGGAAACTAATCACCTCATACAACTTAATCAATCAAATGATGTTAATAACAAATGTTAATATTTTTAATGCTGATAAAGCAACTATTGAACTGTCTGAGACTCACCGAAGCACAATGCACCTCAGGCTGGAGAAGAGCTCAGGACTCTGACAGTGCAGCAGAACAAGCGCCTGGATAGTCTTTGCGATCTCTACCGGCCTATACACCTCCAAATTCCTGTGCAGTACGGCTGCAATCCTACAAAATTCAATCAACACATATCTATAAAGAATATACAGCCTAACCAGCCCTATCCCAACATGATGAAGTTGCTCTAAACTCACTGATATATGCTACAGATTACAGTCCCAGGATTACTAAACACTTCTTTTCATAAAAATCAGAGAAGCAAGGTTGAAGGTCATACTTATTAATGAGTTGAAAGTTCCGGCTCTGTGTCTCCTCCAGTGTCTCAGCAATTACTAGAGCTTGTTGAGCATTTAGCTGATCAGCCAGCAGCAGCGCTGTACTTTCCAACCTGTGATACGAAAACACAAAGTTAGAAATTAAATGCATCTACATTTTCAAAATGTCTTAAACCTGGCAGCAATTCTGAAGAGCGAGGGTTCAATTTGGAATTCGAGTTACTGTGTGTGTGGAGGTTCTGTGCCTGCTCTCCCCCATGTCAATGAGGGTATTAGTTTATTTTAGCCATTCCGTTTGAATGGGTGTGTGAATGCCTACATTCATGTAGTATTCTCAAAGTATTCCTGAGAAAGATTCTGCTGATTAAGCAGCTTTTGAAGATGAATAACTGCATTATATAAGGAACAATAAACAACAGACCGAGCTGTTATATACGCACCAGTGGTGTGATTGCATTTCATGCACACCCATGCCTTATGCCCCACCCCCTCCCCCTTTATTCAATTTATTTTATTTTATGACTATTAAGTTCCAGAGATTAAACAATGAAACTGTTCTTTTTGCAATTTACCTTTCTCTGATCACTGGTCCTGCCAGGGGACCTAAAGCAGTGAAGAGCTTTGTAAAAGACTCCGGATCAGTGCACGAGTCCATCAGCTCCACCAGCCTCTCCATTGCAGCCTGTCTAAAGTCCCAGTTGCTGAACGGAAGGGACCGATACAGTGTCACTATAATACTGAGGTTCTCCACATCCAGATTTGGGATATTTTTAAGTAGAACGTGACTGCATTTTTCCAACAAAGGTCGATGAATGAACTTGATATGGCGGAGGAACTGCACTACCCTCCTAGGATTGTTATAATGGGACGCGTCCATGCTGTCCAACAGGATCTCAGCCTTTTCAATCAGCGCGTCCCGTAAGCGGGCAGACAGCAGCGACGACATGCTGATCATGAGCGTTGTCAACACTCTGAAAAAGATTACTGATTATTATTATGATTTCTATCTGGATAAAGGACTTATGCAAAGTGACATGGTTTATTTTTAGAAATATAGAGAATCAGAAATAGAGATATTAGAAATTGTGAATCAATACCTGGCATCTTCTATTGAATCCAGCTTCTGACTCACAATCTCAGCAATGTGACCCATCAGTGGACTGTGGTGCAGCCCCAGGTCATTCAGACAAATAGATAACTTTGACAGAGTTGTCATGGGGAATCTGAAAAATAGATTAAGCTTGGGTTTGGGTATAAAATTTAAACAAAATCTACCAGATTAATATTGATATTGTAAGAAATTACAATCCGTAAATCTGTAGAAATATAATTCTTATATGACAAACCTCATTTAAAGTGTCATTAAAATATTATCAACAGGTATTAGGGCAGCATTACCTTTCTAATCTGTTCCAGGCTTCAATCACCAGCTGCTGGATGAGAGAGTCATGTGGTTCAATTTGCAGTCTTTTCCAAAAAAAAAAAAAAAAAAAAAGAAAGAAAGAAAGAAAAAATAAATAAATAAATAAATAAACAGAAGGTTAGATGAATAGATGCATTAGTCCTGGGGTGCTTTCCATCATTATACAGCTGCATGTGTGACTAAAAGTGCTTTTAACTATGGTTAAGTAACCACAAGCCAATTCTGTGTTCGAGACAATATTATGTACCTGAGTCCACCATAAAGTATGTCCACCACCGTTGCATCATCCATCAGGCTGATTTTGTTCTCAGCCAGAACTCGAAGTGTGAGGAACTGTGGATGAGCTCGGATCAGTTTGACCGTCCGCAGCATTTCTGGTCTCTCCCTCTGAAACTGCCACAGCAGGCCCACGGCAAAGCCCACATGACTGACTGAGAGCTTCACCTTGTTCTTGCTCACCACGTCAAAGAGCTGGTCCTCAGCAGTGCAGGCCCTGAGCTGCCCCAGGATATGGTCATGACACACAGTGCCATGATGAAACAATCTTTGAGGGTGCCAGCACAAGGCACGGAGCCTGAACATGACCGCAAACAGGTCAGGAGAGCAGCCTGCTCTTCATATTACAGTCTTCAGAACTGGAATTTCTAGAGCTGGGGCAAAGAGATGAGATGAGATGAGATGAGATGAGATGAGATGAGATGAGATGAGATGAGAGAAAATGTGTTGATTTTGTTCTGCTGATCATGACTTTAGGGAGAGAAATTACTACTAGGAGGCTCCTTATTCATTTCCCTGGCTTGAGCATGAACAGAATACAGGGTTATTTAAAAAGAATGAACCGATTTCATTACGCAATATTTTATTAAGGAAAAGCAATACAAACCTCCAGCCAAGTCACAAGTATCATACTCACAATCAACTTAGATAACTCCTTTTTCAAATGGTCACTGACTCTGAAGCAATGCATCATGATATCGGTTCATTCTTTTTGAATAACCCTGTATAATACAGGAATGAGTATACTATACCGAAAGCTGGAGCTGTCAAAGGGGTCGTCAAAGTAACAGGAAAACTTGTACTCTAACCCCACATCACAAACAGGGTGTCATTATCAAGTATAAAATATAGTGCAACTTTTGTGACTATGACACAATAAAAAAAAAAAAAAAAAGACCTGAAACGTACTTAAACTGTGTTTACAAAGACATTATATGGTTTCATGGTGTTAGCGGGCAGGTTTGACCTATCCTCAACTCACGTGGGAACATTTAGTTAGTTAGCTAGCTCCGAATCTTAGGAAATATAAATTAAATAAATTGAATATAGGAATTTATTTTACACTAACCACAGTTTCTGTCGGATCAAATCGGGCTATTATAAGGAATTTCTTTTAATGTCTCTAAAAGAACCACTGTGGGGACTTTTTTTAATACGCGGCTAATTTGGCGTTTTAAGTTTCAACAATTGCTTCCGGTTCACAATATAACGAACCGCAGGAGAAATACAGAAAGAACGGGGGGGGGGGGGGGGGGCTTTTATAATCCAAAATAAAAGCTTTGTATTCGCGATCATTTGGACGCGTTATGCCAAAAAAATAATCCCGAGTAAATCATGTAACTATGTAGAATGTCTCTTTTATTGTAAACGTGTATTATTATTATTATTATTATTATTATTATTATTATTAATAATCATTAATAATAATAATATGCAGGGGCAGTCGAGGGCGGATAATTTTTAATACACATTTTTATTTTTTTTATTTTATTTATTTATTTATTCATCTTCAGAAACCTTTTTTCCCCCTGGCCAGGATCATGAAGGGATCAGGGACCTATAAATGCAGGCATTGGATAAATATTATGTTACCCTGTTAAGTTGGCCAATTATTATCAATAGTAAAAAATAACAAAAGTTAAAATACCAAGTAAATATTACAACTAAGGTTAGGATCCAGGGTTGTGGTTTCAAAGACTTTATTGAGCAGAAATAAAGCCAGGTGGTTCTATGGAAATATCCCAAAAACACAATCAACACAAAATCCTGACAGTCTTCTGTGTAAATTTTTCCCCCAAACATTAATTTAACTGCCATCATTATTCCGGAATTCCCAGATTCTATCCAGTAATGGTGGAGGAGTCCATTACTGATTATTTTTCTAAAAAGTAGCATGCAATTCACACATAGCCACTTCATGATCCTCTATCCCGACCACCACTTCAAATCTTTGCTATCTGTTCTTTTGACAAATCACTCCTCAAGTACAAGATATGTTACGCTCATTTCTGCTTCAATTGTGCTGATTCTAATCAAACATTAAGCACCTCTTTAAATATACTGACTTGATGTGTGCAACAAAAATATATATTTCATGCATAACAGAATCTCTCAATAATCAAAAGGGTTACAAGGTAAAAAATGTTGTACATATCAATCACAGTACACCACAATACACATATCACACTTAGGTGCAATGAGACACCCAGTTTCCCATCCTGTTTTTGGTAGGTGGGAGGTACAGTAATTTGAAACCCAGGAGGAACCCATGCAGATATGTGGAGAACATGCAAAACTCCACACGCTTGTATAACCCATGCTCAGGATCATATGGGGAACCTTGAGTTGTGAGGCAACAGCACTATCATACGCACCACTATTTGATACAATTATGCATTTAGTAATTTAGACTTAAGAGGAAAGGCTTTTTGCATTTTCACTACAATTGTTTGTGTAAACATTATATTTGGCTATGCAGTCTTTAGTATTGTTCTCAAAAGGCAAAATGACCAAAATAATCACAAACATTATAATATAATTATGATCAAAGTTTGTTAAAAGTTTAGAAATATTGTACTATAGTGTATGTAGTGTTAACATATAGTATCTTTCCAAATCTGAACATCCAAGGTGATTTTTCCCCACATCAAGATCTTGTCATCTCAATGGACAACTGTCTGTTCTCACCTTCGGCCACTGTATGCAACCTTTGGGTAACCATGGGTAATGAACTATCCTTCTTCTCAGACACTGCTAATATAGCATACTCATGTCAATTTCTCTTTTACAGTATCAGGAGAATTTATTCACACATGCCAATCTGGTGCTTGTTCAGTCCCTCATTATCTTTATACTGGACTGCTGCATGCCGCTCCTGGCAGGTCTGCCTCTGACATTTGACCTCTGCAACTGATCCAGAGCACAGCTGTACGACTCGTTTTCAACCATCCTAGGTTCTTCTACACCACCCCACTTCTATGCTCCCTCACTGGCTACCTGTAGCTGCTCACTTCAGATGTAAAACACAGATGCTTGCCTACAAAGTCATAACAGTCCTGCACCCCTCTACCTCTCAGCACTTATCTCACCCCACACTGCTCCATTGCTCGACTGGTCCCACCATCTCTCAGGGTACAAAAAAGACATGCTTCCAGACTCTGCTGTACTGGCACCAAGGTGGTAGGGGAAAAAAAAACTTGATGCCTGTCTCTAGCAGTTTTCAAAAGATGCCTAAAGACCTACCACTTTCAAGGTTCTTAAATGAACACTTCTTTATTAAAAAAAAAAACATTGCTTTTTAACTAGAATGCATTTATTGATGGAGACTTGAAAGAAGTTGCTCTGAATAAGAACGTATGCCAAGTATCAAATGAACGTGCATGAAAACTTCAATAAATACTTCACCTTTGGTATTAAGTTGTAATAGAGTTAAATCTGCTCCTTACCTGTAAAAATAGATTATAAAGGTTATGGGCAAAGGCTTGGGAATGTATTCATTATTATAACTGTGATTCAATTTACAGGCAATAGAGGACAGAAACTGCTTCTTTAAATAAATAAAAAATAAATGCATGGCCTGTTATAAAACAAAACACACAAGTAAAAAAAAAAAAAACAACAAAAAAAAAACTGTACATTAAATGAACACTCAAATGCTGAAATAGGCTTCAATTCTTTTAATTTCTGACATCAGCGACACTGCTCACCAAGTGAATCCTAGTCGTTTTTTAGCCTTCTGAATGTCAGAAGTTTCATGCAGCTCCTTTATGAGCTGTGCACTACTGCAAGCATAACTGGGAAGCTGAACCCCAGATTGATCCAGAACTTGATAACTTGGTCTAACACCATTAAACACAGGACCACGTCCTCCACCAATGCCCTCCTTTGTGACTTTGAGCAGAGGGGAGATGTTTCTCTGAGCCTCGCTGGCTTTTTGAATCACATGCTTGGCATAGTTCTGAAACTGATTCTCTTCCTCTGCAATAAGCTCTGCATTCCTCACCACAAACTCCTGATCCTGGTGTTTTAGGCTCTGCTCTTGTGCATGTTTCTCAGCCTAGATGCATAAAGAAAGTGACCAGATGTCTAGTTATGTTGTGTTAAATTCTTTAAACAAAAAAAAAAAGAAATATTTAGCTAATTTACCATCTGATGGATAAGAGTGTCTTGTAGCATTTTGGCTTCCTCCTTCATTTTCTGGGATTTGATAAGCTGCTTTTGAAGGAAAATGTTTTCGGATGCTTTCTTTGCATTAAGCATCTCCATAGCTTTCTGTTTCTCCTCTTGCCTCTTGTACTCCAGTTCTTTTTGCTAAAATTGGAGACCAAAAAAAAAAAACTCTTAAATAAGTTTGGAGTTGGAGAAAATATTTTGAATGTAAATGATGAAAATATTAAAGGTAAAATATTGTCAGATTTTCATCATTTAACATATTTCCAATAAAGGAGTTTACCACAGCTTCTCTGTGTTCTGCAATACTCTTCATCATGGCAGCCTTCTTCTCATTCTTTTCAAGCTGTTTTTTATCCTGCTTGGCCTCAGCTTCTGCAGCTGCCTTGGAGATCAGCTCTTCATTGGTGGTGTGTTCTTGGATATATGCTTCCAATTTCTCGACAAGCGCTTCCTTGTGTCTCTGAGCCTCTCTGCCATGATAAATAATCATCACACAAATGACCAAAAGTATGTGGACACCTAACCAACACACATATCTTATAGGGGCTTCCCCAAAGTGGGGACCACACAACACCTTCAATGAAACTGAAATGGTCTAAAAAGGTTCCAGCATTGGCAATGCTGCTGTTTACAATCTGAGCTCTAATAAGACAATGCTAAGACTTAGAGTGGAACAATTTGAGATTCCTGCACAGAACCCTGACCTCAAAGTCACTGAACACGACTGAGATAAATTGGAATGCTGACAGTATACCACGCTTGCTCATCCAGTATCACTGATGGGCTGAACAGACAAATCTTCACAATCACTTCACAAAAGCCTTCCCTAAAGAGTGGAGTCTATTGTAGTGGCAACAGCAGAACCGACTACATATTAATGCTCTTTTTTGGAATGGGATGTCCAACAAATTTATATAAATGTGATGTGCAGGTGTCCACATATGTGTATATATATATATATATATTTAATTTTATTTATTTTTTATTTTTTTTAATACCTCAACATCTGTGCCTCTTTTTCTTTTCTGAGTTTCATCATTTTGCCTTTTGCCTTCACAAAAAGCTGTCGTCTCTCCTCTTCCAGCTTCTGTTTCTCAGCCTCAGCTGCTTGTGTGATTTTCTTGTTGGCAAGATGCTCCTGATTGAAGGAAAAAAAAAACGACGATTAAATAAATGATGAGTGAGATTAAAAAAATATGCTGACTGCTGAATGCTTAAAGACTACCAAAAACTAACGTGAAATATATACATATACATATACATATATATATATATATATATATATATATATATATATATATATAT
>JAAIIK010000135.1:1490966-1552856 GCA_014706435.1 Silurus glanis | reverse complement strand
TATATATAAACAGAAATAACAACATAAATGCCAGACTTGTTCAATCTTTAATGTGATCTTCCAACAAACGAAATTCCAGTGATTGAAGAAAATATTTCAGAATTGGACACATTTTACATAAAAAAAACCCTGATTGAATAAGTCTACACACCCTTTGATTATAGGGCCCTAACTGTCTTTAGAGTTAACCTGTCACATTCAGAATTAGGCCTGTAGGTAAATGGCATACACCTCCCATCAATTAGAGTGATTTTAATTAAAACCAGTTAAAGGTTAGCTGTTGATGAGTATTTTCCTGAATGTTTGACGTTGCATTTTACTAAGGCTGCGTTTACACTTGGCATTAACATGCAATCTGTATTCAGATGTAGTCCTCAAACACATTGACAAGACAAATGTAAACGCATTCTGATCGGAATGTTGCGTGTTTACACTTGGCAACATCAGATCTGACTTTCTTGCGCAATATTAATGGCTGCAGAAGATGGCCCAGGTGCAGGGTCAACCTGAAGTGGTGTTTTTTTGTTTTAAAAACCATTTTCAATCGCGGGACATTTTACAAATCCCGCAAACATATGGTTTCGAGAACGCTGCCAGCTCAGCTAGGGTGGAAAAAACACACTTTCTTTACAGAGAATGAGTGGAATTCTGCAACTTTTAAGTGCACAGGCAAACTTACCACTATATTTGTGATGTACTCGATTATATTGCGTCAACCTTTGAATGCAGACACGATGACTGGATTGTGTTTACATTATACTAAGGTCCAATCACAGCGTGTCCTCGACTACACTTGGACTAGGGCATGTTAATTCGATAACATTCTGATCAGAAGCGCATCCTTAAATGTTGAAAGATACCAATCAGGAGAGGGATGTGAAACTGAATGTACAATGGAACACTGTCAAAACCATCATCAATGAGTGGAGAAAATGTGGCACCTCAGAAACATTGCAAAGATCAGGACGACCCTCCAAAGTTATTGAGAGGACAAGAAGAAAACTTATCAGGGAGGCTACTAAGTGGCCAAAAGCAACAATGAAGGAACTTTAGAAATTTCTGGCAGGTACTGGTCACTCCTTGCATGTGATTACTTCTGTAATCTGCAAAAGTCTGGGTAGGGTGGCAAAACAGAAGCTGTTTCTTACAAAGAGGAATATACATGCCCATCTAAATTATGCCAAAAGATTGTGGGAAATAAAGAGAAGACAAAGGTTGAACTTTTTGGCCATAATTCTAAATGGTTTGTGCGGGCAGAAATATATACATAACAATGAATGCCTTTATTTTGATTATGTGAGGCTCCCAGAATAATGTTTGCCCAAATTACTTCTAAGTGGTGCCCAGGGTATACTCCTGTGGCAAACCCAGTGCTTATGAGGTAAACTGTGACCCAGGGTAAAATGCTTGCTGGAGATGAATGAATGAACTTAAAAATGAAACAGCACAGTGGTGCAGTCGATTGTATTGCCACTTCAAAGTTCGAGGTCCGCGGTTCACTACTGAGCACTGTTTATTGTCTGTGCAGCAGTTTGCATGTTCTCGTCCATTTTCTCTAACCTACAGTAAATTATGCCATGGAATATTATAATTGCTTATATATGTGTGTAGATGTCTGCTGATGTTGTGTGACAGACTGGTATATTGTCCAAATTATATTCCTTCCTCATGCCTAGTGTTTTCCAGATCCACTGTGACCCTGACTAGGAAAAAGCAGTTACTAAAGATACATTATCTTTATATTGTCTACAGTCATTAATGGAGTAACTAAAAGAGAAGTGTTCAAAATGAAAAATGTAATTTATGAGAAAAAACACAAGAGGGTAAATGAGTACATTTATTAAACTTAAATGAGAAATAAAAAGAAGAAAAAACACAAACTCGAATGAATCATTATTGTAATTTTATTCGTGAATTTAGAGGAACATTGTTTACATCAATGCTCTATCTGCATTTCACAAGCCTACTTTTCACATAATGAAGTTATTTATCAGCATTTGACTGAGGGCTTTGTACAAAAGGATGAATGTTGCAGATCTAGTTTTTTTTTTTTTTTTTATAACACATAGCACATCTTAAACAAAACAAAAGCTTTCGAAAACAGCAACAGATAAATGTCCGAGTTTTGTTATGGCAATTGTTATCGCCTCCGGATTCTAAGGGATCTAAATTATTAGAACTGAAATTCCAAAAACTGTTTTATACAAAGGGTTTGAAGATGATTTCAAGACATTGCAATGTCTCACCCTCACACACACACACACACACACACACACACACACACCACTGTTTCCCTTTACCTTTCTGTATGCCTTTTCAAATCTTACTGTACTTTGTTAAGTCTTATCAGCACTGAGTTAGTTGTGTGTTATTTCATCCCCACTGTCTAATGTAAGCACATGATATGGTTGAGAAAGCAATAATGAACTTGCTGACCTGATAATTTGACTAACCATATTAATTATTAATATCTTAACATTTTTAAACATTTTACTCACCTGCAGTAAGAAAGAAATACACTAAATATAATACACAAAAATTGTACTAAATGTTGAATTAGAAAAATCACTTTTTTCATGATGGTACAGGAATGAAAGCCTGTTGAACTCAATTGTACACATATGCATACATTAACTGAGCACTTTATTAGAAACATTATAATTATACTAAGTTGAGCCTTCATTCGCTTTCCCAAAACCACCTTAATTCTTTATGGATTCCACAAGATTATTGAAATATTTGTTTCAGATTCTGGTCCATGTTGGCTTGATTCCTTAAGCAGTGCTCGCAGATTTTTTAGTTGCACTTTCATTCTGCTGTTCTACCACATCCCAAACGTGTTCTATTGGATTCTATTCGATTTGGAAAGAGGAAAGGCCTTTAAAGAACACTGAACATAATGGCATGCTGTCCTCTTTCTGATACCTATTTGAGACAAGTTCAGACCAGTTTGTTTTGTGACATGGTGCATTATCATGCTGAAAAGAGCTAGTAGAAGATGAGAAAACTGTGGCCATGAAGGGATGTACAAAATCAACAACAAAACTCAAACAGGCTGTGTATACAAACAATGACTGTTTGGTACTCTCAATTTCTGACTCTACCATCCGTGTGCCTCAGCAAAAACTGAGATCCATCCGACCAGGATATGTTTGATCCAATATTGGTGAGGCAGTGCACCGTAGAACAGCTTTCTGCTCAGTCAGAAATGGAAGCTAACATGTTGTTTGGCCTGTAGCCAAACTGCCCCAAGGTTTGATGTATTGCAAATTCGGACTTGCTTTTCTGCCCACAACAACTGTACAGAATGTCTGAATCTGAATTACTGTCAACTCGAACCAGTCTACCAAATCTCTGCTGACTTCACATATCGAAAAGGCATTTCTGTTCACCACACTTAATGGATGTTTTATGATTATTGCCCCATTCGACAATCCCTGGAGATCAGCAGATTTAGAAATACTTAAACTGGTCCATCTGGCACAATCATGACACCTATGATTGACACTACACCTCTAAACCCTACCTGAAGCTGTTGGATAACAGCTGTATGATTTTACACACATGCTCCCATCGGTTTTCTAGATAATTGCATGAATAAGTGAACACATGCCCAGTAATTGTATATTTTCCATATTTTTCATAATGAATCATGATGCAAATTAATCCACATGTGCTCCTTTTATATTAGATTTCACCTAGGCTGTTTTACACACGGTACAACGTGTACACAGATTACCAGCCAGGGAACTTTCATGGCATGATTTTCATTTTTTCTAATTAGTATTTCTGGTTTGGCTGGTGGTGTCCTGAGTTAGAGGGCGTGGCTTTGCGTTCAGATAAGCTCCTCCTTTTGCTCTCCGGTGATCCTGACGCAAACTCGGTTCAGCAAACGCACACGTGCCCACTCAGCTGCACAGCTCCCGCAAGCTGCATCCTGCAGGATGAGGAACATGGCAATCAAGCGCGTTTTAATAAGCGAAAGTGTGGATCCATGCTGCAAGAAGATTCTCCAAGACAATGGAATTGAAGTCACCGAAAAGTCCAATATGAACAAAGATGAGCTGAAAGCCCAGATTAAGGTAACTGAACAATATTTATAAATGCTGTTTTTTTTATTTTTTTATGTATAAGAAAATGATGTCTTGGATTAGATCTCTTTTAGTTAATTTTTTTCCCCTCCACAATCCTGTTTATCCGTGTCTGAAACCCTGAGCCACGCCATTGCCTCCTCCTCCTGCACTTCTCCACAGAGTCTGATGTAACATCAGAAACCCTTACAGAACGACCTGCATACTGATTAGCTCTGATCTCTGATGAATGGAGATTCAGGCTGTATTCAAAACCCTATTTCCATCCGCAGGGATTTTCTTTAATAATGCATGTATTTTTATATTTTATTACCTTTTTAAACGTACTACATTTTATACTGAATCACAAACTGAACGTGTATATACAGGTCGTTCAGACTTGTGTATGAACAGCTCAGAGGACTGCATACACCACTGACCCTTGGCCGTGCTCCATATGTCATGTTGAACTTTCTGCTTCTTTTTTATCATCTGTAGGATTTTGATGCTCTGGTTGTCCGCTCAGCTACCAAAGTCAGCGCTGACGTCATCGAATACGCCGGCAGCCTGAAGCTGATTGGACGAGCTGGAACGGGCGTGGACAACGTGGACGTGGAGGCGGCCACCAAGAAAGGCATAATTGTCATGAAGTAATGAAAGCATTAGCTGGGAATTGAGTGGGATTTATTTATTTTTTTTGTTACTGCTCATGCATTCACTTGTACTGTTCTGAAACATGCCTCCAAAATAACGTGCCCTGTTTTGAGCTATTCCACATGTTTGCATATTGTTCAGAAGATACAGTGATCACATTTTGACAAATTAACCAGTTGAAATGTTTGCATGGACACACACACACACACACACACACACACACACACACACACACACACACCTCTGATTCTTAAAACGTGTTACCTGGATCAACCACTGTTATGTTGTGTTACAATTGTTCCCAGTCTATTGTTTGTCCCGAGTAGCTAAACTACTCCTTTATCTTAAGACCAATTCTCCAGGAACTGCACATTATTTTGATTTCCCAGCATCTTGCATGTATCTGACCCCTTTCCAATACTGGTTTTATTTCTGACCTGTCATTATTTTATCATTGAATGACATTTAAATAGTTATTTGACTATGAATGATTACATTTAAAATGGTGAAAGATCCATGATGCAACACGGCAGCAACTCCTTCTATAGTTTTTAATTAACACATTTTGAAATCTCCTGTTTATGTAAGGAATGTTTGGTGTAAAATTTGTGTGTATTAGAATGAGTACATTTCAGATAATCTGTTTATTCTATGAAATTACAGCCAGCCCAAGTGTTCTAGCTGCTGTTATAGAAAAAAAATCAATACTTATCAGATTCAAGACTTAAACAGTGCTGTGTTATAAAATTGATTATATCTAATTTGCATTTTTAAACCAGAGCGATTATTGTACAGTTGTCAATGCATTCCAGTGTGAGCTTTTGCATCATTGTGGGGCATCTTGAAAATGGTCTGGTTTGTCGTTCGTTTTACAGCACTCCAAGTGGCAACACAATCAGTGCTGCTGAACTGACCTGTGCCCTTGTAATGAGTTTATCAAGGTAAGAACAACCTGTTTTAACATGCAATAAAATTAACAGGATGCATTTTGAGGACATCTTAATATAGATTGTAAAATTCATAAATGTTTTGGTGTATGCTGTATTTTCTATGTACACCTGTTAATCTTTTTTTTTTTCTTCTTTTGTAGAAATATTCCACAAGCTGTTATGTCCATGAAGGCAGGAAACTGGGATCGTAAAAAGGTGCTGGCTTGAGTACTTTGCTGTGAATTGTTTAAGCTCCGTTTGAGCCAGCATGGCCTGTGGTGTAATTACAGACACTTTTGTGTTCTCTGTGTTCATTGAGTCGTCCATAATTAGAGCTGACCATTGGGTACATTATGACTCAGAAAAAGTAATTAAATGGCTTGTTGATTTTGCAGTTCATGGGTACAGAGTTGTATGGCAAAACTCTTGGAATAATTGGTCTTGGAAGAATTGGGAAAGAGGTGGCCACTCGAATGCAGTCCTTTGCGATGAGGGTATGATGAGCTATTTTTGTGTCCTGTTCCTTTAGGAGCTTTATTTATAAATGTTAGCTCTTGTCTAATGGCAGTGTACTGATGTGTCACCTTTTTTTTTCTTTCCAGACCATTGGTTATGACCCCATTACTCCTCCAGAGGTGTCTAAGAGCTGGGGGGTGGAGCAGATGTCTCTGGAGGAGCTCTGGCCCCAGTGTGATTACATCACTGTGCATACTCCCCTCATGCCCTCCACTACAGGTGAATGTGCCAAAAAGGGGCAAGGATTTAATATAGTTAGAAAGATCCATGTTATTAATAATATTTTTCACTTACCCAGGTTTTGTTGCGTTTCCCTAATATGTTATTATTCAAGAATACTTATTTAATTATTCAAATGTGACTTATTAAAATATATATATAAAAAAATAAAATAAGAGGGATATAGCATTATATAAGTAAAGACCACATATACACTTAACATGCTGTATTAATAATTGTTTAAAAAAAAAAAAAAAAAAAAAAAAAAAGTTCTCACAACTCCCTGGACATGTTCATGGTAAAATACATTTTATTTCAAACATTGAATTATAAATAATCAATTATAAACAAGTCTAAAAATCTTTAAATACAAGCAGTGCAAAAGTGTCTTGTCTCCTCCCTCTCTCTCTCTCTCTCGCTCTCTCTCTCTCTCTCTCTCTCTCTCTCCTTTAAACATATGCAGGATTACTGAATGATGCCTCATTTGCTAAATGTAAGAGAGGTGTAAAGGTGGTAAACTGTGCCCGGGGAGGCATCATTGATGAGGCGGCTTTGCTGAGAGCTCTGGAGTCTGGTCAGTGTGGAGGAGCAGGTCTGGATGTGTTTGTAGAGGTGAGATTGTCTGATGAATTATCTAAAGATTTAAATGAAAGCTGTAAAATCAACAGTCATCATCTAGTGTACATGTACCGTACTCATCTGCTATAGGACTGTATATTATGTAGTAAGCGTTGTTTTCCATTTTTGCAGCCTGTAATTTAGCAGTTTTTCCAGACCTAGTTCAGAGTCAAAACTTTCTGCCCCTTAAATAAAAATCTACTATTAAGACTGTGGTGAACAAATGCTTTCAGTAAACGTCTATTATTATTATTATTATTATTATTATTATTATTATACTGTTTTGTTTTGTTTTGTTTTTAACTTCTGTATTACGTCTATATTGCCATTTGAACACTATACTGTATTAAGAACTCTAACTTTTCTTTGTACAATTATGAATTATAGATTATATGGAAATGAAAGCTAACAGAGCGGCCAGGACAAGTGTGGTAATATGTAATTCTTTGTGCCAATGTGACGATAATGATGGTGGTGGTTGTGTGCGATATTGGTTTAAGGAACCTCCTAAGGACCAGGCCTTGGTCAATCACCCCAGTGTGATCAGCTGCCCGCATTTGGGTGCCAGCACCAAGGAGGCCCAGGCTCGCTGTGGCCAAGACATAGCACTGCAGATTGTGGACATGGTCAAAGGCAAAGCTTTAGTAGGAGCGGTAAGGTTTTTTTCCCTGGAAAAAAGTAAATGTTTAAATGTACATCATCTCTATTTTTGTAGGATATTTTAAAATAAAAAAATTAAACACTATCATAAGTCAGAATGTACTACATTAGTAAATCTCTCTAAAATTTACGGTGCCTGTCTAACATGCATAAGAACAACCGCCATAATTGAAGGTTTATGAAGCTTGATGTTCCCCACAATGATAGCTTCTCCACTGATCTGAAATACTAGCAAAATGGACTTCCCTCTAAATGAGAAGTACATTTGAAAATACTGCTTTGTATACCACTACACTTAAAAATGTCCGGAGTGTCAGTGCTAAGAGTTTAAATCGTTTTATGGTCTCGTTGCATGCGCAGGTGAACGCACAAGTCCTGGCTAGCACTTTTACCCCCGAGTCACAACAATGGATCAGATTGGGTGAGGCTTTGGGCAAATTACTGAAGGCCTGCAACACCACTAAACAGCCTTACAACCAAGTCCACATCACCACTCAAGGTGGGCCTAGTGCACCAGAGTCCACCTAATTATGAAACACAAAGATACAGATTACAGCTGTGTGAAGAAACTTAAAAAATGTTTTTTGTTTACAGCTGGTTATCCCCCTCTAGTGTTGTAATTATGCACTACATGCTTTGGCATTATAAGTAAACTGGACATCTATTTCAGTAGCATAGTATATTGTGTTAAATAACAGCGTGGAAAGATACTGATAAGTGTGGTTTTGTTTTTTTGTTTTTTTTCCTTTTGTTATCATTCAGGAGAATGTTTGAAGAAATCAGCTGAGGTCCTGAGTTCAGCAGTCTTTGTTGGACTGATGCCTGAAAGCTCTGAGAATGGCCCAAACCTGGTGAATGCTCTCACGCTGGCGGAAGAGACAGGAATTATGGTAAGGATTTTTTGCCAATATGTTCCTACTGACTGTTTAATAAAATGTCAGGCATGATGGGCATAGTGACATTTGCTTCTTTAATGTTATCCTTTTATACTCACATTGCTAACAAACAATGGAAGTGCAGAACCACTGATTAGGTCATCAATTTCTATTTACAACTTTTAGCACATTTAGCACAAAATTTCTTATTTTAATAGAGAAGAACGATGCGTGTAGTTCAGAATAAAACATGGTTCACTTTTCAGTCTAATGCAGCCTAATTTCATGAGTTGAGATGGAAATATTTTTGTAATCTGAACAGAAATGCATGGAATAAAAATATAATAATAAGAAATTCAGTATCCACACTGCCAGGCACTACTCTGAAGCACCGTTAATGACAACCAATGTGAATACATGAGTAAATGTAACAACATTAGAAACAGACAAATTACTTATTCACAAGATTTCTTGCAATTTGCAATCCGGACACTCTGTCTCTGTCATTGAACAGCTAGACATAGATTAAAGCAAGTGTATGATTGTTCGAGGAGAATTAAGTATCGCCTTCCCTACTTTTCCATCCTCTCAACGACGCAAAATCAACACACCAAACATGCCTTTATGAACTGCATTTGTTGTAGGTTAATATGTCAGTTTCTTTCGGGACTGATTAGTCAATGTAAGATGTGCTACAACCAGCTACATTCTTCTGAAATCTTTCAACAGATTAAAAAAGGTCACAGTGATGGGAATCAAGCTAAAGCCACCTGCGTGTTGGAGGCGTCTGTGAATGGCAGTGTTTATAAAGCTTCAGGCACCGTGCAGACTGCAGTGCCAGTCCTTCTTGAGCTGAATGGCAGTGTGTTCAGGCAGCCTGTGCCTCTGTCTGGAAACCTGTTGTTTTTCAGGGCTGCTGCTTCACCTCAGCTCCTGCCCTCTGTTACTGGTAAATTAATTGATATCAAATGAATAAAATAATGTACTAGCTGAATTAGCCAAGACAATCGAGATTGTATGTTTGCTAATCTTATATTAAATTAGTAATACAAATCTTGTTTGGCCAATCAGGTGTGCTGGCAGCTGCAGATGTTGAGATCGATCACTTCAGTGCCTCCAGTGCCTCTGGTGGTGATCAGTGGTACTGCGTGGGGGTTCCCTCTCTGCTGAAAGACCTCAGCACTCTTTCGCCCCTGGTGAAAGAGGCAGCACAACTTTCTGCATGAGTTCCTGCTAACTGGATGTTGGTGGGAATTTTCTGTAGCATTCCAGTGTCTTACATATCTAAGTATTTGATGAATTTCTCCAGTCCTGGGGATTCCCAACATAATTGATTCATAATTATTATTGAAGGAATACACCTGCATTTTTAATCTTAGCATTTTTTTTTTTTTTTTGTAATTACCATTGAAAAGAATAGATCTCTCTAGCATTTGCTGACATTACAATTGTGGTTTTAGGCTTCCAACCATTTTGGCTGTGGTAATATGCTGCTGATGGACATATATAAGGACAATAGGTTAAATGTCTTTTGGAATAATATTTGACTTTTTCAACAAAATGAGGCAGATTTCTTAGTAATCATAGAGGGCAGTGATTCCCTAGGACTGGATGTGAGTTTTCTAGATCTAACACAAGCATAGCTTACCCATAGTGCGCAGGTTCCTAACCCTGGCCATGGAGTATCCCCTGCCCTGCACATCTTAGGGCTTTTTCTAATATAACACACCAAACACACTTGAACTCGAGAAGGGATGGTAATTAAAAGATTGGTTGAATCAGTTGTGTTGTGTTCAAAGAAAACACTAAAATGTGCATGATAGGATGAACTCCAGGACCAAGACTTGGAACCTGTTAGTGCAATATGGAATTACTTAAGCTTAAACTCAGGCATTGTGAGTTTAGTATATATAATACTAATGTTGTGGTTTGTAATCTAGATTCAAATTTTCTGAATCACATTAAGTAGAAGTAATAATAAGACTAACTGATATTTTTCCAGTGAAGCAGTTTGAAAGAATGGATGGATGAATGCAAGAGTCTTGCACATTTTGCATATGCCTTTAAGAGTAGCCAATGTACCTGAAGGTGAATTGGCTACTTTCAAATTGCCACTGTGTGTGAAGAAGCGTGTCCCAGGGTACTTTTTGTGGGATAAGCTCCAGATCCAGGATAAGTGAAAATGAATGATGAAAAGATGCATGAATGATGAAACTTAACAATGTTGTGATGGCTTGATGTAATGAAGTAGAAAATCACCACACTGCTCGACTCCAACTGTCACCTGACCTTAAGCTGTATTAGGTTTAACTTGAATGTAAAAAGGTTAAACAGTACATAATTGAACATCAAGCTCATTTGTACTCCAGGTCTGTGAATTGTGAATGATTAAAAGCGATATCACAAATAGTTTTGTTTCTTTGTGGTGGTTATTTAAAACATTTTCTGCAGTGTGTGCTTTGTCTCCATGGAAACTGCTGGGTTATTTTAGTCCTTTACAGTGAGCTGGGTGCATGAGGGACACACGATGGGATAATCCCAGCATAATTCATAATGCCGGTGAGAGGAATTAGTCCTTCTTTTTTGATTTAGTAATTGTTCTAGGTATTTACAAAAATGCTATGTTTATGTATTGAGATTAGCTCTGATCCTGCTGTGTATGAAGACAGATGAATTGTGTAGTATAGGTTTCTGTATAGTAGTGGTTTTTAGGCTGTGTTCAGTTCAGGAGATTGTGTAGCACCATGTGACAGCCGGCTGGCCTCTCCAACTATACACATATACCAAAATAGGAGTCCAAATGGAGGAGCCATCTGTCTTCTTCGGCACAGAGCTAGAGAGAGATATGCCTGAGGAACTGAGTCCATGCTTCACATTGTGCTCTTTAAATCTTTTTTTAATTTAAGAATCTGTGTCAGTCCATCATTCTAGTCCAGGTAAGTTTGACTTTGTCCACCTATATGAATTTCATCTGTGTGCAGGTGTTTCTTGTCTAAAAAATAAAAATTGGGGGGGGGGGGCAAGGAATCGTGTTCTATGTTGTGGCAGCTGAGCATTGCAGAACCCTGAAATCTAAACTGATTATGGAAGAACAGGAGAAATAAGCCATTTTTATTTGGTTCAATATGTAGACTTTTTTTTTACAACATTAATGCCAGTGCTTACATGTGGAGGTTAATTTCACCACATTATGCTCTAAAATTTTACAACAATGTAAGAAAATTAGACCTTTTGAAAATGAAACCATTAGTAAAATATCAGGGTTAATAAAAAACCATTAAAACATTCATTTTGTGGGTAAAAATTAATGGGAAAAAAAATGGAATTTATTAATAATAACTAATAGTTTTTTAAATAACTAATCACACAAAGAAATATACGTTTGGACGTGAAAAAAAAAAAAAAGTGCAAATATGTAAAACAGGTATGATCCCTAAAAATAACATTAATTGTAATGTTCCTGTTCCGTAGGAGTTCTCCGATTGCACTGCTTATTGGCAATGAGACGATTTAGCTTTGTGAACCTTTTCCCTGTTAACATTACTTACTAAAGTAACACAAATGAAATAACACTAATTGAAAGTGTAATATACAATATATACAATGCTTTTCTCTAAATCTGGTTCTAATGTATTCTAAAATCTTTGACCCTTCACCAAGAGACTAAATAAAATGGTTTCCTTTTCTTTAATGTACTGTGACATGAGTTACCTTGTTATACTGTATGTAAGCTACAATATTTTTGAGCTGCTGCATTTCAACAATTGCATTTCCAATGGTTCCTCTTAACTGATTTCCCATACACTGCTGGCTGTACTGTGTAAAATGTGGCTATGTAATATAACAAAAAAAGTTTTTTTCTTTCCCAGTTTACTTCTAAATCATGTCGTCTGTGGATGTAGAAAGTTACACGTACGAATTCTGCGATGAAGATCATCCATCAGAAACATTAAGAGCTCTTCTGGAGTTCTATGCTTGTGGCCTGTTCACTGACATCACACTTCAGTGTTGTACAGGACAGATGTTTCACTGTCACAAGGCCTTGCTGTCGGCCCGCAGTGCCTACTTTAAAGTCATGTTCACCTCGGATATGAAGGAACGCTCAAATATCATCATCAGCCTGTCTGGCATAGATGGAGAGATCCTAAGCGCTCTGGTCAATTATGTTTATACGTCCAAAGTGAGCATCACCCAGGCTAATGTGCAAAGCCTCCTGGAAGCTGCTGACCTTCTTCAATTCAGTGCAGTAAAGGCGGCCTGTGAGGAGTTCATGATGCGTTTTTTAGATGTTGATAACTGCCTTGGGATTCATGCTTTTGCAGAGCTTCATGTCTGCCCCTCGCTGGAGCGCGAGTCACTGAGGATTATACTTAGTAGATTTGAAGAGCTGATATGTCAAGAGGAGTTTTGGGGACTTGACTTCAAAAAGCTCGCCACAATCCTGTCTACTGAGAATGTGAACATGTGTAATGTGGAGACACTTTTAGACGCAGTTGTAAAGTGGGTGACCTTTGACCTAGATTCTCGCAAAGAAAACATTCTGGATCTGCTGCACTGCGTTCAGCTCGAGGTGGATGACACGTATCTTACAACGGCTTTGGACGTGTACAAACAGTGTAACGAGCACAAAATACGCTCTATCATCAGTCAGTCTGTGAATTCTAGTGAAATGTTTACAACTAGAAAGAACCTCACATCAAAAATGTATATTGTAGGCGGATATTATTGGCACACATTGTCTGAGATTCACATATGGGACCCAATTTGCAACACGTGGGTCCAGGGGAAGGACATTCCTGACTACACGAGAGAGAGCTATAGCGTTTCACTTTTGGGTTCCAACATTTACCTGACAGGAGGATACAGGACAGAGACAGTAGACGCACTGGATACAGTTTGGATTTACAAAATTGACACAGATGAGTGGACACAGGGATGCTCTATGATCACTTCCAGATATTACCACTGCTCTGTGCCTTTACATGGATGTATATACGTCATAGGCGGGTACACAGCGGGAGCCCCAACTAAGGAGACTGAATTTTACGACCCATTAAAGAAGAAATGGTTTCCTGTGGCAGATATGATACAAGGTAAAAATAAAAATGCTAAAAGGAATGACTATGTTTTTGTGCAAGAGTCTTCTGGATTTTTGGTTTACTTCCACCTCCCAAAAACATGTCAATAGTTACATTTTTACTTGGTTAAAGTGCCTGAGATATCAGTTGGTGTGTCAATGTGTGCATGTGTTTCATTCAGGCTGTATACCTGCCTACTATACTGTGTTTGCTGTTTTGTCACCAAACATGACCTTATAATAAACCATAAATAATAGAAATGCTACTTTGAAGTTACATCCAGTTCAATTATAGGATTATAATTCTTGAACATTAGTGGGGGGAATCCACAAGCATGTCATTACTTATCATTTGGCAAGCTCTTTGCACATGCCTCTCCCAAGAATACTCAAATAGACAGCCTATAATTAGAAGTGGCACTAAAGTGATTCAGAGTTGCAGACATGCAGACTTTTGTTTCATTTGACTGCAAACGCCTCTGTAATAAACGATTACTTGTGCCAGCATTTAAAGGATTTATGGGCCAGCTTATTTGTTTACTATTTGTAGGTGTTGGAAATGCTACTGCATGCGTGGTGCAAGACAGAATCTATGTGACCGGGGGTCATTATGGATACAGAGGGGGCTGCACCTATGAGAAAATACAAACTTACAGAGCTGATGTCAATGAGTGGAGCATTACAACAATATGTCCCCATCCAGGTAAGACTAAACCTTGCCTATATATAAAATATACATAAAGTCCTACATTATACATATTGTACACAGATGCATCACTTTATTTGCTGACAGTAACACAGAGAATTCCAGTTCGTACTTCCTGTAAAAATCTAACTTCCATAAGTTTTATACTATGATTATCAGTAAAAATATTTCTTGGTCATTGTATTTCCTATTTCAGAATATGGGCTTTGCTCAGTATCACTGAACAACAAGCTCTACTTGGTGGGTGGTCAGAGCACTATCACAGACTGCTATGACCCAGAAAAGGATGAATGGACACAGATAGCCATGATGAAGGAGAGAAGGATGGAATGTGGAGCTGCAGTAATAAATGGATGCATCTACGTCACTGGTGGCTATTCCTACTCAAAGGGCACATATTTGGAGAGTATAGAACGTTATGACCCTGACCTGGACTGCTGGGAGATAGTAGGGACCCTACCTAGTGCCACTCGCTCACATGGCTGTATTGGTGTGTTTTGTTTATAGACAGTTATTGTTCATATGTTTCCTGACACCTGTATGTATTATATTTGTATTTTATTCAGGGTCTTATTTCCAAATTGTATGACTGTAAGTTATGTTTTTATAGAGTTTATACTGATAGTGTTATTATAGAGCTTTCACATATTAAAGCTTATTTCTAAAATGTGTTGAAGAAGACAACGCACAGCAGTGACATGTTGTGTTTTCCACATGTACATTCCTACATGCACTAACCTGCTGACCAGGACTAAATTACACACAACCACATTTTAACAGTGTTAAAATCAGAAGCTGTCTGTTAGTTCGGTTTACTGTTTATTAAATGAGAATGGGGAAAACCCGGGCAGATATAGAAACCTGAAAAGCTGTTTTAAAAATGATCTTTATGAACCTGTAATTCCTCAGTTACAGTGCATTCAGAAAGTTTTTAGACCCCTTTCAATTTTATGTTGCAGCCTGATACTACAATCATTTCAATTATTTTTTTCCCCATTAAATAACTACACCCTGTACCCCATAATGACGAGGTAAAAACAGAATTCAAAAATTTTAAAACTGACATATCACATGTATCTACAATATATTGCCAAAAGTTTGTGGACACCTGGTTATAAGTACCATGTGCTTTTTGATCATTGCATTCCAAGTTTAGTCCCAATTCTCTCCGCTCTTCTGGGAAGACGTTCCACTACATTTTGGAGTGTGCTTATGAAAATTTGCATCCATTCAGGCAAAAGGCTTTTAGTAAAGTCAGTGATTGATGTAAGTGAGGTGAGCAGGTCTGGGGGGGCAGTCAGTGTTCACATTCATCCCAAAGGTGTTTAATAAAGGTCTGAGCTCTATAGCAAGAAATCTTCCACTCCAACCCATGCAAGTTCAAGTGAAGGGAAAAATGTCATGCTACCATATCCAAAGACATTCTATATTATTGTGTGCCTTCAGGTTTGCGCTAACAGTTTGGGAAAAAAACACAAATGGCTGAGAGAGTCAGGTGTCCCAATACTTTTGTCCATATCATTTAAGCATTCAGACCTTTTGCAACAACATTTATAAATGACCTCAGATGTCTCCCAATTCTCATGATCGTTGTTATGTTTCTACACCTTGACTGAAGTCTACCTGTGGAAAAGTAAATCCCCCAAAACAGTTATGCAAAGTATGTAGCATCATACCCAAAACAACTTGAGGCTGTAATTGTTGTCAAAGGTGCTTCAACTAAGTACTGAGTGACGTCCTCAGTACTGTAGACTAATGGGGAAAATTTAACATTTCAATGAGTGTAGTATCAGACTGTAACATAAATTTTTTTTTTAAAAGTGAAGGGGGGGGGGGGTCGGAATACTTTCCGAATACCCTGTATATGTTTTCACAATACATCCACAATGAGAATTCTGAAGAACTGATTTAATTGAAGAATTAACCTAAGTGTTTAATATAAGCTATTTGCCATAGATTTTAAAAATACAAATATTTACTATTCACCGACCCATTACTTCAGTTTGTGTAAAAAAATTAACCAGCTGTAAAGAAGCTATGTTAACATGTTTGATTTATCCTTTGAAAATCATAAACTTGGTACATTTCCAGTAAGATCAGGTGCCTATAAGTATATTAACTGAGACTGTGATAATTCAATGACTTTCTTCATGCACTGTGAATGTTATTCTTTACAAAGTGTGTGTGTGTGTGTGTGTGATTTCATATTTAAAACCAACTGTTCTTATCCAGTATCATTGCTGTACATTTTATTCCTCATGTACATCATAATTCTCTTCAAGTGTCAGACAAGTCAATTGCATCACTGCCATCTAGTGAACAATCATAGGAACTACACTAAATGACTTCATACATCAAGAAATGTTAAAGCAACATTACGAGTCCAGACGTAATGCAGAACAAAATATTTTAAAATATATCTACAATAGAAAAAAGTGTCAAGAGAAAGTTAAAAAAAACCAACGAGAAAATCTAAATGTTCATGCTGGGATGAATCGAATAAAGTCCACCTGGATGTCAACCTAAAAAAAATTCAAAACAAAATGCATTTTATTAAATGTGAAAACACAAAATAGTTCTTAAAAATGATTTCAAATACATATAAGAGTAAACATTTAATAATTCTTACCGATTTCTTTTTATGAAACTTATACGATGCTGGTAGATCATACCTAAGTTCTGTGAAAAAGAGCATACAGATATCCCATACTCAAACTGAAGCTTAAATATAGTATCAAACATTACATGATCACATTATTACTGTATCTGTAACTGTTTTAGAGTAGTCCTACATTACCTGCGATTACTTCCATTTTCACTTTCCAGTCATTCGCTTTCTTCTGTATGTGCTGTAGACAAATTCAAAGCTCTGTTGTAAGAATGTCTCAGGATGTAATATCTAGGGCTGCAACAACTAATCGTTATAATCGATATTGAAATTCATTGTCAACGAATGCCATTATCGATTAGTTGGACTGCTGAAGTTACCGGATAGCGTGACGGTAAGATACACAGCCACTTGTGAAATGGCATAGAGTACAGTTCAACCGGCAGCAGGAAAAAGTGTGTGTCCCAAGTCATCCAAGGCATGGGAGCATTTTATATTAAACACAACAAAGAAGGCTGTAACCTGCAAGTTATGCAAAGCGGAGCTTGTGTGGGATGGAAGTACCACAGTGATGCACGAGCACATGAACAGAAAACAACCTGGTGTCACGGGTGAAGGCAAAACATCAGCACGATGAAGAATCCTCATCATGAGAAAATGGTATATTTTAATGAAGTGCTATTGTGTAAACTGTAACTTCAGCACAGTCGCGCTGGATCTGTTCTGTTATGGCTTGCGAGCATCAGGTTGCGCAATCAGCTCGCTCATGACCAGGTTCATGACTATCGCCCTGTTTTCTTACTGTACTAATGAAATCAGTTTCCCTCACAATTTCTCTGCCCGCTTTAGAGCAGAAGTCGCAAAACATTTTCTGCGTCTTGTGATCCAACCTCAGCCCTTAAAAACTCTTGAATCCAAGAAGTTTTTCAAATGTCTCTCAGCACTTTTATTTATGTTTTTACTGACTGACATAGAAAGATGGTCCTCAGTGTGTCTGTCGATCTCGCTCTCCAACTCTGGCACAGCTACAGCCTGCTTTTTTACTAACAGGCGTGTCATCAGCGGAAGAGTTGGACAGAGATGGAGAATGTTTGAAAAAGTTGGATATTTTTAGTTTCGACATGTTTTTTCTGATGCAGAAAGGTGAGGTTTGCTTTAACTGTCGGGTTATTTTGATGCTTTAACTCATGCGTCTCCGTTTATTACGTCAACAAATGATGTGAAAGGCCATTCCTCATAGAACACGCACATAAAATGTCATAACATGCAGATTATCTGGTCATAACGTGCAAATTTATATGTTCGCAGCAACAATATTATCGGCAAAAATATTGTTTGCGGTTTATTATTTTTGGTCGCAAATGCCCATTTTAGTCGCAGTCTGGAGCCCTGACGACGTAGTGATTGATTCAATTAAAGCGGTGTGAACAAACAATGAATCTAAAAGCAGCAGATAACAGCAGCAGTAAACGATGACATTTTTAGTCACTGTTGCGTTTTTTTTAGCAAATGATTATGCATTTGTACACTAATGCTTATTTATTTTTTTCTTAATCAAGCCTGAACAAAATGTCTGTGTATTTTTAAACAACAATTTTCAAAACAATGTTGCATTATATTTTATATTAATTTTATTTAAACAACTTTGTCAACTTGCCATCTGCAATTATCATTAAAACCAATACAAATGTTTATTTACACAAGCTGCTTCACCTTGAATACTCAAATGCGGTTTTCTTTTTTCAAAGGAGAAATCCCAAATGCACTCCTCAGCAAGCTACAGTGCCTTGCGAAAGTATTCGGCCCCCTTGAACTTTGCGACCTTTTGCCACATTTCAGGCTTCAAACATAAAGATATAAAACTGTAATTTTTTGTGAAGAATCAACAAGTGGGACACAATCATGAAGTGGAACGAAATTTATTGGATATTTCAAACTTTTTTAACAAATAAAAAACTGAAAAATTGGGCATGCAAAATTATTCAGCCCCCTTAAGTTAATACTTTGTAGCGCCACCTTTTGCTGCGATTACAGCTGTAAGTCGCTTGGGGTATGTCTCTATCAGTTTTGCACATCGAGAGACTGAAATCTTTGCCCATTCCTCCTTGCAAAACAGCTCGAGCTCAGTGAGGTTGGATGGAGAGCATTTGTGAACAGCAGTTTTCAGTTCTTTCCACAGATTCTCGATTGGATTCAGGTCTGGACTTTGACTTGGCCATTCTAACACCTGGATATGTTTATTTGTGAACCATTCCATTGTAGATTTTGCTTTATGTTTTGGATCATTGTCTTGTTGGAAGACAAATCTCTGTCCCAGTCTCAGGTCTTTTGCAGACTCCATCAGGTTTTCTTCCAGAATGGTCCTGTATTTGGCTCCATCCATCTTCCCATCAATTTTAACCATCTTCCCTGTCCCTGCTGAAGAAAAGCAGGCCCAAACCATGATGCTGCCACCACCATGTTTGACAGTGGGGATGGTGTGTTCAGGGTGATGAGCTGTGTTGCTTTTACGCCAAACATAACGTTTTGCATTGTTGCCAAAAAGTTCGATTTTGGTTTCATCTGACCAGAGCACCTTCTTCCACATGTTTGGTGTGTCTCCCAGGTGGCTTGTGGCAAACTTTAAACGACACTTTTTATGGATATCTTTAAGTAATGGCTTTCTTCTTGCCACTCTTCCATAAAGGCCAGATTTGTGCAGTATACGACTGATTGTTGTCCTATGGACAGAGTCTCCCACCTCAGCTGTAGATCTCTGCAGTTCATCCAGAGTGATCATGGGCCTCTTGGCTGCATCTCTGATCAGTCTTCTCCTTGTATGAGCTGAAAGTTTAGAGGGACGGCCAGGTCTTGGTAGATTTGCAGTGGTCTGATACTCCTTCCATTTCAATATTATCGCTTGCACAGTGCTCTTTGGGATGTTTAAAGCTTTTGAAATCTTTTTGTATCCAAATCCGGCTTTAAACTTCTCCACAACAGTATCTCGGACCTGCCTGGTGTGTTCCTTGTTCTTCATGATGCTCTCTGCGCTTTAAACGGACCTCTGAGACTATCACAGTGCAGGTGCATTTATACGGAGACTTGATTACACACAGGTGGATTCTATTTATCATCATTAGTCATTTAGGTCAACATTGGATCATTCAGAGATCCTCACTGAACTTCTGGAGAGAGTTTGCTGCACTGAAAGTAAAGGGGCTGAATAATTTTGCACGCCCAATTTTTCAGTTTTTTATTTGTTAAAAAAGTTTGAAATATCCAATAAATTTCGTTCCACTTCATGATTGTGTCCCACTTGTTGTTGATTCTTCACAAAAAATTACAGTTTTATATCTTTATGTTTGAAGCCTGAAATGTGGCAAAAGGTCGCAAAGTTCAAGGGGGCCGAATACTTTCGCAAGGCACTGTATAAGCTTTATAAAATGTCAAAATGAATGATAGTTAAACTCTATATGTGGCTTTTGCAGTTTTTAATGCCGATTAATCGATTATCAGAACAATCGTTAGTTGCAGCCCTAGTAATATCTTTCAGCAAGCAGAAATAAAACCACTTACATCTCGTGTGGAAGTCTTATGAAGAGAATAAACAGCTCCTTTTGACATAGACAGGGCTGTTTTCAGAAACTGCATATCTATACCTTTAAAAAAAAAGTTTGGAGTGTTTGCTGTGGTTATCAAACAACCCAATTATATTGTAGCCATTCATAATGATAATTTTGCAAATATGTGAAGACTTTAAACAGTAACGAAACAACAACTTCCAGTGCTGTTTTAAGTACCCTGATTGTGTTTTGTGCCAAACGGAGGGTTCATGATCACTGTGTCGAATTTCTTTGTGTATAAAGATCCAATAGAGAGGATGTCGCACTGAACCATGTCGGTGTTCGTCAGCTCAAATTCCTCCACGTTTCGTTTGAAGATGTCCAGCGCATCACTGTCAATGTCAAAGCCTACACACAATCTGGTAAAAAAAAATAAATAAAAAAAATACGAAAAAAAAAAGGTTTTCTGAAGTACATTATAGACTTTGATTCATCAAATAAAAATCCAAATTAAGTTCTTACCCTGCATCCAAGACAGCAGCTCCTATACTGAGCACTCCACATCCACACCCCAGATCAGCAACCAGTTTATTCTCAATGTCATCAAATGAATTGTGGATGGTGTAAAGCATACAACCTGTAACAGACAATATACAATATAGTGCAAGTCTTTGTATAAAAAGGATATGTTTAAAATAATAAAAATTATAAGCAAAAATACCTTCGTGTATAATTAGATTAAAATGCTTGTTACACAAAAATTCTACAGTAGGGTTCAGAAGCATATCTTTTTTTAAGCATCAGTTGCCTCAGGTATGCATGGTGTATGTTTTTAAGGGATTATTCAATAAAGTTTCAAGCAGCATAAGAGAGAATTTGCCAAGTTCTTTGGGAGACTCACACTTGCTTCTGTTTTTTGCAATATGTTTTTCAGGTTTTAAGGAGAGTTTGACACAACGTTGGTTCAGTACTCCTTACACCTGGAATAAGTCTCCAACATTTTCTGCTACAAAACAACCCCAAACCATTACGCTTCCATCCCCAAGTTTGACTGTGGTGGTGTGGCAGAGTGCTAACATTCTCTCCCGTTCTCTGTCTAACATAAGCTTTTCTGTTAGATTAATCTGTCTACAGAACCTTATTGTAGTCATTCTAGTGTGTTTTTGCCTTTTATAAACTTTGTTGCACATAAACAAAAGGAACATATCTAAAAAAAACATTTAAAAAAATGTGTTTTCAAACCTTTGACAGGCACTGTATATTTCATATTTATATTGTTGTAAAAATGTTATACGAGTGATCCCTCAAGTAATTTATTAATAAACACAAATCGAAAAGCACTGTTACCTGCTATATGCGGGCCTGTGGGATACTGTTCAAGGAGGATCTTTGGTTCCTCAAACCCATCCACTTGCTGTAGGCAACTCTCCAGTTCTTTCAGCTTCATTGTTATGGTAAAAGTGTGCTGTGAACTATTTCAGTAACCAACCTGTAGGATGATTAACAGGAAATGGGATATTGATCATGATTGATGATGAGGATGATGATGAATGAATGAATGATGATGATGAATATTATCAGATCAAAGCATGAAGAACTGATAAAACTGGAAGTTCAGTGGAAGTATTAAAGCAAGTAGTGCTAATGGTGGAGATTATTACCCATCAGACAGTTCAATACTATACATGTGGTTATAGATAACATTTAGTTATAATAGTTAACCTAACAAACTAGAGTTAACTAAGTTAATTGCAAAAGAAAAAACAATAGCTGACAATTACAATAAATGTGAACCTGAATCAAATTGCATTTATAATAATATATAAAACAGCTGGAGGAACATTTTGCAACTACATAGATTAATTGACAACAGGTCAGAAACATGGTTGTGTATAAAAAGAGTATCTTAGAGAGGCAGAGTCTCTCAGATTCTAATTGGTTCACCAATCTGATGAAGAGAAACAACGCTGAAAATCATTGTCTGTGAATACAGACAGGCCTTGCCAATCACAAAGGCCGGTTAAAGCACTATTATGTAAAGAAGAAGCCACATGTGAAAATGATCCAGAACTGCTGCTATCTTCTCTGGGCCCGAAGCTCTTTTAAAATGGACTGAGGCGAAGTGGAAAGCTGTTCTGTGTTCAGATTAATTAAAATGTTTTAATTCTATGTCCTCCAGTATAACGGGGGAAAAAAGGACTATCCAGCTTATTATTAGTGCTCAGTTCAAAAGCCTGCATCTATGATGGTATGGAAGTGCATCAGTGCTTATGGAATGGGCAGCTTTCACATCCGGAAAAGCTCCATCACTTCTAAAAGGTATAATATATGTGTGTGTGTGTGTGTGTGTGTGTGTGTGTTTATAGAGCATATATGTTTTAGAGCATATGCTTCCCTTCCATTCCATTTTTTTAGACATGTCGTAGCCACCAAATTTAAAATGACCTTATTTTTTACTTAAAATAGTGCGTTTTCCTCAGTTTAAACATTTGATATGTTTTCCATGTTCTATTGTAGATAAATGATGGGTTTATAAGATTAACATATCATTGTAATCTGTTTTTCTTGAACTTTTACACAGCGTCCCAAATTTTTTAAATATGCAATAACAAAGCTGTTCTGGGAGGTTTGAATTCGCTTTGATGATTAAAAAAATAAATAATAAAATAAAATAAAAACCCTGACTTCCTCGTAAATTCTTCATGTCTCTATTATTTATAGGATAATATTAGAGTAAGATTATGGCCAAGAAATAAACCATCTGCATAATAGGGAGATGCTAGAAATGTTTGTTTAAACTGGCAGAAATATCCAAACAATATTTCCAATTTGAGAAGCCGACATTTAATTCAGTCAACAAACCATGGTACATTTGCACACAGAGGAGCATCTGAACACTTAACACTAAAAGAGATTGACTTAATAATACTCATAAAATCACAGTGACAAACACAAAAACAAACGTCCAGTCTCATATGTGCACTTTATACACACTGCTTGCGTTATGCATGCAATGAAAAGGACTGAAACAGAAAGCGCTGTGCACTAAAACTATTACATTTCTCTATCAAAATCAACTTTTTTAACGTTATTTATTTCGTTTTTTTCGACAGCAAAACACAGAAGTAATCCAAACACTTACATTAACTCAGTGACGTGCTCATGGTAACTGGCATGGATCATGGCTACATAGAGAACATACTTTCACACTACATAGTGTGTACTAGATCCACAGGCGCTTTATCTCCTTCCTGATGAACTACTGGTCCGCCATACTACTTAGTAAGGTAGAATGAAAGGACGCTACAATTCACTTCCGGCTTAGAGGTGCGTGAGAACGTCAAAACAAAAGTTCTAGGTTATCTTAGTATAGCATTAGAGTCTTGCTGCAATACTATTTTTCCGTGTTGTTTTCCTTGTCGTAAATAAAAAATAAATAAATAAACAAATGAATAAGATTACCGTATTTTTGTTGTTAAATTATTATGAACATATGGTGTTTACTTTTTTACGCACTTCTATTTCCGTTTTCAGATTATGTTCCAGACGTTTTACAGCATGTCCAAAAATCGCATTCTTATTTATTTGTTAGGCCCTGTTTACACGAGAACGCTCGCGGGTGAAAACGTAAAAATATTTTATCAGATGTGCCTTTCGTTTAGACGGCGACGGCGTTTTTGGGGCTTAAAAACGCAAAAAAGTGAAACCACCCTCCAGAGTGGAAATCTTAAAAACGCTCCACCGTCGCGTTCCCGTCTAAAGGGTAAAAACGCAAAAATCTGCTCACGGTGGCTCTCGTCGCGTACGCGTTTACGTCACAGGCATGCGCCAGTACAGGAAAATAACAAACATGTCGGATTATTTCCATACGTCGGACCTTCAAGTTGCCCTAGCAGCTCTGATAAACATACAATAGTCTTTTCAGCAGTTGTACGAAATATTCTCAGATAGTATTACTGATCAGAGAAGGCGCATTAATTACCTCCATCAAATTGTTGATGCACCAATTCGTCGGAGGCAATGTTTAGATTTCGCGCTACTGGGGAGAGAAGTGGGAGGAAGGTTGTACGCAGGCGCGCGGACTTGGTGTTGTTGTGTGGCAGTGCTTCACATTGCCACCTAGCCGCCTGGAGTGTATACTACATCGAATTTCACACACTTTTGCGTCACCATATGCACGCAGATTTCCCCCCCATAACGCTCGTCTAAACGCAGAATAAAAAGTGATAACGCAACGCCACTTTTGCGTTTTCTCTTCAGATCGTTTCCGTGTGAACGTAGCCTTAGTTTGGGCCAAGATAATTTTTAGCGGGCCATTTTCCCTTTTACAAACAGTAAATTAATCTTCTAGAAAATGTGCTTAAGTTTGGAAACACCTAGCCTTTTTTTTTTTTTCATTTGAGACACATGCATGTTCCTTTTTTATATCTGCAACACAAGAATTGGACAATGAATAAGCCCAAATTTGACATTTTTGGCTCTAACAGAAGAACTTATGTAGGAAGGAAAACATGAGAGAATGT
Source organism: Silurus glanis (assembly GCA_014706435.1). Lineage (NCBI taxonomy): Eukaryota > Metazoa > Chordata > Actinopteri > Siluriformes > Siluridae > Silurus > Silurus glanis. The sequence goes on along the minus strand of JAAIIK010000135.1, from coordinate 1,527,859 downwards.
TGGCGGATGCCCTCACACCCAGAGTCAAATATGGAAGTGGAAGCACAATAGTTTGTTTGTTTTTGAGCAGTTTGTTTTAAGTTTGGAGACTTACTCTGGGTGAAAGGAATACTGAACCAACATGGCTACATTTTCATACATCAACACCATGCAATTCCATCCAGACTAATTGAAACTCATTATAAAACAGGACAATGAGCCGAAGCATACATCCAAGCTCTGTAAGCGTTATTTAGAGAGAAAACAATCGGCTGGAGTGTTGTCTATCATGAAATGGCTTGTCCAGTCACCGCACCTAAATCCTTTTGAACTGCTCTGGGATGAACTGGATTGCAAGGTCATCATTGCTGGAGAACGACTCTTGCCCCCTGTATGAAACAGTTTCTTCTCTGAGCAGCTCCTTCAGTGACAGACTGTTACATCCTAAGTGTCCGAGGGAGCGATACAGATGGTCTTTTCTCCCTGCTGCTATTCGACTGTACAATCAGAGCTGCTCCCAGTGAACCAGTCACCAAAATATACACTGTTATTGTGTTTTTAACTGTGCAATATAACAACGTTTGTTATAATATTACCTATGTGCAATATGTTTGAAAGTGTAACTACTTTATTGGTGGTCTTTTTTTCTTTTTGTATTTATACACTGTGATACTTGCACATTTCTTTTCTTTGCTGCTGTAACACAGACATTTCCCCACTGTGGGACGAATAAAGGTATATCTTATCTTATCTTATCTTATCTTAGTGGGGTCCGTTTAAATGTGGTGTTTCACAGGATCACTGGCATGTTTCTGGGTAGATGTAGTGTTTGACAGGTAAATAAATAACAAGTGTGGTAAAAAGTACTTTAGAATGTGCTCTTACAGCATGGTGTGATGCTGTTATCATTAGTGGTGGACAGTAAGAAGGTATTTTTAAAATTATTTCTTCATATTTTTCTTTTAAAAAAGGAATGATCTCCATTACTGTCACTTTTACTTCACTACATTTTATTGGGTAATATTTAACTTCTTACTCCATCACATCTCAAATACCTCTGCCATTCTTCACATTTTGAAGTGGGAAAGTTAAATGATAACAACTTTAAATCCCATGTTCTTGCAAGAGTTTGCGTGGAGTAAGGGTACTCTCACTGTGTGTCGGTAACAATAAAAATCTCCTTCTGTAACATGGTATAATGTGCAGGAGTGTGGAGCATTTGAATTGCATGCATTATTTACATATAGTGCTCAGAGATTAGTACTTTAAATTTTGGTGCTTAAGTATATTTAAAAGCAAGTACTTTTGTTTATTTTTTACTCAAGCAGAAATGTAAAAAGAGTACTTTTTTACAGGAGTAATATTTAATCATGGTGTTTGTACTTTTCTATTTTCTATTTTCTACCTTTCCCCCAAATAGATTTTCTGTATAATTGTGTAGTGTATCTCATTTTTTTCTTTGTATCACTCATTACTTCTCTTGATTATGTGTGTGTGTGTGTGTGTGTGTGTGTGTGTGTGTGTGTGTGTTTGTGTTTGTGTGTGTATATGTCTGAGAGGGGCATCAGAGACCACAAACAACATCAGAACATGAGAAGCCGATCAGTCCGCTCTCTCGGTTTTAACAGGCTAGTGAGCCCATTTTATTTTCTATTATGTGGGTGTAGAATGGGGTGTTCTTTTAATGTATGGAATTTAAGTGTTGGGTGGAGCAGTATTTAGTAAGGAAGGGTTTTATAGCTCAAAATGGTTAAGGAGATTGAGTGCAAGTGATGGGGACTTGTGGTCACGGCTGCTGCGGTGAGGAAACCCAAAGCCTGCCGTCTGACCAGCACCACAGTAACAGCATACTTCCCATTCTTCCTCCAAACCTCAGGCCGGCCTTGCCAATTCTTCTCACTGAAAACTCAAAGGCTCCCCTCCTCCCTCTCTAGGATGAATGGAGGCTTGAGGAGCGTATACGGTCACTGTGTGTGAACAGTCGTAACTTTGGAATGTGATTCATTGTAATGTTTTTGGCTTTTTTGTGGTAAAATTGCAAGTTTATTTTTTGCCTGTATTTTTTTCCCTTGGTGTGTTTACATGAATGGCCAAGAGCTAGACATATGGTATGCGTTTGTCAGATTTAGCATGCTGACACACCTACACATGCACATAATACTTCTCATAAAGAAAAAGAACATGAATGGTGGGATGAATGATGGATAAATAGAAGTGTGCTTATTTATAGATTTTTTGAATGTCCATCCTTGAGTGCTGTCTATTGTAATATCAGCAATGCTTAATAGGGGGCAGTGTAAGCCAACTTCGAGCTCCTGGAGTAGCGGGCTTTTTGTCCATACTTTGGAGTGTATAATCTTTTTCAGAGACTTCTCATCCCTGAGCAGCTTTATGTTTTCCCTAGAGCACAGTGCCAGCATGGTGGCAGCCATGATGAGGAAATGATAATGGACAGTGCTCAGAGCAGCACTAGCTGTCAAACTCGCTTAGAGAAATGTCATTGACTTTCTTTTTCTCCTCTCTGCCTGACAGCTCCTGGCTTTTACAGTTTCTGCTGAAAACATGCAAATCTGTCCTTGTCTTCTGCCTTGGTTGTTTTGGTTTGCCTCATGTTTTTGTGCCCTTTGCTGAGGTGAATGCTTAGTCCAAGAACAAGAACGGACAAATGAATGCAATTAATGCAAACTTGAAATACCATGGTGTTTAAAAGATCGAGTGTGACTCTGGCAAAAAAACAAAAACAAAAAAAAAAAAAAACCTACTAAAGACCTATTGAGATGTTTTTATCTTCATGATGTAATTTCAGTTTATCTGAACTTCCACATGAGATTTCTTGTCATGCCTTTATTTTATCAATCATGCATGAGAAGGTCTGTGTTTCTGAATTGGAAAAAAAAATTGAGACAGAGGGAGAGCTAGATGTGTGAATGAGTGGTGGAGTCCGAGCGCCAGGGTGACGCAGGCCGCCGCAAAGAGAGGGCTTATAAAATGTGAATCATCTTGCACCCTGTTTTTAGACAAACCATGAAAATGCTGGAATGAGAGGGCACTTAATTTAGCCTACGCTTTTTTAACTTTCCTGCGGCTGGTAATTCATGCATAGCAGCAAGCAGACCGGATTTTTTGGGGGAGAAAACATTGAAAACCTTTGACCAGGCAGCCTAGCACCCAACTCTGGAGCCCATTAGTGTAGCCACCAAGCTGCCATCCTTAATCAAGTGGCACCAGGGAGGATAGAAGATAAGAGAGTGCAGATGACATTAAAAATAAAATAGAAACATAAAAAATTAGGACTTCTTGCTCTCCTCTCTTTCCTTTCCACACTCCACAATCTCCTCTCTTTCCTTACTTCTCTTCTCTCTTCCCTCTTCTCTCTATCCTCTCCACCATATCCTTTCTTTCCTTACCTCACCTTCCTCTCTCCTCTGTATACTCTCCTTGCATTCCTCTGTATCCTCTTCTCCACTCTATTTTCTCCTTTCTACCCTCTCTCCCATCTCCTTTTCTATTCTTTTTCTTCTCTCTCCTCTCTTTGCTTTCATATCCTGTCTACATCTGCTATTGTCTCCTCGCTCTTCACTCTCTTTTCTCCATCCTTTCCTCTGTATCCTCTCCTCAATCTCCTCTCCTGCCTCAATTTCCTCTCATCTCTCACCCATCCTTGTTCTCATCTTCAGTTCAGTGGTGAATGAAGTGCCCAAAGCATGTACTTGAGTAAAAGTTGGTAAAATATTACTCCAGTAAAAGTAAAAATGCTCCCTTTAAACATTAATTTGAGTAAAAGTACAAAGATATTTGCCTTCAAATGTACTTAAGTATCCAAGTACTATGATATATTATGGCTTTAATGTCTTATTATCATTTTTGTCACAAGACTCAAGAAGATAACACCAACCAGCAATGGCGGTTCTAGGCCCTGGGTGAACCACATCATGACCCAAAGCCTCACCCATTGATTAATTTTAGCTTTGAAAAACTGCTCTCTGCTTCAGCTACCATCACTTAATGAGTGAGATATTCTCAGAACAGTCCACAAATTTGGATACATTTTTGAGAGCTTTATACATGGATAAATATCACCCTAAAGGCATTTATTTGCACAATTAAACACACATCATTGTGCACAACTGACCAAACTCTCAGAACAAAGAGACATACGACTCTTTAGCTATTCATAAAATACATACAACATCTCATATGTCTTTTAAATGATCTATTTAAGCTGCACTAGAGATTCCCCTTACTGAACTCAATTCAGGACCTATTCAGTACAATCACAGAAAAGCTTCATGATGTCACCTCTATTAAAAAGGTAACCAGTCAAACCAATCAACCAATAAATAAGTGCTATTTGAACTACAATCCAACTAGATTAGTTAGGCTGTAATTGTTTTGTTGCAAGCTACACACATTATTATATACTACATTGATAATCTAAATCCATAATTTTAATTTAGACATCACTCCAGGTCTTCTCAGTTCTCCCAGTGGAAACCCTGAAGGCTGAGGTGATGTCACCCAACCCCCTCCTCCTCTCCTTTCTGAGTGTATGAGTGAGGAAACTTCCCTGGGCGGTAGGTGCACACTCCCAGGCCCGACAAGGTTAATTCACTGTGACATGACATAATAATTGACACGACCATGCAAATAAGCAGTAAACAAACAAACAAACAACAAACCTGATTAGTGATTAGCTGCATGTTTAACCAGTTAAGTTTTTATCCGCTTATAAATAAAAATGAATGACTGATTTAGCAAAAGGTAGTTGAAATCTCCCCAAATGGAAATACTTGCGTAAAGTACAGATACGCGAAAAAACTACTCAAGTACAGTAACGAATTGCATTTACTTCCTTACTGTACACCAGTTCTCCTCTTCTCTCATCTCCAGTATTTTGGGCTAATATACTCTATTCTACTTTTGTGCCCTTGAACAAGACATTATTCTGAAGTTCCTCTAGGAATTTCTTCACTCACTGTGGCTTAATTATAATATGATTTTAGTTCACTTCCCCTGCCAGTGTTTCATATTTCAACACAATTTCTAGAGAAACGAAATCATAAGAAGCAGTCTTTTTGAAAACTCTGCTCTCTCACAAGAACACACTACTGTACACTTAACTTTATATGGGTTAATCAAAATCTATGTATGCTTTCAAACTGCACTTATACTGCACACAGGCGACAGACTAAGGTTGGCATTCACTGATTCACTAGATATGTGTTAGCTCTAATTCAGGCAGTAATACAGTGGATGATAGTTGTGCAGTAATGATGACAGTGTGATGGTTGCAGGTTAAAGTTCTGAGGAGATTGGCATGAACATTGTTCTTCTTGGAAAACAACAACTACAGTATCATTAGCTCTCAGCTGTGATCTTCAAACAAGGCTGAAGTCACAAAGTCCATAAAAAAAAAGTGGGTCTGTTTATAGCAAGTGAATTAATTGACAGATATTTACATTTCACTGAAAAAAGATTTATCATTAAATCAAGACAGAAAGGTAAAATTTTGGCAAGACAAAAGTTTTGTCGCCTGTACAGAAATTGAACAAATTTACTGCAAATACAAAAATATGTCAGCAAATTAAGTAGTGGTGCTGTGAGATCCAAATTTAATATCTTGTATGACTTCCATGAGCTTGAAGGACTGCATCCATGCGGTTTGGCAAGGATTCATACAATTTATTGATGAAGTCATCAGGAATAGCAAAGAAAGCAGTCTTGCATGCCTCCCAGAGTTCATCAATATTCTTGGGTTTCGTCTTCCATGCTTCCTCTTTCATCCTACCCCACATATGCTCAATGATGTTCATGTCTGGTGACTGGGCTGGCCAATCCTGGAGCATCTTGATCTTCTTCGCCTTGAGGAACTTTGATGTGGAGATGGAAGTATGCGATGGAGCACCATCCTGCTGCAGAATTTGGCCTCTTTTATGGTTGGGAATATAAAGTAGCTAAGATTTCTTGGTATTTTAGACTATTGATGTTGCCTTCCACCCTGCAGATCTCTCGCACACCCCCAAACTGGATGTAACCCCAGACCATGATTTTTCCGCCACCAAACTTCACTGTTTTCTGGGTGAATCTCGGATCCATGCGGGCTTCAGTAGGTCTCCTGTAATATTTGCGGTGACTGTGGTGTAATTCAACAGAAGTTTCATCTGAAAAATCCACCTTCTGCCACTTTTCCAGCATCCATCCTTTTAGCAGGCTGTGGGCCTTGGCAAATGCCACACAGTTTTTCAATTGTCTTTTGTTTAGTGCTGGCTTCTGGGCACTGATTCGACCATGGAGGCAATTTCGAGACAGAACCCGACAAACTGTTCTGGTTGACACAGGGACTTCAGGTGACCAGGTCTCGTGGAGCTCTGCTGCAGTGGAAAATGGGCTGGCCTTGGATTTTTGAGCCAACAAACGGTCCTCTCGAGTAGTTGTCTTGCGGGGTCTGCCTGACCTGGGCTTGTCAAGAACGTCTCCAGTCTCTTCAAATCTTTTTTTTTATCCTCTGTACTTGACGCTGAGACACATTGAAGGTGTCTGCCACATCAGCAGTGGATCTGGTCTTCAGCCTCTTGATAATCAAAACTTTAGTCTCAGAGTGAATCTTAGGCATGTTTGCAGAGGTCTAGTTGCAGTTGATGTGAAGGTCTAGTGTACTGGGGTTCTTTTTATACACACCTGAGACCTAATTGATCCATTATTAGTCACAGGTGAAGCTCATATGACAAGGCGACAACACTTATGTCTTTGCAAAAATTTGCTCAATGGGCTTTACCAAGCTGTGAAGAATTAGAATTAGTATTAGAATACTTTTTCACAGTTTCGTTTTGCACTGAAACATTATTACAAAAGCTGTTGGGATTAAAATGAGCCATTTCTTGAAAAGAAATCTTGATTAGAAATATATTTCAGCGGCACTTCAGGTCAATTTGTACACAAGCGACAAGACTTTTGTCAGGGACTATATATATATATATATATATATATATATATAAATAAATATGTAGTCATTTCAAAAGCAGCAGCAGAATACTAGTGGCTGCTTTTCTTAATTTGTGAACATTATCATATATTTATAATTATAAGTTTATAAAACACACTACTTTTATACAAATGGTTTTAGTAGGAAACAAAGCAGCTTCTATTAGCCATGGCATGTAAGCTACAAGTCTCTGAAAATGTACTGGATATTTATTTTCTTCCTAAAGAACTTTTTTTTTGATAAAGGTGGAAAGTGAAGTCTTTTCTGTGTCACTCTAGTCATTGAATCTCATGATTTTAAAGGCCATAGAATATAATTTACTGGATTTATGATTAGCAAGTCAATCTGTGAGCTCTGCTTCCCTACCTTTATAATTAAGCATGTCTGCATTGAAGCATCCAGATGGAGTTAGTTTTTTTTTTTTTTTTTTAATTTTCCATCAGTCTGTATGTTTTGTGTTAAATGGTGAGCCTCTGTACTTGCCAAACAGTGTTTATTATTCTGGTCAGTTGTAGATACTAATTTTATTATAGTTTGTGTTACAGAATGGCACAACAGGTAACCTGGGGTAAAGGGTTCGATCTTTAGCCTTCATACTCTGGTTTATCTCCACTTTTCAGACTTCATTATGCAGATTGGTAACTCTAAATTTGCCTTCAAAAGTTCTTTCATCCTATCCAGAGTATATTCCCAACTTTCGGATTTACTGTTCCTGATCATGATAACAAACGCACTAAACTGAATTGAGATATAAATCTATTTCAGGGTAAATAAAATAGTAAGAGGGCACAGTGGCACAGCTGAAAGCATTGCCACCCCACATTTGTTTGATCGTGAGCTCTTACATTTTTGCCATCTCTCCATGTTGGTTTCTTCAAACTTCTCCCCCCTTTCTCAAACATGCCAATAGTGTATGTGGATGGGTGACGCTAAATTGCCCATAGATGTGCATGAATATGCAAATTGATATATATGTGTGATGGACTGGCATACCATCTAGGTGTATTTTTGTCCTGCCCATTGTTCCCTAGTTCCAGATCAACTCTAACCAGAATAAAGTGGCTCATGGAAATGAATGAATAAATAAAACTAAAAGTGTGAATTGAGGTGACCAAAAAGATTTGTGCTTACAGCAAGCATATTGTCTAATGCCATTACTAAGACAGTCCAATTTTTTTTTTTTTTTTACCATGAGCTACACACTGTCCTGGAACTCATTTTCTCCTTGCTTCATACTTTTTTTTCAATGGGGAAGCTTGTTGACAAATTAAGACGTGTCATTTCAGTTTAAAGCGCCCTGCATGGGTTACAGCAAGCATTCCTTGAGCACACAGCAACACATATACCTCAGCCTCAGCGCATAATAAGCACTGTCCCGACTATGTGGTTTGCGTTTCCCCATGTGCAATCGTAGAGAAGCCACATGAAAAACTCTCGGTATTAAAGGACAAGTCTTGGTTAGGAGGGATTTTGTCATGCAACAAGACCATGTGTTTTTTTGTTACTTTTTTCTCGACTTTTTGGAGAAATACAGCCACCGTTCAATTAGTTAATTAAACCACACTTTTATTCTTTACCAATGGGTTTGAAGTGGCTAGTATTTTTCATTAATGGGTTATTGAACATATCTCTTCAATGCATTGTTGTTGTTGTTGTTTTTTTCTTTTTCAAATGTGTATCAAGTGTGTAGTTTTCTATATGGATGGGAAATTCATAGTCGACATATTAACATTGTGGACATTTCACTATTAGCACAAAGAACTTTCTGTATCATTTCAATAGAATCAAAATAAATAAATAAATGTGTGATAAATGTATGATGATAAATGTGTGTCCCTTTTAAAAAATATTATTATAGTCCAAGGTTTTTGATTAATATCAAAATGACAGTTATATTGGGATATACACAGGGATATAATCTCACAACCTTCCCACCAGAACCTAAGACCCTTACAACTATCTTTTTTTTTAGCTTAGACCTTTATAACTATATCACTATATCTAATTATCTGAACACCATCTCTAATTAACTACTAAGCAATACCTCATGACTTTTAGGCCTTGCAAACTATCTTCAATTCGTTATTTTTTTGTGCATTGCTTCTTTTAATAAACATAATTACTACACTTTTTAGATCTTAAGGAAAAAATATTGAGGAAAAAAGTCAAAAGGGAACCCACATTTCTGTGACAGCTGCTAGTATATTTACAAACCATTACAGTATACAGTTCTACAGTATAGAGCATTACAATTTTCTTGTCAGAATTATGTGTCCTATTTGATGAGCTTCCAATGAATCCATTACAGCTAATTTCCTGCATTTAGATGTTCTTGAAACAAATTCTTCATTTAGATTTTTCTAATTTCCTCTGCTCCATCCATCCATCCATCCATCCATCCATCCATCTATCCATCCATCCATCCATCCATTCAACTGTCTGTCTGCTTGTCCATCAATGCATCAATTGATCCCCACCTGCTGCCTGTCTGATCAAACAGAAGAGACAGAAGTGCATGAAGACAAGAAGAATCCATTATTACAGAGAAACCCAGAATAGACATCTTTTTATTACAAGCCGGTCCAGTGGTGGTGGTGGTGGTGGTGAGGAAATTACAGAGAGCTCTTCTCACACATAAAACGGTTGCAATGCTGAAACCAGGAACCTCAATAAAGGCTGAATTAGAAAATCTTTAGTTTTTTACTCAACTTATTTTTTAAAAACATTTCTAAATTTTTCCCACTCTCTTCTGAGTTTTGTTTTATGTTGTGCTTCAGCAGGCTGTTTTGTGGCTTCTCTCTGAAGCCTGTGGTAGGAAAATACGCTCACTTGTGGCCAACTGGAATGCCACTCCTGAACTTAACATCTGTTGGAAGGAAGATGTTAAAAGGGGTAGGGTTATAGTATGAAGAAAAAAAGCTGCTAATCTCATGCTCAGATTTTGCAAATTTGTGTAATGTGTTGTGCTGGAGCACACAAACAGTATCCTCAAGATGGCTGTGGAAAGATGAGTCTTTAGATCTTTTGAAGCTCCTTCATGCCTCCATATTTATGTGAACTACAGAGTGGTTAGTCCACATCCGCTCCTCGATTGAGCATTTAATTTAAACAGCTTGTCATTTATGTGGAGTAATATGGAACAGGTGTTGTTTGTGCTTCAGTGAGCATGACAGCACCATTTTATAGATACTACTCCATATTTTGTCCAATAAGCAACAGGTTATAAATACATCTGTTACTAGTAACTGTAGTAAATGTTACTTCTACAGACAGAAGATGTTGAAGAACCAAACTAGGCCAACCAGTAGAAAAGCATGCCTTTTTCGTTTCAACAGCAAATTACATCTACCTATTTCACCACAATGGAGAGCACAGTGCAGAGCCCAAGCAGTCTAGTGGTGGTGCAGGGTATTGTGGGCCACTCCCTACATGCTGCTAATTGGTGTAATCACTGCTGTAATGAAGTATGGTGGTTTCTCCAAGTGTGATTACAGGTCGTCAGTTCCCAGAGGAAATGAGGGGTTGGGGAGCAGAGGAATTCTCTGTGATATGGGTGTTGTTGCTCATTTACGAGATGTGCGAGTGAGGCGTGTGCTGTTGTTTTGACGCTGTTGCTGATGGTAGCTGCTGTCAGGCTTTCTGTCAGGAAGTAAACAATCTGGGTGCAGACGGCCTTTTATATTCACCAGTTTCCTTGTTCGAGTCTTATCTTAGAGTTTGCCACTTTCTACAGGACATAGTGCTTCGTGAGTGTGCCCAGAGGAAGCTTTCTTTGCTGAAAGCCTTTTTTTTATGTCAGGATAGTTTCAGATTTAGATATCCACTTTGTCTCACATGTTTCAACTAACATTCTTTAGCAGAAATACAATGTAATAAAATGCATTATGCTTGGTAAAAGTGGGATTTGAACATATTCAATTAAATCTAAGATGATGGCACTTCAGAATTAGGTTTCACACATTTAAGGGAAAAAAAACTTTAATGTAATCACATTAAACAAATAAGAAGGACACCATATGTATCATAAATATAATATAATTAAAATATGTGGAATTTTGTCTCATGGAACAACCCGAGAAATGTCCCCTTACATTCCACTTGATTCATTGTTATTTAATAAAAAATAATGAGCGTATAACAAGAAAAAAAATTTTTTTTACTTCATCAGACCAATCAAAAAAACATTTTTAGTGAATTGTTGGCCTTCTGGAAAGTATGTTCATTTACTGTATATGTACTTAATACTTGGTAGGGGCTCCTTTTGCTTTAATTAATGCCTCAATTCGGCATGGCATGGAAGTGATCAGTCTGTGGCACTGCTGAGGTGGTATGGAAGCCCAGGTTTCTTTTACAGTGCCCTTCAGCTCATTTGCTTTTTTCTTCTCTTGTTTCTCATTTTCCTCTTGACAATACCCATAAACTCAGGTCTTGTGAGTTTGCTGGCCAGTCAAGCACACCAACAGCATGGTCATTTAACCAACTTTTGGTGCTTTTGGCAGTGTGGGCAGGTGCCAAATCCTGCTGGAAAATTAAATCAGCATCTCCATAAGGCTGGTCAGCAGAGGAAAGCATGCAGTGCTCTTAAACCTCCTGGTAGACGGCAGTGCTGGTGGACTTGATTAAACACAGTGGACCAACACCAGCAGATGACATGACTCCCCAAAACACCACTGACGATGCAAACTTTACACTGGACTATTCTGTGCCTCTCCTCTATTCTTCCAGACACTGAGAGCTTGATTTCCAAATGAAGGGCAAAATGTTCTTTCTTTTCATCTGAAAAGATGACTTTGACCCAATGAGCAACAGTTCAGTCCTTTTTGTCTTTTGCCCAGGTAAGATATCTCTGATGTTGTCTCTGGTTCAGGAGTGGCTTGACACAAGGAATGTGGATTCCATGGATACGTCTGTGCGTGGTGGCTCTTGAAGCAATGACTCCAGCTGCAGTCCACACTTTGTGAATCTCCCCCACATTCTTGAATGGGCTTTGTTTATGACATCCATGAGTCTCTAATATTGAACTTTTTCACAATATTCGAATTTCCCAAAATAGTGAATTTTGGGTTTTCATTAGCTGTAAGCCATAATCATCAAAATTAAAAGAAATAAACACTTGAAATATATCAGTCTGTCTGTGTGTGATGAATCTATATAATATATGAGTTTCACCCTTTGTATTAAATTACTAAAATAATGATAATAACATTTTAATGATATTCTGATTTATTGAGATGCACCTGTATATAGGTGTAGAAATTAAAAATGATCATCTGGCAATCATAAACTATTTCCTATTTTACTGTTTATTATTTATATTTGCAATTTTTATCTAACTTTTTAGAACCACCCAGATTCCTGCCCAAATTGTTTCTAAAGTAAGTATGAATCATAACAACAAATAAATACAATATTATTTTACAATGTTTCACAAAACATTTCACAAATGTTTTACACATGAAGATAAGGCTAAAACAAAAATGTATGTGTTAATAAGACTGTGACCATCCAAGACTTGAGTTTGACAGCCTGGGTTAGACTGCATTGGTCCACCGGGATAATTTCTTCTTAAACCGAGGGAAATTAAAGGCTGGCATTTCAATGAGTTCATCTGTGACTTTCACCCACTCTGCCATTTAAAATGCTCACAGTCTAGATTGGAGCTGCAAAATGACAGGCATAATGAAAGCATTCTGTGTGGTGCATTAATTGCTTAGTAATATTGTCATTCTTTTACACAAATACTGTATGTGCACATGTGAAAACAAGAAAATACATGGACTGACTCCATGAATGTGGACAACCTGAGAAAGTCACATTAGCTACAAAGATTAAACATTAAGTATTTTTCTGTAGGTGGTTGTTAGCTGTACATAAGATATAAGATTCAGAAGATATAAGTGTAACACTTTACAATAACAGTACATAAATAAGCATGTACTAATACGTAAACTAAATGTTACTTTATTATGAACTAATGATGAGTTAAGGCATATACTAATCAAGCACTAACAACTACACCACAAGTCACATTAATTTATGTGTGAACAACGGCTACCTTAATTACGTTAGTACATGTTTGATAATGACTGTATTAATTAACACTTTAGGTTAAGCTAAATGTAATTCGCTCTATGAGAAAGAATATGAATTATACATGCACAAAAACCATCATCTCTAGGCTAATGCTGATTTGTAGTTTGGAAAGGAACGTCTGCTTCATGAGTGTATGTTAGTGTGGTACTTCACCCAATGGACCAATGCCTTGGGGCATTCTTTTTAACACACAGTGGGGGAAATCATTATTTAATCCCCTGCTGATTTTGTAAATTTCTCCCCCTTATGAAGAAAGGAACAGTCTAGAATTTTTAAGTAGGTTTATTTTAACAGAGAGCCATGACATTAAAGAAATCCATAAAAAACATTAAAGAAAGGTTATAAATTAATTTGTATTTGATCGAGTGAAATAAGTATTTGATCCTGTACCAAATTAGCAAAAATTCTCTCACAGAATCCCATATAGTCCTGTCCTTTTAGAAAAGTACTCTTAATATCAACTCGGTATGTGTATAAAAGACACCTGTCACAGAATCAACCTTTTCCATTCAAACCTCTCCACACCATGGCAAAGACCTAAGAGCCTTCAAAGGATATCAGGGGCAAGATTGTATACCTACACAGATTCTACAGTGCATGGCCCCGTTCATGTGGTGAAGTCTTTCTGTACCCTTAGCAGAAAAACAGCACCAAAGCAGATGTTTCCTCCTCCATGTTTGACATTGGGGATGGTGTTCTTGGGGTCATATTCAGCATTTCGCTACCTCCAAACACGCCGAGTTGAGTTGATGCCAAAGAGCTCAATTTTGGTCTCATCTGACCACATCACATTCTCCCAAGTGTTCTCTAAATCATTCAGGCGTTTACTAGCAAACTTCAGCTGGGCCTGTTCATGTGCATCCTTGATCAGAGAGACCTTGGTGTGTTACCAATGGTTTTCTTGGTGACTGTGGTCCCAGCTCCCTTGAGATGATTAACAAGCTCCTCCCGTGTAATTCTGGACTGATCCCTAACCTTTTTTAAGAATCGTCCTTACCCCATTAGGTGAGATTTTGCATGGAGCTCCAGAGCGAAGGCGATTGACTTATCTTGTATTTCTTACATTCTTGAATTATCGTGCCAAGTCTCTTTCTCACCAAGCTTCTTGCTGATGGCCTTTGAGGCCATTCCAGCCTTGTGCAGGTCTACAATCTTGCCCCTGATGTCCTTTGACAGTCTTGCCCATGGTGGTGGAGAGGTTTGAATGGAAGAGGTTGATTCTGTGACGGGTGTTTTGTTATACACACAATTAATTGATATTAGGAGTTCTTTCTCAAAGGGACAGGACTAATTTGGGTCATGGTCAGAATTCTTGCTGGTTGGTAGGGAATCAAATACTTATTTCACTTTATCAAATACAAAGTAATTTATATATATATTATTTTTTATTTTGGATTTTTTTTTTAATATTATTTCCCTCTCTGTTACAATAAACCTACCATAAAAATTCTAGACTGTTAATTTTTTTGTAAGGTGGTAAATCTACAAAATCAGCAGGGGATCAAATTATTTTTTCCCACACTAAAGTTACATGTTCTCTATTTAGGCAACTGTAAGTAGTCTGCATTTACTGTAACCTGAATGAAACACCAGAAATTTCGCAAAAGTAAATTTAGTATTAAATACTAACTTAGTAGTTGTTTAGATAAAGCTAAGAGACTATGAGGAAATATCTGGAGGATTCAAAATAATTTTAAAGGGTCCACCAATGCCCTCCCTCAGTTTTATACTGTACATTTGCACATTTCTCCTTTTTAATTTAGTTTTAACTAATGCAAAATTAAAATTTTAAATTTTGCTGTGTTAGGATGTGGCCAAATCTTTTCCTGTCATACAACATACATTTAAGTAATAAAATAAATTCATGATTTTTTTTTTTACATTTTTATTTCTGTTAAGTTCAGAGTAAGCTTTTACAGGATGCATTTCTGTTTAAACTTTTACCATCTTAACAGCAATAAAATAACCTTTTCTGAGAAATCAGTGACTCACAGAGTAGGCGTCTATTTTAACTCCCTGTAATGTGGTGTCGCTTAGTTAGCTTATTTTTCTGAGTCTCTTTTTCCTTGGGGTTTCTCTGAATCACCTTTACTATGCGAATGATAAACTTATCCTCATTCTACAGACCTTAACACAAACACCTAACTCCATTTAGGGCAGCCTATTGCGCTATGGTTTTACACACAGATGATGAAATAAGACATTCACCATCAAAGTCCACTGTGAGGTATTTCTGGAGAATAATTTTCCTCCATCTGAAATGCGGAAAAAAGGAGTCTTGTTTTCAGCTTGTTTGCTATGGTCGACTTGTCCTTAGGTGAAGAAGAACGAGCTAAGTCTTCTGTGTCCTGCTTCCTAACCTCAGAGTTAACCCCAGACTCCGTCTGCCCCCACACTGCACGACATAAATAGGGACAGTATGGGGCTTATGGCAAAACTTTGGATAGAGAGTGCATGTGTGTGTGTGTGGAGGTGGCAGAGCAGTGATTAATGCTGTTTATGGTGATTTAACGTGTTTATGAGCTTTGGTATTCTGCATGGTTTGGCTTAACTGTAATTGTCAGATTAATCACTTATGAGGTAGCACTGACTCAGTGATAGTGCAGTAAAAAGACAGTCAACAATTTGAAACAGTTCTTTCCCATTAAAAGAAGTGTTTATTGACTAAATACTAATGACATGGCTAAAAAGGATAAAAAGTATATACAGTTTTTCTCAGTTGCTTTGGAGCGTTTATCAGATCAGAAATGGAATCCAACAAAACCTTGTTCAACCTCCACATCATGTAGTCACTTAAAAGCATTTCTTGTTGCTTTGATCAAATTTCGAATGCTTTCATACATTCATTTAATTGATTGTTTAAAGTTGTCTACTGTTTCCTACATTATCTGTTGTTTATGTCACGTCAATCAAAATATATTATTCTAGTTTCACCTACACCTTAACTCGCAAAACATCTCTGCATCAGTTCATCAATGAATTTCTAATAAACGTATTTTTGTAAATGTGTCTTGAATTGATAAATTGTGCAAATGAATCTTGAATTTAATCGGCATACTGTTCCTTAAAATGAAGTATTTTTTTATCGAAACATCAAAGAAGCTGTACTTTGATGTGAATATCGTTTTTTTGTGTACTTTATCCACCCATGCAAAGAGGCGAGGTTAGTTGAAACAGTGTCGCAGCAATGAGTGACCAAGATTCTTTCCTTATATTATCTTCAAATGTCTGCTGTTCACTGACCATTTCCTTTAATTAGTGTATTTTTTTTTTAATAAAAGAGCAAGAATTTCCTTGCTCTTTATAAAACATGCACCTTTAAATGTAATACATATATTAGTAGGTTAGCCAAATGATCTAATGCAGTGATCATATGACAGACAGACAGACAGACAGACAGACAGACAGACAGACAGATAGATAGATAGATAGATAGATAGATAGATAGATAGATAGATAGATAGATAGATAGATAGACTTAATTGATAAAAAAAATAAAATTGTTAAATGAAGGGGCAGTATACCTTAAATTAAGTCAACTGCTGTTTCTTAAAATTGAGTATTTGCCATGGGTAGGAATAGATTCCCAGGAAATCTCAACCCAGACATTACTAACAACCCTTGCTGTAAAGATCAATATTGACCCTTGTGGTAATTATAACTCCCTCAACATGACTCACCCCACTCGGGCATATGTCAACAGCAAGCTTTTCTGATTTGGATTACCTGATCAAGGTAGGGTGAAATTTAATTTTGTTAACTCAATATTTATTCCTTAGCCACTGCATTGCTGACCTCTGCTGTGCTTGTTGAAAAAGCATTACAATTAGTTTTTAAATACCACTCAGCAAGCATAGTATTGTACTGTAGGACATTCAAAAAGCGCCTTTATTATCTGCCTATATTTCCGTCTAGGACACATACTCTCTAAGATATGACATTATGTGATGATGAAAAAGCTTGTGTACAAAAGCAGCATGCACATTCTGTTCTTTCCCATTCTGCCTTGTCAATCAATGAGGGGAAAAAGTAGTTAAATCTCTCTGGTAGCCATATATGTAATTACAGCTTGCCAAACTGTTACTAAATATGCTCTCACTGGGTTTCTGGTTTTGTTTTTTCCTCCCCTATCCCCTTTTGAAGGGGTTCTAATTGGTGGAGACAGTGTGTCAGGATTAGAGGCTGGGTGTTTTAAACCCCAACACCCCCCAAAACCACATGGACCCCCCTCCTCTCAAGACTCCGAACTTTACTACAGCTTTTGGGACGAGTACACAGATCTGGGTTTACTGTGGTCTGCCTTTCAGCACCTCTGCACTGTTCCCATATAACACCTACAAACCCTCTCCCCAAACACACATGCAAATCTATTCCTACACACAGTATGGGCAGGGACACAGGCAAACAATCTGGCTGCTCTTTATTAGATCAGACTTTTTGTTGGCTAGCCTTGCAACTTCTTCCGGAAGAGTATTTCACATTTTAAAAAATTAGGCTTTTGATCATACAGTAAATACTGGTTACACTTTAACCGATTATGATAATTAGAACAAAACCTGAAAGAAAGCATGTGAACAGGATTGTTTACTTATGTAGTGAACAGGAATGCAATAATAATGAAGGAATTGAAAAAAATTCCAGAGGTACGTAGTTTTTAATGGGAATTAGGGTGGCTGCAAAATACATCCAACACTGTGTTAATAACTGAACAGTAATCTGAAAATCTGACAGCCCTGCATATGACCCTTACAACAAGATTGTGTTTACCACAGTAAAAACCAAAAATTACCACCTTATTTGTATGTCAGCCCTCCTGGGAGCACCCTGCTGCTTTGGTGCTGTATAGAACAGATTTGGAGGCACAGGACAGGTGTACGGGTGCAATCAATCAGCTTCTATCATCACCTCCTGCTGCCAGCTCTGACGACTCTGCATCCACTTCATTGTGGGTGCTGTACTCTTGGTGCACCTCAGCCGTCTCCACTCCACACACTTCCTGTCTCAGCAGCATGGCTTAAGCAAACATGACACACAAAAGCCCCACAGTGCGACAGCCTACGAGCAAAATGTGCGATACTGTTCAAGCCCCGGTCCAGGCTACTGTCAGAGTTGCCCTGCCAAGACCTCATGGGATGTGTTCATGTTCCATTTTAATACCCTAATTATGGGTTCTTCTCCATTTTATTAACTTCAAAACATAAACAAGATATACATGGATATGATGTATGGGAGAAAAAAGAGAACTTAAGAATATATCAATATATCATTAGCTATAATCTTATATTGTCCCTCACTATATGCCAGTATGTGGAGCACTTGTGTGGTTTCTTGTTAAATGAACCAGAAATGAAACAAATGGGCAATCAGATAAATCTTTGGGAGTAACCTGCAGCAATTGTGTGCCCACACAATAAATATATGAAAAATAAAAAAAGCATGGCCATGTATGCCCATGCCCAATGCCTGACAAGGCTGACCCCCTGCTGGGAGCATGGAGCCACATTTCTGTGTAAGGTCAGACTGAATTTCCTCCATTCACCTACTAGGCTGCTTAATGCTACAACCTCAGATTATCATTTGGCCTAAGTTGTAGAAACAGTGGACACAAAGATTATACATGTTAACCACGAGTATATATAAAGGTCCAATTCTGCTAAATGTATAAAATAATTAATATTTTCTGCAGCAAAGTGTAGTTTGTACATTTAGAGTTTTAAAGTATACAGATCGCTAATAAATAGCTTGTTTACAGTTGCAATACATTTTCCGTAATGATACTGCTGTTTATATGACTGTTATGGCAAAGACAGGTTCTGTATCATATCAGCAGAATACTGATTAACCTGGCTTTGACTGCTTGTTCATAGGAAATGGAGGTGACACAGTATCATACTTGAGTATGTTGCGCTTTTGTTTGCTTTTTCATGTCCGTGTTGCAACAGAGTTTAGTGGAGCTGGAGCTGTGAAAGGATCCTGGAATAAAAGGCTAAAGGAGACCAATCTATTTACCTTTTTCTTTTTCTCTCTCTCTCTCTCTCTCTCTCTCTCTCTCTCTCTCTCTTCACCTTTCGCCGATTACCTTTTATTTCTCAGGTAAAACATTTACAGACACTCAGTCAATAAATGTTCAAGCTGTTCTGTCATGTGAACTTGTGCAGGTAATGCAAAACCTGGAGTTGTAGGACAGCTCAGACTTAATCTTAGTTTCAGCTGCTTGGCTTTTTTTAAAGCAGGTTTTGGGGACTTTTGTGGGACGAGGGATCTTTGTTTAGCCTGTCAAATGAAACCTCCAGTTTAAATAAACAAAACATTGAACTTGTCAAATAAAAACCGCCAACTTGTTTGATTTTGGAACAACCATTTAGGAAAGTTGAACTTTCAGTGGTTTCTCCCAGAATCTTTACATGAACGCTTCATGTGTAACCTTCTTGGGCAGGAATAATGTCAAATAAACATTTGGACATGAAAAAACATGAAGAGAAGCCAAGAAAAGTTAGACTCAGTTGGTCAGTACAACTTCCTTAATATAAAAAAAACGTTTATCATATCTCTCAGGCGTCAACATGTTAAAGAATAGATCTGAACAGTGGTACACAAATCACTACATTTATTTGTTTAAAGTAAACACACCATCAAATCTAGATCACAGCTGGGCATTAAACTGTACTGAAATGAGTTCCTGATACATTTCACCTTACAGCCACAATGATTTCTCCTGTTAGCCATCCATTTCTCTTGGCCTCTCTCTGTCTGTCTCTCTCTTCATTTCTATTTCTTACACAAAGTCTATCACTGCACTAAAAATATCAAGAGCTGCAAAAGCAAATAATTATATAAAAGCTCATGAGCACAAATATATAAATATAAAGTACATAATGAATTTATTGATATTTGCTTTTTCAGAGCTGAGGGAGTGGCAGAGCAGTGGCGCACCAGAGCGGCCCTGGCGCTCTTTAAAGTGGTGCTCTGGGCTGTGGGAATGTACGCTTTTGGGTCGTGGCACTGAGCGATGGTGAGCAACCCTGGCTTTCGCTCACACAACATGCATGATCACTCCCGCTTGCCCGTTCAGGCTATACCTTTCATTTCAAGAGCTTTCCATAACATGCCAACCACCATATTAAGTGTCAGGATATTTCTGCCTTTCCTCCCTCTCTGCTTCTCTTTCCATCTCTCTTTCTCTCTCTCTCTATCTCTCTCTCGCGCTCTCTCTCCCGCTCTCTCTCTCCTTCTCTTTCTCTCTCTCAGACATCTTTTTTCTTTTTTTTTTTCACTTTTCCTGTACCTCTTTTTCCTTTTCCTCTTAATTTAGAGAATTCTAATTTATATCCAGGAAAGGCTGTTCTAAAGAGATAGTCTGCAGTATATCTTGATTAAAGCTTAGGAGACAATGGTATTAGTCATTATTATTTCCACTGATTAGGAAGTCAATCCGATGAATTCTGCTCTTCTGAAGTAGCATGATTGAACGCCAGCTGTTGACACGTCAACTCTAAGATCAGAGGGCAGTGTTTTGGTTATAGTGCATCTGGACGCTGGTCTCTGATTGCACTTGTCTGCTTTAAATCACTATTGATGACAAATTTAAGCCAAGGTGGGGTCTTTAGCACACGCTAGCTTTGCCCAGCAGCAGCTCCCGTTTTCGGCGACTGTGTGGGAGTTGCCATTATTACTTCCTTCAGATGTTAATCTTTTGTGAGCATGAAGTTTGTTCAATGAGTCCACTTCAATTTCCTTCCTACTCTGGATCTCAACTTTCAATTGTGAGTACACACTGCAACCCTCCACCCATGTCTATATGTGGAAATAAAGTTCAAATTACTATAAGTAGATATCCTTAGATGTACGGGAATTTAGGGAATTGTCGGCCACATGAGCCTATCATTTATGAGCTGATTATTTGGGGATTAAATGTTCAAAATTTGTACCGATGGCTGTCATGTGCTTAAAGTAGTGGGCAAAGTGAATGAGTGATAATGTGCTTTTTTATTAAACCTAAAACGGTGACTATAACTCTGCTCGGATTGAAATCTATAAACCAAAGCGGTAGAGTAAATACAACCTTACTGTAAACATCCTGTTCCAGTTTAATCGCCATAGTGCAGTTCCTTGACCTGTAGCTGCGCTCAAGCAAGCTTGCTTTTCTCACCTCCACAGTCTACATGAGCTGAAAGAGCTTGGGATTAATTTAAACACAACACATATCTGTAAGCTAAGGTACAAATACAGTACACACACAAATCGTGATGACAGAAAAGCTATCAGCAATAAATCAGGCTGTGGTTTCTGGATGATATAACTAACTCCAGTCAGTCTGCTGCTTTTAAGAACTTTTTCTTCAAGCATTCCCCTTGATGATATGTGAGCCTGCATTCATTGCAGTGCGGTATTTTTGTCCATTATGGTGCTAGGTGAGCACGTTTGTGGTGTAGCCGTGTTTACCTGTGGTCAGATCTGCTATACTACCCTGCTGTGAGCCTTCGTCTACATATAGGTGAGAAAGGGAGTGAGGGAACCTGAAAACAGATGCGGAAAAAGTTAAAATTAGAAGAAAAGGCCCCACTATTTTTCAGCACCACAGTCATAAACAAAAAAGCAGTCGGAATGACCAGGGTGTTCATTCACTAATTTTAATTGGTTTGCTAAATTCTGAACCTCACATAAAACAAGGTATATAAATAAAAAAGAACTTGTCTGTCCCCTTTTTAGGTGTCAGTCACTTTAATTCCTCCCATGTGCACAACTGTATTTTAAACTTTTGCCAAATCTGTGATTGATGAGAGAAACAAGAGAGAAGAGGAGAGAATGGATCCTGCGTGTCCATGTTGTATGGGTTTGTCTCGTGATCCTCTGCGGGATGCCGCTGTCACCCCGGTTGTGGCTAGCTGCTCTGCTGCTGCTACAGGCTTCAAAGAGTGCAAGTCTGCCCACAGCCCTAATTAGAGGGTCCCTGCCTTGAGCTGGGGACAAGCTAGCGGAAAGTGTGCGCAAGTGCACACACCATGCTTCGCTAGCAGTGAGCCGACATGGGCCGGGGATGAAGGGAGGAGTAGCAACCTCATCAGATCTGTCCCATGATTCCTTTGCTTTTCTCTCTTATCCACAAACACACTTTTCTTACCTCCTGTTTTATACTTTTATCCTTTTTCTTTCCTGTATTTTCTGTGTAAACACCATCCAGGGAAAAGGAAGCATTATAGAAATGAGGTGGTTTAGGAAAGATGAACAGCAGCTAGCAGAAAATTACTTGTAGCATCCGCATTATTGCTTCTATTCAAGTATGTGTGTGAAGCAACCCAAGAACCCAAGACAGCTGCTGTGGAGATGGATGTGGAGAAACATGTGCCGCCCAAAACCCCAAACCCAAATGAAAAAACAATCACTATGCTTCAGTAATCACTATGACAACTCATCTTCATCCCCCCCTTTTCCATTATCGTCTCCTTCCTTTTTCGGTCCATAAGCAGACATTGTATACTAAAGGCTGTTTATGTTAACTCGCACCCATCATTGTTTATGTTACCTCAGGTTTTAACCATATTGTCACGGCCTAGTTAAACGGGCTGTTAGCCAGAACACAGCTGGCAGGGCCAACGGCGGTGTAGTAAAATATAAATATAATAAGAACGTTTTTGAGCTGGTGTATCCATTCTGAGCAGTGAAACATCACCACAATGACCACAGCTGTGGCATACGTGCAGGAACGAAAAAAAGGCCATGCCTCAGGAGCCTGAGAGAGGAAGCCAGCAGGAGCAAGGAGCAGGCAAAGATGTGCAGCATGCGTTTCGAACTTTATATTAAACTATATTTACTATATGTCCTAAACACACAGACATGCTTGTGATTCTTACTGTTTCATATTTAAATGACTTTTTGGTTTTGTATGTGTATCTCTTTACAGCAATCTAAATTGAACTGAATTTGGGAAGGGACCTATTTCTAGTGTGATGCAACAGTTGTAAAGACAAAATTTGAAAGCTGGCAATAGAGTACCTATGTGCTCTTCCTAATAACAGTTTTATATTTAACCAAGAGGATTTAGGCCACCGGAGATCGGAGAGGATTTTTTGGGTAACCAGGAAGAAGGAAAAAATGTAAGTGGTTCTGAAGGTATAGCAACAGAAAAGAGAAAGCATGGGGGCAGCTTCCACAGGCTGCCATTGATGCATTGAGTTATTCAGGGCTCTGGACTTTGGGCCTCAATTACAGCTATTTGGCAGGAGCACTTACGCAGAGAGACGCGGCTGTGGCAAGTCCGGACCACGCTGCCCGACCCTTCGCTCTTCCCCTGGGCAGTGCTTTGTTTTTTTAGCAGGCCGCTAGCTCAGGCTGCTTTTAGCCTCTGCTTTTAGACATCTCTGGTATTATTTTTTCTTTGCTCGCTCCAACGATGGCCTCAGTCGTTCAGTAAGCCCAAGCACTTGGAGAGGGAACAAAATGATCAGTCACTGACAGTGTGCTTCCCACATGCAAAAAATTGTATGACATGATTCTCATCTCTTTGTTTTGCTTCAAGAAAACATCCAATCTATCCAACCAAGCCGATTTCTGTATTGGTCTGGATTAGCAGATACAGAATGCTTATTTAAAAGTTTGACTTCTAGAAGGACAGGAAAAGAGGCACTCTAATAGAAGACAAGAGAGAGAGAGAGAGAAAGAGAGAGAGAGAGAGAGAGAGAGAGAGAGAGAGAGAGAGAGAGAGAGAGAGAAGGAGAGAGAGAGAGAAAAACAAAGAGAGAGAGAGAGAGAGAGAGAGAGAGAGAGAGAGAGAGAGAGAGAGAGAGAAACAGAAAGAGGGGACTTCTTCATGAAGCTGTTGGGGACAGCAGGAAGTGGTTAGGGCAAAAAAACAGAAACTATTACCTTGAGGAGAACGAAAGGCAGACTAAAACGCCGAATCCCACCGCAGTCCACAAGAACGCCAGTCCTGTATAAAAACAACTAAAAACAGAGTTGTTTACCGTTTAATACCAGGAAAACACCAATTTCCCTATGCACTCGTTCTCTCTCTGTGCCTAACTTTTTGCTGGTTCTCTTCCCATCGCCAGCTCTCCTCCATTATTTCTTTTGTGGGTTAAGTCCTTGGGTAGTACTAGTACTCATGTGACAGCCCTTTGCTTACTTTACTGACACTTGATTGGCTGAAATTATGTGAAAAGCACCCATCTCCCCTTGTTTATCCCTCATGTCCTCTCATTTCACAAGAAAAATTAATAATACATAATACTACTATATCAATGGTCTGCAGTCTAAACTGCTGCTCTTGCACACTTGATGCTCAGCGACCACTGCATCACTCATTGCCCATTCAGGCTGTGGGCTCTCCTTTTGAGGGTGTAAGGGAATTCTGATTGGATATGAGTACATCTATAGTATCTGACATACTGTTAACAGTCTAGTTCAATAGGCAGGCCTTCAGGCAGAAATGTTCTTAATTTTTTCTTCCCCAAAGGGACAAGGACACACTCCATAAAATCCACACACTCTCTGTAATTGAGTCTTTATGACCTACAGTTTTATCTGCTGTACAAGTCCGTCTGGATGTGCCATATATGCATCCACACTAAAGCTGCTTTCATTTCATCCATGCATCCAAAAATATGTTTATTACATGTGTAGAGCTTGCAAGTCACAGATGCTTGAGCCTTTCTATATGATTAAAGCAAGATGGGCATCTAAGCTTTAAATAAGTTAAAGAAACAATTCATTATAAGTGGCAATAAGCATTAGGTTTGGGCAAAAAGATACATTAAAATGTACAGTGCCTTGCGAAAGTATTCGGCCCCCTTGAACCTTGCGACCTTTTGCCACATTTCAGGCTTCAAACATAAAGATATAAAACTGTAATTTTTTGTGAAGAATCAACAACAAGTGGGACACAATCATGAAGTGGAACGAAATTTATTGGATATTTCAAACTTTTTTAACAAATAAAAAACTGAAAAATTGGGCGTGCAAAATTATTCAGCCCCTTTACTTTCAGTGCAGCAAACTCTCTCCAGAAGTTCAGTGAGGATCTCTGAATGATCCAATGTTGACCTAAATGACTAATGATGATAAATAGAATCCACCTGTGTGTAATCAAGTCTCCGTATAAATGCACCTGCACTGTGATAGTCTCAGAGGTCCGTTTAAAGCGCAGAGAGCATCATGAAGAACAAGGAACACACCAGGCAGGTCCGAGATACTGTTGTGGAGAAGTTTAAAGCCGGATTTGGATACAAAAAGATTTCCCAAGCTTTAAACATCCCAAGGAGCACTGTGCAAGCGATAATATTGAAATGGAAGGAGTATCAGACCACTGCAAATCTACCAAGACCTGGCCGTCCCTCTAAACTTTCAGCTCATACAAGGAGAAGACTGATCAGAGATGCAGCCAAGAGGCCCATGATCACTCTGGATGAACTGCAGAGATCTACAGCTGAGGTGGGAGACTCTGTCCATAGGACAACAATCAGTCGTATACTGCACAAATCTGGCCTTTATGGAAGAGTGGCAAGAAGAAAGCCATTACTTAAAGATATCCATAAAAAGTGTCGTTTAAAGTTTGCCACAAGCCACCTGGGAGACACACCAAACATGTGGAAGAAGGTGCTCTGGTCAGATGAAACCAAAATCGAACTTTTTGGCAACAATGCAAAACGTTATGTTTGGCGTAAAAGCAACACAGCTCATCACCCTGAACACACCATCCCCACTGTCAAACATGGTGGTGGCAGCATCATGGTTTGGGCCTGCTTTTCTTCAGCAGGGACAGGGAAGATGGTTAAAATTGATGGGAAGGTGGATGGAGCCAAATACAGGACCATTCTGGAAGAAAACCTGATGGAGTCTGCAAAAGACCTGAGACTGGGACAGAGATTTGTCTTCCAACAAGACAATGATCCAAAACATAAAGCAAAATCTACAATGGAATGGTTCACAAATAAACATATCCAGGTGTTAGAATGGCCAAGTCAAAGTCCAGACCTGAATCTAATCGAGAATCTGTGGAAAGAACTGAAAACTGCTGTTCACAAATGCTCTCCATCCAACCTCACTGAGCTCGAGCTGTTTTGCAAGGAGGAATGGGCAAAGATTTCAGTCTCTCGATGTGCAAAACTGATAGAGACATACCCCAAGCGACTTACAGCTGTAATCGCAGCAAAAGGTGGCGCTACAAAGTATTAACTTAAGGGGGCTGAATAATTTTGCACGCCCAATTTTTCAGTTTTTTATTTGTTAAAAAAGTTTGAAATATCCAATAAATTTCGTTCCACTTCATGATTGTGTCCCACTTGTTGTTGATTCTTCACAAAAAATTACAGTTTTATATCTTTATGTTTGAAGCCTGAAATGTGGCAAAAGGTCGCAAAGTTCAAGGGGGCCGAATACTTTCGCAAGGCACTGTATTTTAAAATAAAATACCAAATACTTTAACTTTAAGTGTATCAAAATAAACCATAAAATACAGCAGCCACACCATATATCAAAATAAACTACTGTATTTTTTTATTTTTAAAATAAAATATTTTTTTCAACACCTTCCATCAGTTGGTCTTTGATTTGTCCCTTCACCATTACACTGAATCGTTGATTAAGTAAACAATGTAACATAATGTGAACAACATATATTGACATACATATCCCTGTGATCTCCCAGGTTAGTTTTAAAGTAACCAACAGTTTAATGTTTAACAGTTTGCGAATGACTCATAATTGTATCCTAATTTAGTTACTTGGTGTTTGGTAACAAAATCCCGACTTTACAACACCGCAACGTGTTGTCGGTGTTGTCTGTGTTGTCGGTGTTGCTGATGCAAAGCAACGCATCAGCAACATCGACAATGACAAATAATTCAATAACAAGCCATTCATAAGAAGACAACTGATGGAATCTGCATTCATATCAACTAGTTTCTAATTAGTTATCATTATAATCATTCAATTATTAATCATAAATCATAAATATAATAATAAGTGTCAGGCAGTCATTCATGCAATGGTATGCAAAATCATGATCCTACTAAACAGCTACTTCAGTTAGGGTACAATAATCTGCAATCTTTTTATTATTATTATTATTATTATTATTATTATTATTATTATTATTATTATTATTAGTCATTGGATGCCTATTTGAAAGCTGGCAGCCTGCACATTTCTTACCTTGACCACCTTCTTCCATATGGATACATTTTCTCTTCTGATCTCAACAAGTCTGGGTAAACTACTGAGTTGGCACCAATCAACAGCTGCATTTTTATGATGTCATCATGTAGACTTCTTGCAAATATTTTACAGCATTTCAAAACTACACAAAATACAAAACACTGAAGTATTATATATTTAAAACAAAATATGAAACCATTTTCATCAACCCTATCAAATAAAAATGACAAATTTATTCATATTTGAAATACATGTATCATAAATATTTCCCATCCCTGATAAGCATTAAGGCAATGGTCAAAAAGTAAATGAGAATGAGATGCAGTGTTTGTTTTTGCTCTTCACTTGACTGTCCCACATGAGGACAGACAGACCTAAACAGAACTAAAATATCTTATTATTAAATACTCCCCTGAACCAAAATACTTTATCCACACAAATAATAAAAAATATAAATCAATGCCAGACCACAAAAACGTTGGTAAAATTTGCTTTTGAAATGGACAAAAACCCACAAGCTTCTTTTTGGCAAATATTTGAGGAGCTAATTTAGAAGACGTGCAGCTGTTTTTCTTTCTCGTTTAAGAAAGAACTAACAGAGTGCAAGTGTCACAGATCTAGCTTTTCTCAAGGCTTTTGCCACCGGCCGACCGACAGGCAGACTCATCGACAGAGGCACACAGTTCTCCATCTGTGTAAGTGGAGCATCCTCTCTCTCTCTCTCTCTCTCTCTCTCTCTCTGTTCACTCGCTCCCTCACTCTCTCCCAGTGCAGTAAAATAAGAGCTGTGCCTGTGAAAGCTTGTTCCTAATTATACTCTGCCCTCTCCCCCTTACCTGCTCCATCTGCAATTAGAACAGTGGAGCCCTCAGGAGAGTCGTGCTACTGTCCATCACCTGAGTACAGCCTGGTACAGACTGCAGCCCTGTGACTGAAGATAAAATTAGGCTGTATTCTCAGTCTCAAGACAGAACAATACTGTGTGCAATCAGTTTAGTGATAGACAATGTTGCTACGCTGAGCTGGATAGGCATATGTCATTGACCTGGAAAATTATAACACATACAGTGTATGAGTGCTGCTTCTAGGAATTGCAAATTATTTGGTGAAACAAGGACTGATTTAATGATTTAAGGACTGGTCTAATCTGTTCCAATTTGCAAACTTTGGACAAGTGCAGATTCATGATCAACAGAGAAATTAGCACCTAGGTGGCACGAGGTGGCCATGACTATGAAAATCGGCCTTATTACCTCAATTGCATCCCAGCTCTAACCTCAAACCACATCTCTATTAATCCTGTATGTATGCAGACTTTTTGCTGACTAAATGAATCAATCCAGCTTCATGCTTATTTCAATCATCACAATGGATACTGTCCTGTACTAGGTAATACAATCATAAATCAATAAATATTATTCTTGTACGTTACGTGCTCAAATCGGTGCAGCCTCTTAATATGCTTTTTGCCACCTTGATGACCTTGAACCTATAGAACGCATTGAAATTTTAATACATGAAACGAGTGTAAAAGATGTTCTTAGGATCAGTACTATCTGTGTGTATGGGTCCGTGTGTGTGCGTGCGTGCCGTTTGTATATCTACTCACGTGAGCGCACGCTCACCGGGTCAGTGTAGGAGGAGGAGGAGGAGGAGGAAACGAAGGCTGCTGTTAGTCTGAGGTTTGAGGTGACTCGGGGCCACAACACTGCGCGCCGATCCGCGCATGAAACCAAGTGCACTTCAGTAATCAATGTAGAGGTTGGAAAACTGTGTTACAGTACACAAAGTGGGAAACAACGGCGCGCGTGCATGCGTCAGCGTGTGTGTGTGTGTGTGTGTGTGTGTGTGTGTGTGTGTGTATCAGAGCGACCGATTCGGCGGTCCGTGGCAGAGCCGGTGTGTATCGCGGGGGAGAAGGAGTGGCGCAGGCGGGCAGCATAGGGGTAGGAGTGCAGGAGCGCCAGGGCGCGGTCTTTTACTGCTTTCTTTACTGATCATTTCAGCTTCAGACGCGAGTGGACGAAGTGCGCCAGAAAGGCAAAGGCGAGCGCAGAACATGAGGATTCCTCCTCACAGCAGCAGCAGCAGCAGCAGCAGCAGTAGCCGGCGGCTCTCAGTCTTCACCGTGCACCCTGTCAATCTGTCACTGCTGTCCGTTGAGTTAAAGACACGGACTTAGCAGGAGGTTCCCGTGTAATCTCGCAATAAATGGACTCGCTCTCGTTTTCATTCCGCTGTTTCATCGTCGGTGCGTATATGGAGAGGCACTGTCCTCTCGGCACCACTGGACCTTGCTTTTGTTTTGACGTCTTCCCCAGTGCGACGCATGCCAAGCTCGCCGTAGACAGCGCGTACTTTTTTTTACGCACAGACGATGACAAGGATAAAAGCAATAAGGAATTAAAGACCCCTCGATTTATTTAGCCCTTATTTGGGGGGAAATTAGGAGTGTGGAAGAAGGGGGACAGTTTGAGTTTCACCCTTGACCCGTGGCCCCCGTAGCACTCCGTGTTTGGGGACTTTCTTGTTTTGAGAGGGGGTAATGCGTGTCCCCGCGGTGCTGGGGCTCCTGGTCGCCTGCGCGCTGATCTGCGCCCCGGTGAGCGAAGCGTGCGGCCCGGGCAGGGGCTACGGCAACAAGCGGCGGCTTCCCAAGAAACTCACGCCGCTCAACTACAAGCAGTTTATCCCGAACGTCGCCGAGAAGACGCTGGGTGCCAGCGGGCGCCTCGAAGGCAAGATCACGCGGAACTCGGAGCGCTTCAAGGAGCTCACCCCCAACTACAACCCCGACATCATCTTCAAGGATGAGGAGAACACGGGCGCGGACCGGCTCATGACCCAGGTAAGCGATTCGATTACGGGCCCATTAGGAGATGCGCTCGGCGCCGGGGATCCGGTTACACAGAGCATTTGGAGCAGCCTCTCTCTCTCTCTCTCTCTCTCTCTCTCTCTCTCTCTCCCTTCGCCCTTTGCTTCGCGTTTAAGGCTTTACTGAAACGCTGCTATCGATCGCCGCTGCTTTCATCTGAACCACGTTAAAGATGGATTGATCGTTCTGAACGCTTCTTGTGCACAGTGAAACCCCCTGTCCTGAGTCCACAGCCACATCTATACTCATAAGTGCGGTGTTCATTCAGCACCAACGCAGGCTGCAACGAAGCAATCTAAACCTGAGCCGTGATTTACAGTGGAACATGAGCGGCATATCTCTGCTTTATATTTCACAAAGTACAACCTTTTTTTTCTGGAATTCATAGTTTTACATAAACTGCAGATGCCCTTTACTGAGTAAACACTTGCAGTCTCACCTCTCAGAGTTTTGCATCAAGATAGTAGAGCGGTTTAGTTTAATTTGAGATTACTCAGTTAAATACTTATATGCAAAAAGTTTCATTTAGTTACCACTTCCAAAAAAATGTCGATTGTTCAACGTGTTTTATTCCTTTCCTCCTCTCCTTTTGTGTCTCGCTTCTGTAGTTAGGTTATAACAGGTCTCTGAGTTCTCCTATAGGCCACATAGGCTATACCGATTTTATTAAAAAATAAGCACTTTATATATAAACATAATTGATGCACATCAGAGTTTGATCTAACACTTATAAAAGAAGGTTGTCTACACCAAAAGTTGAGTGTAATATAGCTGAAACAGGCGATTACACGACACATTCACTATTATCATACATACCCTATTTGCTTAAATGCTTTCATATTGGTTATTTTAAAATGTTTTTATTATTGAAATTTTATTTAGTATATCAGTGTAGATTGGTCACAGGCAGGAAGGTAACAAGTGTTATCTTGTTATGGCAAGTATATTGTCATAGCAATAAAAAAAAAAAAAAAACTGTATTAGTAACATGCTGGCACAAAACACCTTTATTTAGAAATTTTATATGCCTTATGTAGAGTCCATAAATCATCTAATAGTTGATAATAAAAAAAAAAAAAAGTCTGTGCTTTTTTGCTTTACGAACAAATATTGCTGAAAATAGCAGGCTGATGTTTGTGTTCTGTGTGTTGGCAGTGTCTGCTTGATTCTATAATAAAAGCAGAAAACTCTTCTGTTGGTTTAGTTTTCAGGTTTATTTTTTAAATGATGAATAAATAAAGGCATGACACTATAAATCAGGCCTTTGGGGAAAAACACACCTGCTGTTATATCTTGATGAAATGATTATGCCAATATGGTTTGCTTGGGTGTTTGAGGAAATAAATATGTGTACTTATTTGACATTTGACACATTATTTCATCTTTAAAGAGTAGGATCTGAAGATGCGATTTGATTCAAGAATTCAGGGAATTTGATTCAAGGAAGTCTTACAAACAATACATTTTCCATTTCTGTACAGGTTAGATATTTAGAGACTGTGAATTAAAGGATGCAGACGTTTTTATCCACTTTGCATAAATACTACTTTAGCACTTTTCATTTGTAGGAGAAGGGCCACAACTTATGTGTTACTATGATCATAAACTTTGCCCATCTCTTACAGTGACCTTTGTTCTTTACTGATCACTTCTTGATTGCGTGTCAACATATTTTGGTCTATTACTGTGAGCTGCATTTTCTTCCTGTTATAGGCCCACACATTTATTCCTTAAATTGTCCCTTTTCCAGGTCCCCAACTTGTATCATAATTTGAGATTAATATTATGGATATTACATAATTATCTGAAGCCAAATATGTAGCCGCTAACAGATACTTCTACTTTTACCACTGACTCTCTTTTTTCATTTTAGAACTTGCCTGTGCACTATCTATGCACTTTTCTGGACAGAATTAGGCCAATGCTTTAGTCTTAGTAATGATGAAACAGACCTGCAGTGCTCTAGTTTCCAGAGATCTGCATTTTCCACCTTACGTTTATAATCCTGACGTTAATGTCTGCTCTTGCAGCGTTGTAAAGACAAGCTGAACTCTCTGGCTATCTCCGTCATGAACATGTGGCCAGGTGTGAAGCTGAGGGTCACTGAGGGCTGGGATGAAGATGGCAATCACCTTGAGGAATCTCTGCACTATGAAGGAAGGGCAGTAGATATCACCACCTCTGACCGTGACCGTAATAAATACGGCATGTTGGCAAGGCTGGCGGTGGAGGCCGGCTTCGACTGGGTTTACTACGAGTCCAAAGCACACGTCCATTGCAGCGTGAAATCAGGTAGGAAAAAGACTTCGCACTTTAAGGCTCAAGGAGAGTGTCAAGGGCATAAGAATATCACATTGTACCTTTGTGAGGTTTTTAGATTAGAAAAAAGGCCTGCAGTATTGATTTATGATTAATAATCAGTAATATTTTTTAAATGGGAAGCAGTCTGATGTCTTGGGGAGAGTTAAAGTAAAGGACATCCAAAAAAACCAACAATTTGTACCATATATAATAGTAGCTAAGTGTTGCTCGGTAACTGTATGCTTAGAGTAAATGACCACTATATAGTAAAGCAGCTGTTTGTTAAAATAGTACTAATTGCACTTATCACAATTGCAACTGATTATTCGTTAAGGATCAACCTATACTGTGCACTGCGCAAATATTGAAAAAGTGTCTATTGGACGTAGAGTTGAATTAGTTTCAGTACGTGTTGCTGTTTGTTAGTCACAATAATATTACACCTTCTAGACAAGATACACACAAGATTTAATGAAAAGAGTCGAAAAAAACACAGACGTTAGAAGATATAGACTCCTGGGTGTTACCAGTTTCAGCAGTAGTGCTCAGGTGTGTCTGGTTGTGGATTGTGGTCTATTCTCATTAGCAGGTGAGGTAAGTGGGAGACATGGGCTGGAGGTGATGACCAAGGAACAGACCACATCATTAGGTCGTAAACACCTCTCTATACTCATGTCATCCGGGAATAAATTACCAACCAGGAAGGAAAGACTGGAATTTTTTTTGTTGTAAATCTTCCATTGTCTGGTTTATCAAAACTCATCTTTTGTACACTGTGAGTAATGTTTCACTGAATCACAGCTAATTCCTTACTTTGTTAGGAGTAGATCAGACTAAGAGACACTTACGAGTACTCCATTTATTTGTATATTTTTTTGTTATAATAGAATGGATAAGTTGTTATTTTCATTTCTGAAACTATGTTGCATGAATAGAATTTGACTTCTTTTCACACATGCACAAAAAACCTGACTCTATGTCCCATAACTTTTCTAGGTTAGTGCAACACTTAAGTTTAAAAAATGTCCGTTTTGGGCCCCTGTTGAGGAATGGGACTTCTGTGTGTGGACGTTTATGAAGCACTTTTGTTATCACTCTGATAGGGAGTGCAAACACAGGCAAGCCCTGTTGTCTGCGCCTACCTTATCAAAGTCCTTCATAGGTGTGTTCTGCTACGCAAGGAGTAGTTCTGCTGCATATTTGTGTGTTTGACTAAATGGGATTTGATTAGTAGGACATTGAAAATGTATTATCTTGGATTAATAATCTGCACTTGTCAGTTAAAAAAAGGATTTCTTGGCCTTTATTCTTTTATTTTTTTCTTTATTAGCCTTTTGTGTGTAGATGTAACATTTTTACTAATTCCCAAAAGTTGTAACCTGTGCTATGGAGATGTGGTGATATTTTAATTAGAAAAGAAATAGAAAAGAAAATACTCCCAATAAAAAGCACATTGACCTCTAAACCTCCCCCTTTGTAGTTGTGGAAATTGGGTTTCATAATGTGTACCTTTGGGTCCTATAATGTAGGTGTGGAGAGGGCAGAGAGCAGACTGAGAGAGTGAGAGAGGTTGAGAATGTTAAAAGTAGAGCAAGTTACTAAAGTGCTTTTGAGATGATTAACCCGCTCCTTTGTTTTCCAGATGGTTATTCCGTTGTTCCTTTTCTTAGATCTCTTATCTCAGCCATGTCTTATCACCTGGCCTTGGTCCTCACCTTTCCCAAATATTTGTGTTCGGCTCTAGGAAGACTTGACTCTTGTTGCTGGCCCTATAGCATCTAGCAAAGCCCGACCCAGTTACTTCTGCAAGAGGGAAGCCAAGCATGTGCTTAAGGCCTGTGGTTATTTATTAGCTTATATTGTATTTTTATGTGGTGTCTCAAGTTGAGTAAAAAGAGAAAACTCATTAGCTTTAAGAATGGTGTTTAGAATGTTTGCTTGAACACAAAGTTGTTTTGCCACTGTAGCTAACTTTCGATTTTATTGGTGTTTCTTTACGTTTGCAATTAGTGAGACAGGATCAGGGAGACAGGGACAGAGACAGAGACAGAGACAGAGTGATGTATCATGGCATGTTTGCATTACCAAATACTTGATCTTCATGTTTAGAATGTATGTAAGTTATTTGATCCAGTGTGTTACTTATTTATATGGAGAATTCATACACATTTCTGTCTCTTTCTATAAGAACACTCTGTGGCTGCTAAGACAGGTGGCTGTTTTCCGGGAGGAGCTCTGTTGAGTCTGGAGAATGGGAGCAGGAAGGCCATGAAGGATCTGCAGCTCGGTGAGCGAGTCTTGGCATCATTGCATGGTGACGGCAGTGGGCAGCTTGTCTTCAGCGAGGTCATCGCTTTCCTAGACCGCCAATCCTCCGCCCACACACTGTTTTTTACAATAGAGACAGAGTCCGGTGCTGCATTAAGCCTTACTGCTGCCCACCTCATGTTTGTGGCTGAGGGGAACTGCTCGGGCCCGGCGCCCAGGGGACAGCTCAGGACTGTGTTCGCCAGTGACGTGCAGCTTGGTCAGTGTGTGGTTGTGGCTCATGGATTGGCACAAGAAGGAAAGCTGTCCCGAGTGATCAGAGTTCAGCTACGGGAGGACATAGGAGTGTTCGCGCCTCTCACCGTGCATGGCACAGTTGTGGTTAACGACATTGTGTCCTCCTGCTATGCCGCCATGGAAGAACACTGGCTTGCTCACATTGCTTTCAGCCCACTGAGAGCACTTCATCATTGGGGAGGGCCAATGTGGCACCAAGCTGAGGGGGTGCACTGGTACTCCTCACTGCTGCACTGGATTGGAACACACATACTCAACCCAAAACACTTTCACCCCTGGAGTGTGGTAGCTTCTGATAGATGAGAAAATGAAATCAGACAAAAAAAGGGCGAAATGAAAAACTTTTTTTGTCTCTTTAAAGACTTGAAGAGTGCAGTAAATCATTGGGTGTGTTTTGACTTGGAGGACATCCCCTGAAACGATTCAGAAAAAACCCACATGTAAAAAATTCTCAATGCAAAACTATTTGAAATGGGTTTCTTTTATTGCCTACACTGGAGCATACTCACAAACACAAACACGCACACTTCTACACATATGTGCATACGTGCTATTAATAACCATTCTTATACTGAGATAATGCAACAGAGGTAAACTGTAGATAAATTAGCTCAGGTAAGCAGTAGCTCAGATATAGGAACACAGTCTTAGCCTGTCTGATGCTGTAGCTGTTTCAGTATAATAAAGTGTTATATGAAGATTACATGGGCTTGGGAGTCAGATGCAGTTATTACTAAAGGCAACTAAGAAAATCTACCAGATCTGCTAGCTATCAGGAATTTTCACTTCTGGTGTCGTACCATTCTGTAAGTTATTTGTTACGTCCCATTCTTCTCTTACAAGTTCAAACTCAGTGTCTTCTACTTATCAATGCTGTTAATGTTTCATGTTTTACTGCTGGAAATGTTCTTTGTAACTTTATCATGTATTTAATAGTCACATTGTACACTGTATTTCTACATTTAGCATACGCAAGGGGTAAAATACACACCATTGCAACTTTATCTATACTATTAAGCGATACTGTGCTACTTACTATTTATTAACTTCACTCAGTACAGATGTGTCAGAGAGCAGCCTGCTCAGCATCTTTCGTAAATGCTCAGTATGTTAATTCCCCATGTATGCTTAATGGAGTGATACTCACAATCTGGCGTGCTTTATTTACCTTTTTTGTGGCATTATTAACTTTTTACCAAAAAGATGTCAAAATTATATGTTCATAAAAATATTTAAAGATCTATTTTTCAAAATTAAACTATATGGAAATATGTGGCTTCCCTTCCATTTGTTCTTTTGCCTCTCCTTTTTTAACTTCCATGGTTATAATATGGAATACTGTATAATATTACGTATAGACAGAAGCTGCATCGTGCTTTTCAACAATGGGTCCTGGTAACTCAACACCATTAAAGCCTGATATTATAACAAAGTGCAACATAAGAACATATTTGGTACAGTTTAACTTTATCAGCAACACACACATGCTTTATCTTATTACTAAGGTAATAAGCTAGACATCTCTGCAGACGTCAATGTGATTTTCTCCACCTCCATGCTTCGGCAGGCACAGAATGGAAATGTACGGAGACCAGGCCAGTCCAACACTTTTCCCACAGGCTGTGGAGGTTTGTACACAGTCACTAGGTTTTGGCTGATTTCTTTTGGCTTATCGGCTAGTGATTGTATCTTCCTTGTGCTCTGATCTTGTACAAGACCCCTCTCAGACAGAGTTCCTATATCCCAAAACAAGATATGTGTTAAGGAATAGATAACTATTATTGTTATTGTTATTATTATTATTAGTAATAACAACAACAACAACAACAATAATAATAATAATAATACATATATTAATACAAATAATTTTGAAAAATATTATTTACATTTTCTGGGGATAAAAGAAAGAAAGAAAGAAAGAAAGAAAGAAAGAAAGAAAGAAAGAAA